>JAKOOJ010000015.1:6122985-6455485 GCA_022577455.1 Arizona elegans | reverse complement strand
GCCACGCAATCATCAGAGGCTTTTTTTTTTAACTTTTAAAAGCATTTTTTCGGCCGAAGAGGTTGTAGAAAAAATGCTTTTAAAAGTTAAAAAAAAGTGTCTGATGATTGTGCGGCTCAGCTGGGCATGGGGGGGGGAGGGATTTTTGCTACCGGTTCTCCGAACCACCCGCCTCCATCACTACCGGATCGGGGTGATCCGGTCCGAACCGGGAGCATTTCACCCCTGCTTCTCCTTGTGTGATAGAAATATGTCTGATGTAGATAGGGATTGTAGTACTTCGGAGTTAGTGACATCCGTGGTGGGGTTCCTGTCATAATATATCTGGAATTCAAATTGAACCTTGGCAGATAATCCAGTGGATGGTCTGTGTGTGAGTGTTGGGACATTCATTTTGCTTGTAAAGCTCTAATACAGGTAGTGTGGTTCTTGTTTAGTGACTGTAATTGAGTCTGACAACTTGGTCATTCCACAAAGTAGTTGCTAAGTAAAACTACAACTGTGTTTATAATCTGCGTTCAGGGTTTTTTTTGTTTGTTTTTTGTTTTGCTTTATTGACTTGTGCAGGTGTAAATGTGAGGATTATTTGTAAAGTTACTTTTTCCTCACTGCTGTTATTGTGAACGGTTGCTAAACAAGACAGTCGCTAAACAAGGTCTCTCTACACTGTATCTATTACTGAGAGATTTGGGTTGCAAAAATTTAGATGACCACTAGATGGCAAACAAGACAGGGTTTGTTATATCATGTCTGCCATCTATTGGCCATTGTGAAATTGTAGAGATTCTATCTATCTATCTATCTATCTATCTATCTATCTATCTATCTACCCTGTTTCTCCCAAAATAAGACATCCCCTGATAATAAGCCCAATTGGGCTTTTGAGAGCATGGCAATAAGGCCAAGCGCTTATTTCAGGGTTCAAAAAAATATAAGACAGGGTCTTATTTTCAGGAAAACCTGGTATCTATCTATCTATCTATCTATCTATCTATCTATCTATCTATCTATCTATCTATCTATCTTAACTCTATTGGTATCTTCATACTGCATTTTCCCCAAAATAAGACCCTGTCTTATATTTTTTTAAACCCTGAAATAAGCGCTTGGCCTTATTGCCATGCACTCAAAAGCCCGATTGGGCTTATTATCAGGGGATGTCTTAGTTTGGAGGAAACAAGGTAGAAAGCTGGGGAAAATCCTTGTCCAAGGTACTGAAGTGAGAGGTCCTTGGGTGCCCTCTGAGCTTGCTTGTTTTCTTGCAGCCGTTTCATTACCCAAACTAGGTAATTATCATCAATGCTGGTCAGGTTTAAGGTTTTAAAGAGATGCCACTGGTGAGCATAGCATCATTTCTGCCAGCTCTTCAAGGCAGACCAGCTGAGAAACAGAGACTACAAAGGGATAGTAGAAGTCTACTTTATTGAAATAGCTTATACCGTAATAACAACATCTTGAAAGCCTGACAGTGTTTCTCCTTCCCTTCCTATTATATCAAAGAGAATCAAGGCAGCTCAGTCATGAGTTTCTTTCTCACATGTTCCTGGACTAGCTCCTGTTTTACTAACGGTCCATACATTTTCTTCAGAGTTATCTCTGTGCTCCTCTCAGCTTGGCAAACTAATGATCTGATTCTATGTAAGATGGTTTCCTTTCTTCTGAATCACTTCTTGAGGGATGAAACACATATGTGGTAAGATCTCCACAAAACTCAGTTCCTGGTCCTACTTTCTCACTGCTCCTGGCTTGTGAGACCTTGCAAGACGACGCTGAATCCTTTTCATTAGCCTGCTGCTGGAAACATCTAAACCAACAGACATCCCACGAGCTTTCACAGAGGCAAAGAAACATAGATAACTCTCTGCAAAGGAAAGGCGAGATCCAGATGAAAAGATTTGAACACCATTTCTTTCACGACGCGACTCCGTTTCAAAGGCTGTCAGAAAACTACCAACTTGCCATCATTTCTCCATCTCTTTCATCTTCCTAAATATGTCGAATCTACCCTACAGGCTTGTTGTAGACATCAGAACGAGACCACCGCCGTCTTCGCACCTAACCTGTGATTAACCTAATTGTGTTTTTCTTTTTAAATAATAAACTTGCTCCATTTTTAATCCAAAATTCTGGCTTTGCGCAGCACAGCAAACCAAACACAAATCGTACAAATTGGGATTATCCCAACACACAGAACAAAATGTGATTTGTTATGTGTGTTAGGCAAATGCACCAAAGTGAATTCTTTGAATATCTGAGAACATGAAACCCATCCTTATGTTTATAGTTCATTGGAGGGGCATTGTGAAACTCTATGAAATTCATTGTTTTCATTATTGTCCCATTCCATATTTTTATGAGCCAATCCGGTTCTACAAATGCTTACTCAGCTGTTAGTCCCACTGAATCCCTTAGGGGCAAGGGGCTAACTCCTAGGACACTAGGTCTAGGAAGCAGGGGTGAAATCTGCTTACCTTCCCTACCTGTTTGGAAGTCCAAGAGTCACGTGTACGCTTGGACTCTCTGCACATGCGCAAAGCCTTCTGCACATGCGCAGAGGGTCAAAAACAGGTTACTTCCTGGTTAAAATATATATATATATCCGGGCACATAGTTAAATGCACTAAAATCAATGAGCACTTAATAATGTGTTGCATTGTGGCCATCCCCATCTGAATGCTCATCTTTTATCTTATATGTCTTCAGACTCCGGTGTTGCTCATCCTATGAAAACAAAGGGAGAAGATTGCCTTGTTCTATTACATCACCATTGATTATTGATTAGATATGAGCCTAGCTGTGAGTTTCCTGAAGCTCTGGCACATTGTTTTTCATATAAGACCGAATCGTTCTCTGGTGATGCTTTCTTTCTCTCTCTCTCTCTAGAGGAGATGCTTTTTGCATGGTGCGGCCTATAAAAAGTTATGAATCTATTTTTAACTTTGGACCGGTCTCGGGATGCCCGTGCGGATCAATGTTAACGGCTCCATCCATATTGTCTCAAGATTTAATTATTAGTTTACTCGGCCCCAGTACTGTGTCAATTAGAGGAAGCACATGGTGGCCGGTCTCCATTTAAACTTGATCATCTGCTCTTTTTCTTTTAAATTTTAGATGAGTCACCCTTTGTGATGTGCCAGATTAAGCTTAAACCTACAGAAAGAAAGAAACCAAACTTCCAAAATCCCAGAACTGCCATATTGTGAGGTTGTTTCTGGCTGCGTGGGAAAAAATACCTGCCGTGGGGGAAGATGGCAGGAATTACCCCCCTTCCTCTCCCTCCCTCCCTCTCTCTCTCTCTCTCTCTCTCTCTCTCTCCTCCTTTTTTTTTTTTTTAAGGCTTTCATATTTTCCTTGGTTTGCTCTTCCCCGAAAGGGGTCAGGACTGCATTAGACAAACCACAGAAAGCAATATAGTGAGCCTAACTAAACTAAAATCAAACAGAATAGACCCCCGGACAAGGCTCTTATTCAGGGAAATCAATTCTCGAGGCAGTCGGATTGATTTATAAGCATACTTTTTAAGTTTCATTGATTTAAGGATTCAGCGTGTTTGAAAGGAACTTCTGGAACATCTTCTTTACAACTCTGGCATTCTATTCATCTAGCGACTGTAATTAACAAGCACACACCAGGAAAGGAGAAAGAGGAGGAGGAGGAGGAGGAGGTGTCTTTCCGTTTCTTTTTATAGCCCTTAAATTCATTAAGGAGAACTGACCTCATTCAAGGCACATTCCCTCCTTGGAATGAGCAGAGGCCACAGAAATATGCAAACTAACGCCAGGCGGTGTTTTGCTCCATGCAGCGAAAGGAACCATATCGCTTCATTCACAACATTGGTTGGGACCCTTCGGTTCCTATAAAAATATGAAGATGTATCGGTTATTGGAGCCCTTTCTCAAGCAAAAAGTGTGTGTGGAAATTCGGGGGGGGGGAGGTGGGGGCGTTGACAAATCCTTTGCATTCTCCTCTATTGACCGAGCCTCTATGAGGTTTGGGGGTTTTTTGGGTTTTTTTTTTTGCAGATTAAAGAAGATAAAAAAAAAAATTGGCTTCGAAATAGATTTCTTCCTGGAAAAGAAGGAAGTGGCCCTTCGACTGAAGAAGAATGAATATGCTATATTTCAGTAGAATTACAAGACGTATTTTTCATGGCTGCTGTCAGGTCTCATTGCTCAGCTATCTTGTCAATGCTTCATTCATAGCAGTGGTGAATGTATAAGTAGGTTGCTTCAAATGACATGGAATGAGTAATAATAATAATAATAATAATAATAATAATAATAATAATAATGGTGATGATGATGTGCTGCAGGGTTAAAAACACATTCCCCAAATAACTACGATGGACCAGGATACCCTTGATGAGCGGAGTCACACATTGCACAAATCTTGGTTTGTTTAATCACGGTTTGTTGAATAAAACGCAATGGGACTGGGTTCACCTGTGCATGATAGCTTAGGATCCCAACAGCTGGCTGGGTTTGCTAAAGCCAAAGCAGGTGAAGTCCATTATGGCTAAATGCCACCTTGCAGTTTAGCCTTCCATGGCCCCACTGTATAAATATGTAAGCGGGTTCAAACATTGCACTAATTCCACAAGAGCCTTGGTGGCGCAGCAGACTAAAGTGCTGTTAAGTAGCACCAGCTGCCTGCAATTACTGCAAGTTCGAATCTCACCAGGTTCAAGGTTGACTCAGCCTTCCATCCTTCCGAGGTAGGTAAAATGAGGACCTGGATTGTGGGGGCAATAAGCTGACTTTGTATGAAAAGAACACCGCTTAGGGGGGGCTGAAAGCCCTACTAAAAGCAGGTATATACAAAAGTATGAAGGCTATTGCTTAATGCATTGTAAGCCGCCCTGAGTCTCCAGAGAAGGGCAGCATATAAATCGAACCAATAAATAAATAAATAAATAAATAAATAAATAGATAATAAAATAAATAATAAAATAAAATAAAATAAAATAAATAATGCAATTTTTTGGCCTAGCAACATGGCCAGAAGAACCCAGTTCCTTGACAGCAGTTTAAAGTGTGCCCAAAGCCCTCTGGAAGGAGTTTATTTATTTATTTTTTTACTAACAAGATTATGACTTGGTGCAGTGTATGAAACCAGACTCTCTTGAGAAAAAGGCACAGCACTGCAGTGCAATACACAATTTTTGTGTGTGTGTGTGTGTGTGTGTGTGCAAAATCCAAAATCCCTTTTTAATTTTTTTTTTTTAAAAAAAAAAGCTTCGCCTTAAGCTGGGTTTTTAGAAGCAGATTCCTGAAGAAGTCGCATCTTGGAGGATTAGCGGGGGAGAGGAAAAGTGTCTGGAGGGTTCTCCTTTCCTTCCCTTCCCCTCCCCTCCTGCCCATCCCCATCCCCAGCCAAGCTGCCCAACCGCTTCCCGTTCGCGGAACAAATCCGTTTCACCCAAAGCTTTCCCCCCTCCTTTTTTTTTTTCTTTAGAAAAGGCGTCCAGGACCAAAGAAGCCAATTAAAGCCGCCCCGCTGCGCGCCGTTAGCCCAGGCAAAGCGCAAAAGGGACATTTGGGAAACAAAAGAGAGCAAGGACTTTTTGTTCTCTCTCTCTCTCTGCTCCCGGGAGTAACGCCAGGAGGGTGACGATGGGGGTGGGGGAGAAAATAAAAAAGATGGGCTTAAGAGCTTGGCGTCCGTGGCGCATCTGGGGCGTGGGGGCGCTGGTCCTCTTGCACGCTTCGGTGGCACCGTGGTGGTGGTGGGGAACGGTCCGATGTTGTGTTGCACAACGCAATTTCAGTCCAAAATGACCATTTTTTTTTCAAAAAAGAAAGAAGGAAAAAGAGAGAAAAGGATAGAAGGAATAAAAAGAAAAAAAAGAAAGAAAGAGAAAGGGATAGGAGAAGGAATAAAAAAAGAAAGAAAAAGGAGAAAGGGATAGGAGAAGGAATAAAAAAGAAAGGAAGGAAGAGAAAGGGATAGGAGAAGGAAGAAAGAAAGAAAGAAAGAAAGGGATAGGAGAAGGAATAAAAAAGAAAGAAAGAAAGAGAAAGGGATAGGAGAAGGAATAAAAAGAAAAGAAAGAAAGAGAAAGGGATAGGAGAAGGAATAAAAACAGAAAGAAAGAAAAAAGAAAGGGATAGGAGAAGGAATAAAAAAGAAAGGAAGAAAGAAAGGGATAGGAGAAGGAATAAAAAGAAAAGAAAGAAAGAGAAAGGGATAGGAGAAGGAATTAAAAAAAGAAAGAGAAAGAAAGGGATAGGAGAAGGAATAAAAACAGAAAGGAAGAAAAAAGAAAGGGATAGGAGAAGGAATAAAAAAAGAAAGAAAGAAAGAAAGGGATAGGAGAAGGAATTAAAAAAAAGAAAAGAAAGAAAGGGAAAGGGATAGGAGAAGGAATAAAAAAGCAAGGAAGAAAGGGAAAGGGATAGGAGAAGGAATAAAAAAGAAAAAAGAGAAAGGTCTAGGAGAAGGAATAAAAAGAAAGAAAGAAAGGAAATTGCTCCCGGGGAGAAAAAAAAAATCCTTTTTTTGGGGGGGGGGATTTGCTTCTCCCCCTCCACCCCCTTTTGCACCTTCGGCTCAGCCACAAGCCAACCCAACCCATCCAGGCTCCTGCTTTGATTTGGGATTCCTTCGGGTACCGCGCCGCTGGTCTATTTCATCCCGCCGGGGCCCCGCCCCTTTCCTCCTCCTCCTCCTCCTCCTCCTCCTCCTCGGCTCCTCCCCCACAACCCCCCTCCCCTTTCGGGCTCGGAACGCGCTTTCTCTCCCCCCCTCCCCCCCCCCCACACATCCCGCGCTCCGATTGGCCGAAGCCCTGCCGTAGCTCGGGACCGGAGCCGCCGCCGCTGCTGTACCAGCTCCAAGCTCGCGTGTGTGCGGCCAGCAGTTTTGCAGCAAGCAGCGGCAGGAGCAGCGAGCGGCAGCCGCGGCGCGCTCGTGGGGGAAAAAGCCCGGCTGGCTGGCTGGCAAGGCAAAGCAAGCCAGGCAAAAAAAAAAAAAAAAAGCAAGGCAAAAGAGGCGGACCGGAGTAGCGAAGCAGCGGGGGCAGAAATCGGAAGGCAGGCGGCGACGAAGCTGCCGCAGCGGCTGAAAGCAGAAAGCCGGTTGCAGCAGAAAAGGCAGCCGGAGCTAAGGAGTTGGAAAGCCGGCGGGGCGAGCCACCTTTTTTTTTTTTATTTCTTTCTTTCTTTTTTCTTTGCAAAGCTGCTGCGGTGCCTCTGCAAAGGCTCTCTCCGCCCGGAGCTTTCGGGATCGCCGTGCAACTTCCCATTGACTTCCCCACCCCCCCACCCCCAAAAAAAGAAGGTGGAAAGAAAGAAAAGAAAAGAAAAGAAAAGAAAAACCTCCCAACTGGTGGGGAAGGCGAGAAAGATCCGGCGTTCCTCTTTGCAGCTGCCTCCTGGAGGACTTTTTTTAAAAAAAAAATTAAAAAAATTAATTTATTTTTTTGGGGGGGGGGTTGGCTTCGCTACTCCTTTTTTTTGCTCCGTCTGGAGGTGGGGAGGGGACGGACAACAACGGACGATGAGCTGCGCCAGCAAACTTTCCTCGCTGCTGCTTTGTTTCCTGCGGCGCTGGGCTGCTCGGAGGATGCTCAACGCCAGATAATGAGGATGGGGGCCCCGCAAGGAGCCGCCGCCGGGAGGAGACCGGGAGGAGAAGAAGCAGCTCGGCATCGCTGCCAGCGGCGCTCCTGAGTGCCTTTTTCCACCATCGCCCCCCCCTCGACGCCCTGCTTCCCACCTGCCCAGCCGAGAAAGCTTTCGAGGACCCCCGACAGCCCCCCACCCATCATCCTTGCCTTGCAAGCCGGTGGAGGGATTCCTCTCCGCCGCCAGCTGCGGGTTTCTTCTTTGCCCACGGAGAGAGAAAGAGAGAAGAGAGAAGGAAGGGAGGGAGGAGGAAGAGGAGGAGGAGGAGGAGGGGGGTCCGGCGTGTCTCCTCGCCCCCCCCCTCGCCTCCCCGATGCCTCCCCCAACGCATCCGACGATTTGGGACCGCGATCGCCGCCTCGCCTTCTTTCGGATGGACTTCCAGAGCTAAAAAAGAAACAACAACAACAAAAAAAAAAACTCTCCGGAAAGGTTTTCTCGTCTCGTCGGCTTCCTTCCACGCGTGTCTCTCTCTCCTCCCCCACCCAAACCTCTCCGTGACTTCTCCTGCGTGACTCCCCTCTAGTCTCCCTCCTTCCCTTCCCCAGCTCTTCGCCGTATCTTAGCCTTAGTTACTCCCCCCTCCCTTCCCTCCATCCCCATCTTCCACCGCCGTGGTCCCTTCTCCTTCCGCGGAATTGGCTTTGCTACCTTCGTCCGTGGATTCCCTTCCTCTTTTCCTTCCTTTCCTCCTCCTCCTCTTCCCAGGTACTCCACTTTCTTCACTAAGGGTCTGTGCAAATTGAGGAAGGGAGGGGGGTGGAGAGTGGAGACAGAGGAAGGGGTAAAGGTTTTGTTTTTTTAAAAAAAAAGATTTGCGCATGCCAGGTGTAAGTCGGCTGAGGTCCCTCCTCCCCAATTCAGGATTGTGTGTGTGTGTGTTTTTTCTTTTCTTGCTAAAAAAGAATTGGAAATAGATTTGCGAATTGTGTAATTCCTCCCGATCTGGCGAGTGGAAGGGAAGCATTTCTTCCCGGTTTTCCTTAAGGCTAGGGAGGTTGCTGAATAAGGCGGTGCACCTGAGAGAGGGAGACAGACGCAGTGAAGACATGAGCTTGTAAAGTAACCCCCCCTCCCGTAGAACGGCTTTTTTTCTTTCCTTCCTTTCCCTCTGACTCGCTCCTTCTTTCCTTCTGTCCCTTCCACAAGCCTTCCGACTTCCCCTCCTTTCCCAGGCACGAAATCAACAGGCATCCCGAGAGAGAGAGACACGAGGAGGAGGAGGAGGAGGAGGAGGAGGTGGTGGTGGTGGAGGAGACACGGAGGGGGTGAACTATGGATATTCTCTGCCCCCTCCTCCAATTTCTGCTCGCTGTTTGGTGGTCTGGTGTAGGAGCTCTGATCAACTTGAAGTATTCTGTGGAAGAAGAGCAAAGAGCTGGCACGGTGATTGCAAATATTGCCAAAGATGCCCGAGACGCAGGCTTTGTGCTGGATCCTCGGCAACCCACTGCTTTCCGAGTGGTGTCCAACTCAGCGCCTCACCTGGTGGACATCAACCCTGGATCAGGCTTACTAGTGACCAAGCAGAAGATTGACCGGGACTTACTTTGCAGACAAAGCCCCAAGTGTGTGATCTCTTTAGAGGTCATGTCAAGCTCTATGGAGATCTGTGTGATCAAGCTGGAGATTAAAGACCTCAATGATAATGCTCCCAGTTTTCCCACAGATCAAATTGCGCTGGAGATCTCCGAGACAGCCAGCCCGGGGACCAGGGTACCACTTGAAAGTGCTTATGATCCAGACTCGGGCAGCTTTGGAGTGCAGAGTTATGAGATCACTCCCAACGATCTCTTTGGCTTGGAAACCAAGACCCGAGGGGATGGTTCTCGCTTTGCCGAACTAGTGGTGGAGAAGAGCCTGGATCGAGAGACCCAATCTCATTACAGTTACATGATCACAGCTTTGGATGGGGGGGACCCGCCCAACTTTGGAACGGTGGAGTTAACCATCAGAGTCATTGACTCCAATGACAATAACCCTCTCTTTGAAGAGCCCTCTTACACTGTTAGCGTGCTGGAGAACGTTCCTCCTGGCACACCGGTGATCCGCCTCAATGCCACAGACCCCGATGAGGGCACCAACGGGCAGGTTTTGTATTCCATCCACAGCTACGTCTCTGAGAAGGCCAGGGACCTCTTCCAGATCAACCCTCAGACCGGCTTGATCACGGTCACTGGGGCGATTGACTACGAAGAAGGTCACGCCTACGAACTGGACGTACAGGCTAAAGATCTGGGTCCCAACTCCATCCCAGCCCATTGCAAAGTGACTGTCACTATACAGGATGCCAATGACAACCCGCCCCTCATTAACTTGCTCTCTGTCAATAGTGAGCTGGTGGAAGTCAGCGAGAACGCACCACCGGGCTACGTCATCGCCTTGGTGAGAGTTTCCGACAGAGATGCTGGTGCCAATGGCCGAGTGCAATGTAAATTGTTGGGCAACGTGCCATTTCGCTTGCAGGAATACGAGAGTTTCTCCACCATCCTAGTGGATGGACGTTTAGACAGGGAGCAGAGGGACCAGTATAATCTAACCATCCAAGCGAAGGACAATGGGATCCCTTCTTTGCAGGCCACAAAGTCCTTTACTGTCAAGATCACAGATGAGAACGACAACCACCCTCACTTCTCCAAACCTTATTACCAGGTCATTGTGCAGGAGAACAATACCCCCGGGGCCTACCTCCTTTCCGTTTCTGCCAGAGATCCTGACCTGGGTCTAAACGGCAGTGTCTCCTATCAGATTGTCCCATCCCAAGTCAGGGATATGCCTGTTTTCACCTATGTCTCCATCAACCCCAACTCGGGAGACATCTACGCCTTGAGATCGTTCAACCATGAGCAGACCAAATCTTTTGAGTTCAAGGTCTTGGCCAAAGATGGAGGCAACCCTTCCTTGCAAAGCAACGCCACCATCCGAGTTATTGTCCTGGACGTCAACGACAACACTCCCGTGATAACAGCCCCTCCTTTAGTCAACGGGACCGCGGAGGTCTACATCCCCAGGAACGCTGGTGTTGGCTACTTGGTGACCGTGGTCAAGGCAGATGACTATGACGAAGGGGAGAATGGGAGACTTTCCTATGAGATGGCTGAAGGGGATCGAGGGTTTTTTGAGATCGACCAGGTCAATGGTGAGATAAGGACCACCAGAGCCTTTGGGGAAAACTCCAAGACTACTTACGAGCTGATTGTCGTGGCCCACGACCACGGGAAAACGTCGCTTTCGGCATCGGCCTTGATTTTGATATATCTTTCTCCAGCCCTGGATGCCCAAGAATCCATAGGATCTGTAAATTTGTCCCTGATTTTTATTATTGCCCTGGGTTCCATTGCTGCCATTCTGTTTGTCACCATGATCTTTGTCGCTGTCAAATGCAAACGGGATAACAAAGAAATCAGGACTTACAACTGCAGGTATAGTACTGACCTCTTTCGATATTAGCCCTTAGGTGGGCTTGCTTGACACCCAACCTTTTAAATGTGTCATTCAATAATTGTGTCCATCCGTTCCTAACCCAGGAACATTCCTTCCCTGCTTTCAAGAGATAGGCCGTATTAAAAAAGGTCAACCGTGAATTCTTTTAACTCCAGTTAAAAGTGGATTTATTAGGTTGGTTTATATTCTTTGCCTATCCAGGATTATTAAAAACATAGACACACACACACACACACACAGAGAGAGAGGGAGAGAGAGAGAGGGAGAGGGAGAGGGAGAGGGAGAGGGAGAGACCCCCTGGCCATGGCATCAGTATACTAAAAGAGGGAAAATACAAGGAATTGTAATAATACAGCAAGGCTTTTGATGTGCAATGTTGAACATGCACAGTAATGCTTCTCTCGCTCTCTGTTCTGGTTTGAACTGCTTCCCTTTGTCTTTTTCCCCCCTTTTTTTCCCTCCCGAAAAAAGGAAGGCTCAAAAAAAAAAAAAAAAAGCTCTTTGGATTAGTTTGAGAGCCGGCTGGGTAGCGATGATGATGAGTGCTGCGTTCAAGCTTTTTTGGCAATTGCTAGCCATGCTTTTCTTCACCGCGGCTGCAGTCCTATCGCTATCCCGTCCCCGCCAGATGAGGTCACTGTGGGTGTTTTTTTAGAAGCCAGCTTGTTTTCTCCAGAAAGGGTTGGCTGTAAAAAAAAATAAAAATAAAATCTGGTTGGAGAGAAGATAAAAGGCTAGAAATATACAGATATATATTTGGTGTGGGGAAGAGAGAGAGAGGGGGGGGGGACAGTCTTGGCAGGACTTTTTTTGAATGGTCTGTTTGAGAGAAGAAATAGGGAAAAAAACCAAACAAACACCATCCAGAGAATTTTGGTTCTTCTCTGCTGTTCTTGCAAGGAGAACAATGATAAGGAAGCTTTCTTTCTTTCTTTCTTTTTTATTTTTAAATCCTTTTTCCCTATTTCAACTTTTATCTGTCTGTTCTCTGCTAAAAAAAAGCAAATCAGGGTGGCTTTTTAAGTTGTTTTTCCCTGGTGTTTTTTTCTCTCCCTTCCACCAATGATGTTTGAATGATGCCCGGACTTATTTTTTTTATTATAAATATTGCCTGCATTTAGGGACGTGTTTGCCCAAGACGAAGCGTGGCGTGTAGCCTTTTTTTCAGTCTCTCTCCCCCCCCACCCCATCACCACCCCGCCTGCTTTCAAAATCTTAAAACATGGATTTGGGATCCCCTGAATATTTAACAGCTGTGTGTGATCATTGTCTGTCTTTTGCTATTCTCTGTGTTGCACAAGTTAGGAGACAAACGGCTAACCACACATGAATATCAATTGGGTGCCATAAAGGAACAGCTGCAACTGCCTATAAATGGTTTAATCCGGTTAGGAATGAAATAGCCATAAGTTCTCCATTCCTTCAGTTCAGGGGATGGAAATGAATGTTGTCCTCTCTTTTGAGAAAAAAAAAAAATCCTGAATTGCCCTCCAGCAATTTGAAGCCTGGCATTCTTCAGGGATTTATCGACACTCTTCATATTAACAGAGTTCAGGGATTGTATTTCTCACTCTTGAGTTTTTTTTACAATGTCTTGTTGTACCTCCGGGCCATACAGTTTCAGGGTATGAAATGATGGAGGCCATCCTCTACAAATAAAAGCCGCCCCGTATTTCCAGGAGTTTGTCTTTTTAAGAGATCTAATATGTCGAATTTCTTACCGGCTCGGCCCATTAAGCCAGAATAGGCACTGATCTTCAATTGAGTCAACGCCCCCCCCCCCAAACAGAGTTCCCACTTTGGGTATAGCTAGTCGGTTTAGCGTGATGGCTTGGAGGGGATTAATGAAGGGCACTAATAATTGGCCAGGAGAAGGAGAAAAACACACAAATAAAGCACCAGTGAATGCCTGAGTAATCAGGGTTTCAAGATCCTTGCGGGAAGCGTTCCAACTCATGAGAGACGCTGAAAGAGGGCAAGTCTGTATGACTCCTTCCAGAAGTGAACTTCCATCAAGTTCAACTGGATTTCCTTGAGGTGGGTGGGTGGGTGGTGGGGGAAAGGGTGCAAATATGGTGTTTAAAAATATGAGCCGCTGATAGAAAGCGTGCTGAGATTTTCCTCCCCAGAAGCATCCGATGGTTTTCTTTAAAAAATGCAGCTAATAGGCATGTTGCAAAAGAACATATCTTGTTATTTGTCCATTGTGTTTTTGAAATCAGGGTTAGGAGAAGATGCCCCTCCTCTCCTCCACACCCATAGCGTGTGGTAGGGAGGCCCTGTCCCTTTTGTCTTCCAAACCAGGGACAGGGATGTGACAGGTGTAGGCAGGTTAGTGGATGCTTCCACTCAGGTGCTGAGAATTTGCATAAGCTTTCTGGATCTCTTCAAGCATCCAGTGTAGGCAGTTTGGATGATTTCTACCTCTATACCTGTTGCTAAATGGTCAACCCTGTTCTAGCTACTTCGTTCTCTGGGGTGCATTAATTTGGGCTTAAGCAAGAGCTGTTTGAGCCTGCAATGCTGGAGCGATCTAGTTTTGAGCAGATAATTTAGGGAGCCTTAAACAATACTAGCACTTTCCGTTTGTTCTTTTTCTGGGTTTCTACCCTTACGAAATTCACCCAGTCCTGCATTTAAGTGGCAAACCAAGCTTCTTCCTGCAATTCCTTTCGAAAACATCTCACGCTGCAGTGACACACAGCCTAACTATTAACCTGCAGTAGGACGTGTCTTATTTAAAAAAAAAAAAAGAAAGAAAGAAAGAAAGAAAGAAAGAAAGAAAGAAAGAAAGAAAGAAAGAAAGAGTGTTTTTATTCTTTGGAGACGAGAGAAAGATCTTTCGGATGTTCTCCTTGACTTTTCCCCCTTCAGCAAAAGTCTCACAGTGTCTTTATCTGTTGGACAGAGATTCTCATAGATAGCCTTCCCAGAATTCTGCACTCTATAGAGATGCTGGCTGGGGGAATTGTGGGAGTGAAAGCTGTCCATGCCCCCCCTCTATTTTGGAGTGCATCCACTTTGAAGAAGAGACACCTTGGAATCATTTGTTTTGCGGTTTTGTTGCAAAGCTAGCCTAGGTGATGAATTTTGATGGTAGTAGTGGCGGGTTTTGGGGTTTTTTTGGATTTTTTTTTTTTTAAAGCTCAGCAGGCATGACTTTGGAAAATGAACATTTTCCACCCTTTGGTACCAGTGAGATCTATTTCTGACTTTTAAAAGCCTGGCCACGCTGCCTTCACATCTCCCTTCAATATCTACGTCTGTGTGGCACTGATAACAAGACACGGTCCCCAGTGGTAAACACACCGAGTCACAGTTCCGTCAATCTAACTCATCAAGATAACATCTGATTGCCTTCGTGTCTCTAATTATTTTTTCCTGGCTGTTGTTTACTGATAACTTTTCTCCTCCTGCTCTTTCCTCTTTTTCTCGATTTTCTTTTCTTTTTTCTTTTTTCCCTGGGTGAGAGATAAATCACTTGCGTATTTCGCTTAACCAGTTAAAGGTCGAAAAATGTGTGTGTCCCTTTCGAAACACACCAGCTCTCCGTTCTAGGAACCGCTGAATTCCAGCCTTGCAGGAATGCTGCCAGATGGGTGGACTTCATCTCCCAGAATTCCTGACCTTCAGAGCCTTTGCTGAGAATCCTGGGGAAAAAAAAATGGGAGTCCAGACATCTGGAGTGAGAGGCCGGGAGAGAGAAGAAGAATGTAGGGTCAAGGGGGGATGTTTTCAAGCTGAGAAAAACGAACCACTAAGGAACAAAACCTACCAGATGGATCTTTTTTTTTTGAATACTGTATTAATCTGGCAAATTGAGTTCACAAGATAATTGGCCTGCAGAAATTCTGGCTGCTGGGGAACAAGCCCGGTGCCAGGTAATTGACTCCAGTGGCTGTTTATAAGCATGTATTATCTAGATAGAACACCTTTGGGCAGGCTGAAGGGACGTACTGGGTTTACTGCTATGGGAAATGATACAGAACAATCTCTCAGCTGATTTTCCTCGCCGCTTTCCCCATTTCTGTGAATCCATTTAAATAATTTTTTCTGATCCTTATTACCAAAGGAAATGCATTTGCATACTCTTTTTTTTTTTCAGTTCATGCATTTTCACATAATTATTATTTTTTTTTCCCTCTCCATTTTCTGCAGGCTGAACTATATCTCAGGTAACTAGATACCAACCGTTCTCAGCAGCAGAAAAAAACCAAACCAAACCAAACCCCAAAACCAAACCCAACCAAAATCAAAACAAAGGGGAAATTGCCTTCCCTTTCCTTTATTTTCCTCACTTGTTGTTCTTGTGTGTGTCGGATCCACAAACTCGTTATGAGCTTATGAGAGATAACATCCGAGACCCTTCGCTGTCAAAAAGAGTTGAGCCATCAATCACCCTCTCTGCATGTGGATTGGGACGATCGGCCTCTCTGAGATGCCCTCTTGACTAGTGTGCGGTTTGAGGATGACGTAAGGTTCTCACTTTGCTTTCTTCTGTCCTGCAGAATTGCAGAGTACTCCTACGGCCACCAAAAGAAATCCTCCAAGAAGAAAAAAATCAGCAAGAACGACATCCGCCTAGTGCCCCGGGATGTAGAGGAGACTGATAAAATGAACGTTGTCAGCTGTTCCTCCTTGACGTCATCCCTCAACTACTTTGACTATCACCAACAGACTCTGCCACTGGGTTGCCGCCGATCAGAAAGCACCTTTCTCAATGTGGAGAACCAAAACAACCGGAATGCCGGCTCCAACCACAACTACCACCACACCTTCACGGGTCAGGGACCCCAGCAACCGGATCTCATTATCAACGGGATGCCTCTCCCAGAGGTGAGCGCTTCTCTTGGATTGAAGAGGGCTTCTGGAAAGTCCCCAAATGGCAACAATGAACGAGCTTTGGTTGCAACTGGTAGCTTTGGGGGGGCTAAATAGAAGCCAAACATTTCTGAGTTGGATGTTTGGCTGCCATCTTGGGTGACTTTTTTAAAAAAAATTGGACCAAGTGATGTTCTCCAGATGACCTGAACTCCTGTTCACATCACCTTCATGATGAGAATGGTAGGGTCCAGTGTATTTGGAGAATGCCAAGTTGGGCGTGACAGGCCCAACGAAGAGAAGTGGTTGTTAGCTATGATAATAACAATGTGGGATTTATATGTCCAGGTTCCTCCTGAATCCATGCAAATTCTTGAGTGCAGAAAAGTGGAGTGTATTGGCTGTCTCTATGGGCTTTTCTGATTGGCCACTCTGGGAAACAAGCTTAATGAGTCTTGACCTGAGTTAACACTGAGCTTGTTTATATTTGCTACTTAGTTTGGATGTCTTGTAAAAGAATGGATTTGATTTGACTTGAGTTTGTTATGTGGAGGACTAGTGCATCCTTTGCATCGTTGTGGCTTTCTCAGGGGTTTTCTTCCATCCAACAGTTGTAAAGGTAGACTGAATAACGTATCAGCAATTAGTACATGTCAGTGTTGTGTTGATGTTGACAGGTTGGATCCATGCAGACCGGTGATGGGAAGGGACCTAGAGGTTTGAAATACTTTTGTTTGTAGAGTAGAGTAGAGTAGAGTAGAGTAGAGTAGAGTAGAGTAGAAGAATAGACTAGACTAGACTAGACTAGACTAGACTAGAATTCTTTATTGGCCAAGTGTGATTGGACGCACAAGGAATTTGTCTTTGGTGCATATGATCTCAGTCAGAAAAGATACATTCGTCAAGAATCATAAGGTACAACACTTAATGATAGTCATAGGGTACAAATAAGCAATCAAATCATATTAGGAAACAGTCCATATAAATCGTAAGGATACAAGCAACAAAGTTACAGTCATGCAGTCATAAGTGGGAGGAGATGGGTGATAGGAACGATGAGAAGATTAATAGTAATGCAGATTTAGTGAATAGTTTGACAGTGTTGAGGGAATTATTTGTTTAGCAGAGTGATGGTGTTCGGGGAAAAACTGTTCTTGTGTCTAGTTGTTCTAGTGTGCAGTGCTCTCTAGCGTCATTTAGAGGGTAGGAGTTGAAACAATTTATGTCCAGGATGCGAGGGGTCTGTAAATATTTCCACAGCCCTCTTTTTGACTCATGCAGTATACAGGTCCTCAATGATGGCAGGTTAGTAGCAATTGTTTTTCCTGGAGTTCTAATTATCCTCTGAAGTCTGTGTCTGTCTTTTTGGGTTGCAGAACCAAACCAGACAGTTATGGAGGTGCAGATGACAGACTTAGTATTATTCACTAAACATAGCAAATTCTTCATTATGACCTCATCTGTCTTTGTAAATAAATAAATAAATAAATAAATAAATTCTTACTGCTCCAGTTCTAAGGATAGCAAGCTCTTGTCTTAACTCTAAAGCCTGCCAAATTTAGAGAAGGACCCTTAATAACTTGGTCCAATATGGCAGTATTAGCTTCCAGAGTTTGGTAATTGCCATAGTATTACTCCTGCCCTTTTTGACATTTGGGCTGTTAATACCAATGTGTATGAGGCCAAAACGATGCCACCAACCCTTGAGTGAGCAATGCAATTAACTTTGTGTAGGTAGTCCTTGGCTTCTGACCACAATTGAGCCCAACATTTCTGTTGCTAAGGTAGACAGTTGTTAAGTGAGTTTTGTCTTTCCTGGCCTAGTTGTTAAGTGAACCACTGCAGCAGTTGAGCTAAGTAACACAGTTATTAAGTGAATCTGGCTTCGCTGTTGACTTTGCTTACCAGAAGGTCCCAAAAGGGGATCCCATCACCCCCAAGAGGACACTGCATAGGTCATAAATAAGAGCTAGTTGCCAGGCATCTGAATTTTGATGACGTGATCATGGGGAAGCTGCAATGGTTGTAAGTGTGAAAAAAGGCCATAAGTCATTTTCCCCGGTGGTGTTGTAACTTTGAAATCGTCACTAAATGAATAGTTGTAAGCAATGTATCTTGTTCAAAGAATAGATGGTCCAGTGAAGATTGACCATAGCCAATGGCCAAAGAATGCTCATTAACATCTTTGGGTCAAGAGAATAGGCCTGGAAAGTCTGTGGCTGAAGCAGGGGTGAAATCCAGCAGGTTCTGACAGGTTCTGGCGAACTGGTAGCGGAAATTATGAGCAGTTCGGAGAAGCGGAAGCGGAAATTTTGAGTAGTTAGTAGTTCGGAGAACTGGCAAATACCACCTCTGGCTGGCCCCAGAGTGGGGTGGGAATGGGAATTTTGCAGTATCCTTCCCCTGCCACACACACCAAGCCACGCCCACCAAGCCACCCCCACAAAACCGGTAGTAAAAAAATTTGGATTTCACCACTGGACTTAAGGACTGGTTGGAACGTGATTAGATGCATGTTGGTCCTTCCATTTTAGGCAAGACTAGTTTTAATAGAAGACGGAAAATGCGACTGGGGTGTTAACATTCATGTCAGAAAGCTTAAAACCACTTTCTATTTGCTCAGTATTTTGAGTGGTAAACAAACCACACTGGCTGGGTAATGCATAGCAGCTTGCAAGAATGCAGCTACTGAGTGTACACACTACACCTGAATTGGTTACGTCTGTTGTGAGCGCAGCCTATTGACGTGTGATGATTTCTGTAGGAGATACGTTTACGTTGCAAAGTTTAATCTGGGAATTCATGGGGGAAGGCAGATGTCTAAAAAGATCAGAGTTCCATATCAAATGTCTTCAGCTCTGAAGAAGCTTCTTGGATGAGAAGCGATATGTCTTCAAAGAAAAAAAAAACACAGAAAGTCCAGTTGCCTCTTGAAAAAGCACCTTCGGGACTTTGAAATGGAGGAAGCTTAGGGACACAGCTCTAGTCATGTGGCGAGACAGTCATCTTGCAATGCAGGAGGTTCCACGTTCAGCTTCTAGCATCTTTAAGATCAGGGACTCTTGTAGTTTTTGATGAGTCATGTGTCAGAGTTCCGACGGATGCCCTAATTAAATCATGAGCCTCGGAGCCAAGCTTCAAAAGAAATCCAGTTATTTATTAGGAGCTCCATGTTGGCATGATCCCAAATGAAGCCTACTCTGACTCCATGTAATTTATGGCCCTAATCATGACCCTGTTTCCCCCCTTCCCCCAGGGTGTGTCATCAATCACATTCGCCAACGGAGCAATTTCACAGGTTGTGGAGATCACTCCCCTCTGGCTGCTGTGGGTGACCCTGGGAGACAGCCTTAAGAAAGATATGTCTGGAATGTCTTTGGCTGCCATGTTGCTTCATCGGTTTCCCATCCCCCTTGCCAATGGCAACTCGAGAGCAGGCCAAGGATGCTTTGCGAGTTGACATCATGATTTATTTATTTATTTATTTATTTATTTATTTATTTATTTATTTAAATTTGATTTATATGCCGCCCTTCTCCGGAGACTCAGGGCGGCTTACAATGCGTTAAGCAATAGCCTTCATTCTTTTATATATTTTTATACAAAGTCAGCTTATTGCCCCCACAAACTGGGTCCTCATTTCACCTACCTTAGAAAGGATGGAAGGCTGAGTTAACCTTGAGCCTTGGAGAGATTCGAACCAGCAGAAATTGCAGACAGCTGTGTTAATGACAGGGTGCACCAAACCACTGTACTATTTGAAGCATCCCTTATCGACTTATAGTGATGAGTTCTCAGTTCTTCAACCTGGAGGTCACAAATGATGGGGAGATATTCTCTCCTTGAACTTTTTGGGTTAGCTACCCATCAGAGTCAAAAGTATAAAAATTTCTGGATTAATTGCATGATGTGGTACAGGAAAGATCCAGAGGGATTTTGAACTTCCAACAAGGACATTGAGATTTGGCTGCTAGGTGCTTGAGGAGATGTAGAATGACTGACTTGTATGACTGATACCACTGCAGATTTCCTTGAAATGAAGCCACTAATCCAAGGATACTCTTCCTCCATCCACCCCTTTTTAATTTTGAAGTGGAAATACCTTGTTTTTCTTATCTTCTTGGGGTTGAGATGGTTGTTGGAGAAACACACCGTGCTATATCAAAGCATTTTATCAGAAGACAAGCTCTATTTTTCCCTTCACTGCTGGGAGTTGAAAAATACTCATTCGTCTACAGTATGTGCCCAGTCCTGTTGGACATTTTTGATTAACACGGGCTTGCTTCTCTTTGAATTATTACTTGGCATTAAGTAAATATCAAGTAATAATTTTTTTATAATGGCATTGTCACAGTTCTGACTTTACATAGAATAACAAAGCTAAGAAGCCTGTGAAATATTGATGACCTTGTTCCATACTGCTTCTTGTTTTGATTTCATTTTGGGTACTTGGGTAAATATACGAATTCCAGGCTTATTTCTTTGCAAATATATTATATATATGTGTGTGTGTGTGTGTGTGTGTGTGTGTGTGTGTGTGTATATGTATATATATATATATATATATATATATATATATATATATATATATATAGAGAGAGAGAGAGAGAGAGAGAGAGAGAGAGAGAGAGAGAGAGAGAGAGGGCGGGCTGAAAGGTGAAAGGGATGCAATATGCTCCCTCCCACATGCTGGGGTAGACCAGTGCCTCGATAGAAAAACACTTAATCTCTCCCCTGGCTCAAGCTGATGAAGGGAGGAGAATTTATTAAGTTAATACGACTGCCTAACATGTAGGCAGCCCAAGTTCGAATCCAAGTAAGGGTATGGCTAGCTGATGAGAGCTAAATAACTTGAAATAGATCTATACTAGTCTCCCTTTATTTCTTTTATCAGCAAAATATACTTTTTGTATAATATGTATGTATGTATGTATGTATGTATGTATGTATGTATGTATGTATGTATTTCTCTTTAGACAGGTTCTTCCTACATAAACCAAGATTTTTATGTAGCCGTAGTTCAATGAAATCCCAATCCACTAGTTTCTAGGCTTTTTTTTTTTCTCTTCAGGCAGCAGCAAGCACCCTGCTGCCCATTGGGAGACTAAGGAGACTAAGATAGATCTATTTCGGACTTATAAGCCCTCATCAGTTAGCCACACCTTCATCCCATGTATCCTCCCTGTAAAGGTACAGTATTTGTTTTCTTTTCTTTTCGTAGGCCTTTATGTGTATTTCTAGAAACTAGTAGATTGGGATTTCACTGAACTAGGGCTGCATAAAAATCTTGGTTTACGTAGGAAGAACCTGGCTAAAGAGAAATACATATATATATATATATATATATATATATATATATATATATATATATATATATATATATTTCTTACTTCTTCGTAGGGTCTATGTGTGTTTTTCTTCTAGCCAGGTTTTCCCTACGTAGCCAAGGTTTTTTTTGTAGCTCCAGCTCCAGATGAGATTCTACTGAGCTGGAGCTACAAAAAAAAACCTTGGCTACGTAAGGAAAACCTGGCTAGAAGAAAAACATATATATATATATATATATATATATATATATAAGCTATACTCGCACAACTTGCTAAGGCAAGCTTAGCTTGATCTTGATTATATACTTTTGGGTACAGTTTTGCACAAATCCATTTGTTAATTTATCCTCCTGTGTATTGAGTGAATGTGGAAAAGGGATCCTTTTGGTAAGTCTTTTAGCAACTCAGATATGTGTGATGCAGAACTATGTTTTTAATGAGCTTTAACTAAGATATGAGTGTGTTGGGCAAACACAGTCTGTTAGTTTGTTTGAAGCTGGAATTGGCAACCTGGTATTTTTCTGAATAGTTTTCATCCCAGAGCTATAATTGCCACTCAACAATGAACTAAAAGGCCACCATCAATGAGCTGTTGGACAGCATTACTTGGTCTGTTGTGTGGATGTTTGGGTGGTTTAGGGGTGGGGAATTGTGGGTGGGAGTGTGTTTGGGGATTGTTATGTGTGTTGGGCCTGGTCTTTGGGTGTTAAGTGAATTTCGTTGTATGGGTATACTGTGTATACATGTACAATGACAATAAAGTTATTATTATTATTATTGGATGAATGTGATGTGGGAACAAGAATGTTGAACTGGTGCCGAGAATTCACCATTTTTATTTCTTTTAGCGTGTGTCTTTGAGTCAGTTTTTTGACTTCTGGTGACTGCTTGGATACGTCCCTGCAGTTTTCTGGGCAAAGATTTCAGAAGTAATTTGCCGTAGTCGTCTTCCCAGATCTGAGAGCGAGAGGGACTGGCTCAAAGTCCCCCACCTGGCTTGGTGTGATGAGAACTCACATTCTTCTGGTTTCTAGCCTAGCGCCTTAAATACTACACCAAACTGGTTCTCAGAAAGCTACCATGGTGGAATAATGATCACCGATGACTGAAGGAGCTGATCAAGTACCAGTATCATTCATTCCTGCCCAGCACGTAGTAAATTGTAGTACGTTTTGGTTTTGGCCTAACAATTTAAATCAGGGGCCCTCAATTTTTTTAAATGGGGGGCCAGTTCACGGTGCCTCAGACTGTGGGGGGGGGCACGTACCGGCTGGGTGGGCATGGCCAATTTAGCAGTCCATTAAACAATACACACAAATTAAAACACAAATTTGTTATGCTCCTGGGGGTGGAAAGGTGGTTAGTGAAGGGATGTGGCTCCCTTGGTGTGTGTCTGTGAGGGACTTCTGTTTGTGTGTGTGTGTCTCCCTCCGTCCCTCCCTCCCTCCCTCTCCTTCTCGCTCTCTGGAGGCTGGGAAGGCCAAAAATGGCCCAGATTAATGGCTTCAGCAGGCCGTATCTGGCCCGTGGGCCGTAGTTTGAGGACCCCTGATTTAAATAGAGACAGTCTTGGATATTTCTCCATTGGGTTGAAGTAAGTACCAGAGAGAAAAAAGAGTGTTGATGGGGCTTATTTCTAGCCTGCCTTCATGCTACAGTTTGGAAATCTGAAAAAAAGATGACAGCTGTTTGTATAGTAGTTTATTTCTGCGAAGGACTTATTAGATGCTTAAGCTCGACCTTGCTGTCTGTTGACTTCAGCCTCTCCATCTGCAGTATTGTGATGACGATGGTTTCTTACTTGTTGGGGGGGGGGGAATAGGCAACCTCTTGGGGGCTTGGGGGTTAATTTTCCCAGCCAGCAGAAATTAAGATGAAAGGTTGGTCAAGATGAATACCGTGCAACCCTTTTTGGTCTCTATTCCCCTTGAGTTCTGTGAGAAATATGGGACTATCTCCCTAATGTTTGCATTGTTGACATCCATCCATCCATCCATCCATCCATCCATCCAACTCATCAACACAACCCATCCCATCCCATCCCATCCCAACCCAACCCAACCCAATGCAATGCAACCCTACCCAACCCAACCCAACCCAACCCAACCAAATGCCTTCCAATAGTCCTTGCCTTTTCTTCTCCTTCTGCTCTTTTGGCCGCATTTTCCTCTGCGTTTTCCCTTTTCGGATTGCATCATACCACACCCAAGAATTTTACAAGTCCAGCACTTGGCCTCTTTAAGATTACCAGCACCTAGGCAACTTCTGAATCTCTGCAGAAGTGCTTGGAGCCAATAGCGAACTCAACAGTCTGTAGCAGTTGGCAGTGAGGGAGAATTAAAAAAAATGCAATTAAAGCCACACAGCAGATGTAATATCACACCGTTCCAGAGAATTAAATCTCCATGTCAGTGCCAGTGTTGATATGGGATGCATAATCAAGTTTCTCCACTGCAATTGAATGGCATTGACCTGTGAATAATCATCCAGGTATTTCAAAGGTAGCTGCTCTTACGATCTTGTACTTGGGTTATTATTTGACAACTGCGATGAGATGGAAGAAGGCCAAATTTTTGAGTTTCACAGGATTCTTTGAAGCAGTGGAGCCGAAGTGAAAGGATGCTTACCAATCAATATAAAAATCCAGGCTTCAAGGCATGATCTGCGGGGCAATGGTTGCAATCTAGGAACTCAGAATCTGATCTGGCTATTTTGGTGTCTCCTTGAGAAATTCTTCCAAATTTCATTTGGTGATGTTTTTGAGCCTGCTTTCTGACTGGATGTGATGAAGGGTGTTTCTGGTTGCCTGCATTTTCCACGGCTGAAAAAAAAAAAAAATCCCATAGGAAAACTTTTTCCTTTCTCCTCTTTGGCATTTAATGCAGGTGCAGGAAGCCAAAGAGGCTACAAAGGGAAAGATGATAGTATAATATACATCACACCCCTTTGCCATTTTGCAACGGAATGTCTGTGTTTGCCGAAGAGGCTTAGTTAGCAAAGTCAATTAAAATCTCTAGTCATTGGTGCAGTGTGCAAAACTTGGTTAGTTCCAAGTTCCAACCTTGATTTGTTTTAGTGTCTTGGGACTATTGTGCAAACCCAGGCAGTATGAATATGATAATAGTTTAGGCTCCAACACTGGAAGTTTTGAAGAAGACATTGGACAACCATTTGTCTGAAATGGAATAGGGTTTCCTGTCTAAGCAGGGGGTTGGACTAGAAGATCTCTAAGATCCCTTCCAACTATTCTATTCTATTCTATTCTATTCTATTCTATTCTATTCTATTCTATTCTATTCTATTCTATTCTATTCCATTCCATTCCATTCCACTCCACTCCACTCCACTCCACTCCACTCCACTCCACTCCATTCCGTGGGATTTAAAATGATGAATTTAGTGGCCCTGAGGTGCGAAAGGTTGGGGACCCCTGATCTAGCCCAACCCCCCCCCACCCCGCAGCCTAAGCAGACCCTACACCATTTTTGACAGATGGTAGTCCGGTCTCTTCTTGAAAGCTTCCAGGGATGAAGCTCCCACAACTTCTGAAGATGCAAGATGCCTAGCCTGTGTCTTTAACATCCACATCTGAGTTATGTCATGCAAATCGTTAGCGGCAAAAACCTATAATGGTTCAACGAGTTGAGAAAAACGGTGGCGTGTTCGTTGGCCTTTGGAGCAGTGCCCACAATAACATTTAAGCACTTTGCAGAATTACTTGTGGCACGAACGGTGGGGCTAAACTTGGAAGAGATCATTGAATGGCACTTTGCACGACTAGGGTTTTAGAAGCAAATTTGCGTAGGTGATCCTTCCTTCCTTTCCTCCTTGTGAGCCTGGGGTAGCAGAGAACTGTTTTCTCATTGACGTCAGCACTCTTTATAAAGATGACGACGATGACCAGAAGGAGGGTAATAATTCACAAGTTGTTTACAAAGCAAGTCACTGTCAAACTTATTACATGGAAATGGTTGTTCTAATGGCTACTAGCTGTTAGCAAAGAATTTTGAAAGCTGGGTGGAACTGCTAAAGATAACACACAGGAGATAGGACTGCTTGTTTTCGCCCGTTCGTTTTCCCTACAGTGTATTTTCTTGGCCGCTTTATAATAATTATTAATTATTATTAATAATTTAATAATTACTAAATTATTAAAAATTTAATAATTATTAAATTATTAAATTAAATTTAATAATTAAATTATTAATAATTTAATAAAACTAAATTATTTATAGTTTTAACTCAAAGCAGTGAGCGTATGCAATACTTTTTTCTCCTCCTATTTTCCCTGCAACAACAACCCTGTGAGGTGAGCTGGGCTGAGAGTGACTGGCCAAATCACCCAACCGCCTTTCATGCTCAAGGCAGGACTAGAATTCACAGTCTCCCAGTGATTGGCCCAAAGTCACCCAGTCAACTTTCATGCCTTAGATGGGACTAGAACTCGCAGTTTCCCAGTGATTGGCCCAAAGACATCCAATCAGCTTTTATGCCTTCTGTGGGACTAGAACTCACAGTCTCCCAGTGATTGGCCCAAAGTCACCCAGTCAACTTTCATGCCTTAGGTGGGACTAGAACTCACAGTTTCCCAGTGATTGGCCCAAAGATAGCCAATCAGCTTTTATGCCTTCAGTGGGACTAGAATTCAGAGTTGCCTGGTGATTGGCCCAAAGTTACCCAGCCAGCTTTCATGCTTTAGGTGGATTAGAACTCACAGTCTCCTAGTGATTGGCCCAATGTCACCCAGTCAACTTTCATGCCTACAGTGGGACTAGAACTCAAAGTCTCCTAGTGATTGGCTAAAAGTCACCCAGCCAGCTTTCATGCCTTAGGTGGGACTAGAACTCACAGTCTCCTATGATTGGCCAAAAAGTCACCCAGCCAGCTTTCATGCCTAAGGTAGGACTAGTTCTTAGTCTCCTGGTAACTGACCTAGCACCTTAACCACTAAGAGACTTATAGATTTGAGTGCCATGGAGTTTTTTCTGAATGCTTCTGGTAAACTGTGGCTTTCCTCTTATTGCTAGGATCCATAGGTGAAATGCTGCTTGGAGCAAGTTATGAAACGCAAGTCAACCTAAATGAGCTTTATATGCCACATATAGTATCTTGGTAGTGAGTGGGTGTCTTTAAAGGAAGAGAGAAAAATCACATAATAGAACATCTCTCTCTACCTTTTTTTAGCCAGGGAAAGGCTAAGACTTTGAGTTGTTAGGCAGCTGGTCTTTTAAATCTCAAGACTTCTTTTTATTGTAGTAGTTAAGAACCTTGAAGTAAAAAAAAAAAGTCCCTACAGAATAAGTGTTACTAAAGCTTACTTCTTGTTCTATAAAACAGACTTTATTCTACCTTCCTCTCCCCTCCCCCCCGGCTAAGATATAGAATTATATACTCTAAAGCTGCTTTATAATATAGGGGAGGTCTAATCTTCCTTCTAAAAACGGAAGCTCTCCAAATTCCGAACCATTGTAACTCAAACCGGCTGAAGAACAGCCGAACCAGCTGAAGAACAAACCGGCTGAAGATTCAAGGCCAGAATGTTACATAATGCAAGTGTGTCTGATTGTCCTTTTTTGTTATTCACCAGGTTTGGTTCCCCCCAAAAAAGGGTAGCCATAAAAAAATCTCTTGATTTCTCCACTTGGCAACTTTATATCCAGGTTTTGTCCAGATTTCTGAGACCCTGCATTTTGGGAAAGACTGATGTTTTATTAAATTGAGAATATCGGGGGTTGAAATGAGAAGTCCTTGATGCTTTCTGTGCTTGGTTGTTTTCTTGCAGACTTTTTTGTTTTTATCCTAACTAGGTAATATCATCGGTGCTAGTCCTGATGTTGCCTAGTTTGGATCATGAAACATCTGCAAGAAAACAAGCAAGCTCAGTGAGCACCAAGGACCCTCATTTCAATTCTGAGCCACAAATCATCTCCTTTATCTATATATATATAAAAGCGAAATACCACTCATGCATCATCATCAAATCTCCAGAACTGTAAACCCTACAAACTTGAAATTTGGCATGTATGTTCCTCTTGGCTTCTAGGTGCTCGCTAAGAAAGGATTTTTCAAAATGATCATCAGGTCATTATCATTTCATATACAGTATTATATTCACACGCTCTGATGCTAAGGAATTAGAGTTCTACTCCCCCTCCCTACCTGAAAGGAACTCTGTCCCAACTGCCAGTTGCCTTATATTAACACGCTCTGATTCCAATTTTGTGGAATCACCTGGTAGAATTGGAAACACCCCCGCCCCCATAATCTCAAAAATTGATGGGTTACCTTGAAGACATTATTAAACTGAGTGGATCATGGTCTAATTCTGCATGGGAATCCTATCTTCATAAAATGCTAAAAGGTAAAGGTAAAGGTTCCCCTCCCACATATGTGCTAGTTGTTCTCGACTTTAGGGGGCGGTGCTCATCTCCATTTCAAAGCTGAAGAGCCAGCGCTGTCCAAAGACGTCTCCGTGGTCAGGTGGCTGGCATGACTCAACGCCAAAGGTGCACGGAACGCTGTTACTTTCCCACCAAAGATGCTCCCTATTTTTCTACTTGCATTTTTTACCTGCTTTTGAACTGCTAAGTTGGCAGAAGCTGGGACAAGTAATGGGAGCTCACCCCGTTCCGCGGCACTAGGGATTTGAACCGCTGAACTGCTGACCTTTCGATCGACAAGCCCAGCGACTTAGTCACTGAGCCACTGTGTTATAAAATGCTAGAAAAGCATTCTCCCTGGCATGGGTTGATTTAAAAAGTGGTCTTTGGGCCGAGATACCCTGTTATGATCCTTCAAACAGAACCCCCCCTCAATTCTTCCACAGTTGGGTCTTTTTGCCAAGTATCTGTTATAAAAGTTTAAATCTTAACCCTCCCCCACCCAAGGTTTAAAAAACTTAACGACCCTCAAACATCACATCTATTTTAATTGAATTTTGTGTTAATTAAGAACAATGCATGAAAGGGCATTTGCCTTATTCACATTGCAATGCAAATGTTCTCCCCAAAGTGTAAAATTGAGTTAAATAAACAAGTTTGGGGTTTTTTTTTTTGTTTGAAAGGAATAGAATGTGCATGTAGTAGAATTTTATTTTAAAGATGGAGCTTGCCATCTGCAGTTTGCATAGGCATCTGGATAATGAGTGTGTGTATGTGTGTGTTTGTATGTATACACACACACAAACATACACAAACACACACCGTTATAACCCAGCCTGCCCTGTTATTCAAACTATCTTCGGAGTTGGTGAAAAATAATAATACAAAAATGATTGGCGGCTTCTACTGTTCAGCAGTGGGATGCAGTGGCTCAGTGGTTAAGACGCTGAGCTTGTTGATCAAAAGGTCGGCAGTTCAGCGGTTCGAATCCCTAGTGCTGTGTAACGGGGTGAGCTCCCGTTACTTGTCCCAACTTCTGCCAGCCTAGCAATTTGAAAGCATGTAAAAAAATGCAAGTAGAAAAATAGGGACCACCTTTGGTGGGAAAGTAACAGCGTTCCGTGCGCCTTTGGCATTTAGTCATGCCGGCCACATGACCATGGAGACGTCTTCGGACAGCGCTGGCTCTTCAGCTTTGAAATGGAGATGAGCACTGCCCCCTAGAGTCGGGAATGACTAGCACATATGTGCGAGGGGAACCTTCATCTCGGGTGAAATCCAGAAGGTTCTGACAGGTTCTGGAGAACCAGTAGTGGAAATTTTGAGTAGTTCAGAGAACCGGTAGCGGAAATTTTGAGTAGTTCAGAGAACCGGTAGCGGAAATTTTGAGTAGTTCGGAGAACTGGCAAATGCCACCTTTGACTGGCCCCAGAGTGGGGAGGGAATGGGGATTTTGCAGTATCCTTCCCCTGCCATGCCCACCAAGCCACGCCCATCAAGCCACACCACACCCACCAAGCCATGCCCACAGAAGCGGTAGTAAAAAAATTTGAATTTCACCACTATTTTACCTTACTGTTCAGCTATAGGAGAACTGTTCATCTTATATTATGTAGGCGAGTTCTGGCACATTTTAAAAATCCAGAATGCGATTGCAACTGTCCAACTGTCCAACATCTGGAGAGTAGATTGAGTTGGCATCTGGTCTCAGTTGTTCCCACGATAGTGAGATATATTCTATTTCTATTGCGAATAACTCTCACCAATTTGGAAATTTGCTCATAAAATGAGCATATGCATTTTTAATACAAACCATTGACATTTTTTTTAAAAAAACATTTTTTATGTTTTGTTTCTAAAAAATGAAGGTTTAAAGGATTATTACTCTGTTCAGAAGATCCTTTTTTTTGGGGGGGCGGGTGGATTGCAGAGCAGTTTATTGGCATTTGGATCCGTGTTATTTTCTATGTTGCTATGGATGGATGTTATTTTGGTGAGGCCTGTAGTGTTTAAACAGGTGGGCAAAGTGCTGGTGTAAGACTCACCAGCACTTTGCTATTCCCCCCACCTTCAAATGAACAATTAAAAAGCTCTTTTCCCATGATCTAAGCTTCTGCTTTTTTTTTTTTTTTTTTTGGTATTTATTTTGGGCTTTGTCAGTCACATTGGATGGATGGAAAATATCGTGCAAAATGATCCAAACACAAGTAATGTGTATGATTTGATTTATAGAGCAATAGCAACAACAACAACAAAAAGTTTATTAAGGGGTCTCTGGAGACTCCTTGCAATTTTTAAGTGGTTTGCAAAAGGGGGAAACAAAAACCCCTTTAAGAACCACTCAGTTTGATTCATCGATTGAAGTGCTGCAGCTTCAGTGAAAATGCTAAAAACTCATGCTGATAATATGATGCACACAATGTTATTTTTATGGATTCAGAATAAAGTGGTATATAACAGAATAACAAAATCGTAAGGGACCTTGGAGGTCTTCTAGTCCAACCCTATGGTGAAGCAGGAAATGTACACCATTGCAGACAAAGGATTGTCTACTCGCATCTTACAAACCCTCCAGTAATGGAGCACCCATAACTTCTGGAGGCAAGCTGTTCTACTAGTTAATTGTTCTCACTGTCAGGAAATTTTTCCTTCGTTCTAGGTTGCTTCTCTCCTTGATTAGTTTTCATCCATTGCTTCTTGTCCTGTCTTCAAGTATTTTGGAAAATAGATTGACCAATTCTTTTTTGGGGCAGCCCCTGAGATATTGGAGCACTGCTATCATGTCTCCCCTAGTCCTTTTTTTCATTAAACTAGACCTACCCAATTCCTAAGGGAAGCAGTGGCTCAGTGGCTAAGAAGCTGAGCTTGTTGATTGAAAGTTCGGCAGTTCAGCAGTTCAAATCCCTAGTGCTGTGTAACGGGGTGAGCTCCCATTACCTGTCCCACCTTCTGCCAGCCTAGCAGTTTGAAAGCACATAAAAAATGCAAGTAGAAAAATAGGAACCATTTTTGGTGGGAAGGTAACAGCGTTCCATGCACCTTTGATGTTTAGTCATGCTGGCCACATGACCACGGAGATGTCTTTGGACAGCGCTGGCTCTTTGGCTTAGAAACGGAGATGAGCACTGCCCCCTAGAGTCGGGAACGACTAGCACATATGTGCGAGGGGAACCTTTACCTTTGCCTTTATCCAATTCCTACGGACATTCTTCATATGTTTTAGCCTCCAGTCCCCTAAATACAAAGTTGTGGCCGCCTGCAGATAATTATTTGATCAGAGGGTCGTGATGGACACTCCATTGCTTTCTGAAGCCACTCTCGAAATGGGGGTCCAGTTGACCCATCCGGTGGCAGGAAATTGATAAACCTTAGTACCTTGCCTCTCTTAGTGTTTGTCAAGACATCCTCTGGATCACTGGTCTATTTTCAGGTCACTCAGCTTCCTCTTTAGGGAGATGGTTAGCGTATTTTCCATTTTCTTGCAGCCTTTCTGCAGACGTAGCCCAAATTGAGAGTGACACATCATCATGTAGGAGACAACTTCAGCTTCTAGCGAGGTGTCAGTCCTTGGGGAGTAGAACAAGATCAGGAAATAGACTTCATTGGAAGGGTAGAACTCTCTTTGATTGAGAATGGGGTATAAACAGTGGTGGGATTCAGCTGGTTTTGTCCGGCTCGCGCAAACTGGTAGCGGAGACTACGGGAGGCTCTGTCCACCCGCCCGGATGTAATGTGCAACTACTGCGCATGCGCAGAAGGCCGTGCGAGCGAAGCATGCGTGCACACATGCTCACATTTGTGAATTGGTAGGGAAGGTACGTGAATCCCATCTCTAGGTATAAAATGAATTCTTGCCAACCAGATTGTGCTTTACCTTCCCTGTATCTTACATCCCAATCTTAGAGGAGCCTTCCTGAGTTTCTTCCAAATACAAGTAGTCCTTGATGTAACAACAGTTCATTTAGCAATAACAATAGCACTTAAGACTTATATCCCGCTTCACAGTGCTTTACAGCCTTCTCTAAGCAGTTTACAGAGTCAGCATATTGCCCCCAACAATCTGGGTCCTTCTTTGACCCACCTCGGAAGGATGGAAGGCTGAGTCAACCTTGAGCCTGGTGAGATTTGAACTGCGAAATTGCAGTCAGCCGGCAGTCAGCAGAAATAGTCATGTGATCCCCCTTTTGTGATCTTCTCACAAGCAAAGTCAATGGGGGAAGCCAGATTCACTTCACAACCATGTTACTCACTTAACAACTGTATCGATTCACTTAACAACTGCGGCAAGAACCGTCGTAACAGTGGAGCGAAATTCACTTAACAATTGTTTCCCTGAGCAACAGTCATTTAAGTTGTAAGTTGAGGATTGCCTGTACTATCTTTATTTCCTAGGACTTAAGGCGGATTTCATCCCTTTTTGGTTAGTTGATCTGCATATGGCCTTCAAGGCAGTGGTGAAATCCAAATATTTTTACTACCGTGGCTTGGTGGGCGTGGCAGGGGACGGATGCTGCAAAATCTCCATTCCCTCCCTACTTCAGGGGAAGGATATTGCAAAATCTCTATTCCCTCTCTCCTCCTGGGGAAGGATACTATAAAATCTCCATTCCCACCCTACTCCAGGGGAAGGATACTGCAAAATCCCCATTCCCTCCCCACTCCAGGGGAAGGATACTGCAAAATCCCCATTCCCTCCCCACTCCAGGGGAAGGATATTGCAAAATCTCCATTCCCACCCCACTCGGGGGCCAGCCAGTGGTGGTATTTGCCAGTTCTCCGAACTACTCAAAATTTCCGCTACCAGTTCTCCAGAACCTGCCAGAACCTGCTGGATTTCACCCCTGCTTCAAGGCAAAATGAATGCCAGTTTTCATCCTGCCATCCATCATCCGTTTCCAACGATGTCTTTCTGGTTTTGTGAACATTTCTGGAAATCGTCTTCGGTGAAGAAGAAATTGCTAAGTGCTTGAGAAAGCAGAACCGCGTGCTTTCTTCTCTGTCCTTTTCTTACTTTCTCTCCCTTCAACTTATCCTCTTATTCTTTGTTCTCTTGTTCATTGTCTACCTTTGGGGGAAAAAAAATTTTTTTTTTGGTCAAAGTGTTTCATTTCGGGGTGTGAATGTGAGTGTGTGAGGAGGAGGTGCGTATTTCAATTCCAGCGAGTGTACTTCCTCTAATGTGCTCCGTTTGTGGAAGTCGGCTTGCATCTGGCATAGGGAACGTTGAAATAATGATAACAAATGGTGCCATTTAAAAGCATAGCAGGGGCCAAAAGAATAGCAGGCAATTACAAAGGAGAGAACTGGAAGGCGGTTGCCTATGAGTAATGCTGTCTGTAGAACTGACAAATCCTCTTGATCAGACAGTTTTCAGGATACTGTGTGCTATCAAAACAGATCTTGTTCTAAGACTGGCTCACTCCAGTTGCCGATGAACGAGATGGGTCTGTAGATGAACGGATGGAAGCAGTTGTGCTGCAGCCACCGAAAAAGGCCGAAGCAATCCTAGGCTGCATTAATAGAGGGATGGAATCAAGGTCACGCAAAGTGAAAGGCATGGTTGTAAATTGAGGATTATCTGTAGTTCCCACAAAGAGGAAGCCGAAGCAGTATGCTCCGTTCCCATATTTGGGTAGACCAGGTTTCCCTGGTAGATGGGTTTCACCAGAAAAACACTTAATCTCTCCCCTGGTATAGCCGACAAAGCGAGGAGAGCCTGCTGTCTGGAGGTTAATACATCTAATACATCTGCTTAATATGGAAGCTGCCTGGGTTTGAATCCCAGAAGGTTATGGCTACCTGATGAGAGCTAAACATCTTGAAATAGCTATACTAGTCTCCCTTTATTTCTTGGTCGGTGAATTTAAATTTAACACACACACACACACACAATAATTTGTCACGGAAGCAACTGCCTGCCAAGGCTCCTGGATTGGGGCTGAAAGGGTGAAAGCGGAAGCAGTATGCTCTGTCCCGTATTTGGGTAGATCAGCTTGCCCTGATAGATCAGTCTCACTGGAAAAAACACTTTCCCACAAAGAGAAAACAAGAAACTGACTTCTCTCGCATTTAAGGGGACGCGGTGGCTTAGTGGCTAAGACGCTGAGCTTGTCGATCAGAAAGGTCGGCAGTTTGACGGATCGAACCCCTAGCGCTGCATAACAGAGTGAGCTCCCGTGACTTGTCCCAGCTTCTGCCAACCTAGCAGTTCGAAAGCACATAAAAAAGGCAAGTAGAAAAATAGGGATCCCCTTTGGTGGGAAGGGAACAGCGTTCCGTGCGCCTTTGGCGTTGAGTCATGCCGGCCACATGACCACAGAGACGTCTTTGGGCAGCGCTGGCTCTTCGGCTTTGAAACGGAGATGAGCAGCGCCCCCTAGAGTCGGGAACGACTAGCACATATGTGCAAGGGGAACCTTTACCTTTACCAATGGCAAAGTCCTTTCCTCCCTCTTTAGATCCCACTTACTCCTGTTGTAGGCAGAAGTATCACTGTTCTTAGAGGGGCCATGTTCCTGGTTGGCTTTAGAGGTCATACTTAGTCATTAAACCATGATCAGCAGCGCTGTGCACCTTGTTGGGGGGTGGGGTCTTATTCTTACCTTGCTCAAGAATCTGTTTTTCTTTCAAGGGTGGTCACTGTCTCTCATCCCTGTTTTTTTCCCAGCTTTGCAGCGAACGAGACCTGCGTGAACAGGTCCCTTCCTCAATTAGCACATCTTTCTTTGCTTCGTTTTGACTGTCTTTTATGCCATGTGGTGCGCAGATGCCAATTTGTGTCTAGGGGGTGAACCTGCTTTTTAAAGCTTTCAAAAAAAAAAAAAGATGAACGGTGGTTTTTAAAAATAGCTAGGAGGTCGTCTTGATTTCTTCAACTCCTTCCCAGTTTTTCTCGCCATGCCATATAAAGAACGGCTGCAGGAACGGGATATGTCTAGTTTGATGAAAAGAAGGACCAGGGGAGACACGATAGCAGCATCTCAATATCTCAGGGGTTGCCCCAAAGAAGAGGGAGTCAAGCTATTCTCCAAAGCACCTGAGGGCAGGACAAGAAGCAATGGGTGGAAACTAATCAAGGAGAGAAGCAACTTAGAACTAAGGAGAAATTTCCTGACAGTTAGAACAATTAATCAGTGGAACAACTTGCCTCCAGAAGTTGTGAATGCTCCAACACTGGAAGTTTTTAAGAAGAGACTGGATACCATTTATCTGAAGTAGTGTAGGGTTTCCTGCCTGAGCAGGGGGTTGGACTAGAAGACCTCCTCTCCTCTCCTCTCCCTTCCCCTCCCCTCCCCTCCTATCCTATTTGCATGGATTATAGGTTTGGTTCGCTCAATTTAGCTTTCATTCTTTTGTATCCGAATGGCTGGTGTATGAGCTGTTGTTCTTCCATTCATAAGAATGGGAGCTGTTCTTGATGGATCGCACCCCATGCCTCATCTCATCCAACCAGACCGGACAGCCGTTCCTATAAGGAAGCCCACTAGATTCCTGGCAGATGGCCTGAAGAGATAGTCCCATTGCCATGAAGGCAAGTAAGCATTGATCACTCAAGGGATCCCTATGAGGGATCTCGATGAGGAGAGTGATTTTGTCATGTGTTTTAGCTTATTTTGTTTTCGGAGAGATTTACAAGGCAGAGCTCAAAAAGAGAGAGCAAAATAGAGATAGTCCTCGGCTTACGGCCACAACTGAGCCCAAAGTTTCTGTTGTTAAGTGAGACATTCCAAAAGTGCTTTTTCAGGAGGCAACTGGACTTTCTTAGTTTTTTTCCTTTGAAGACGTTTTGCTTCTCATCCAAGAAGCTTCTTCACCTCTGACAGGATAGTGGGGGAATGGAAGGATTTATACTCCTTTATACTACAGACTTGAAGCGAGACATTTGCTAATTGAGTTTTATCCCATTTTACGACCTTTCCTGCCCAGTTGTTAAGCGAATCAGTGGCGCTGATAAGTTAGTAATTTAGGGGTTTAGTGAATCGGGCTCCCCCCCTTGACTTTGCTTGTCAGAAGGTCGCAAAAGGGAAATCACACGACCTTGGGACACAGCCACGGTCGTAAGGGTGAACCAGTTGGCAAGCATCTGAATTTTGATCACGTGATCATGGGGATGTTAGAAAGGTTGTAATTGCGAAAAATGGTCATAAATCACTTTTTTCCGGTGCTGTTGTAACTTTGATCAGCCACTAAATGAACTGTTGTAAGTCGAGGACTACCTGTAGAGACAAAGAGAGGTTCTGATCCCTTGGTGGACTAGTGAACCCATTTTCTCCTTGGCTTATTGTACTTCCCAAGTATTTTCTAGGGTTCAGTTCAGTGGTGGGATTCAGCCAGTTTGCACATATTTGGGAGAACTGGAAGGTTAACTTTCTAAGCAGTTTGGAGAACCGGTTGTTGGAAGAAATCTTATTTTGTTTTTTTTCCACTTGACAGGGCTAATCTTGTAAGGAAGGCAGGAAGGAAACATTCTGATGGTGTTTCTAGCCTAATCTTACAGAAACTGCCTCTCTGGTTAACCCTTATTACATTGTAACAGCTAAGGCGAAGCACCCAGTGACGTGACTGATGTTGAGTTGGCCACGCCTACATGGTCACATGACTACTGAGCCACGCCTACCCAGCTGGTTGTTAGGGTAGAGAACTGGTTGTTAAATTATTTGAACCCCACCACTGCTTCAGGGGACTTGCTTAAGACACTTTCTACATCTCTGAGGGACCAAAACTTTTTCTACGAATTCAAACAACAACAAAGTCATGTCTAGTTTGCTGTTTAAGGTCTTGCCTTTTTCAGCTTTGAAGATGACCTTCCAAAATGTTGGGTCAGGGCCAAGAAGGTGAACAGACTGGATGGAATCTCTGTTTTTGGTTTTGCATTCCCCCCCTCCCCCGCTCCCCTAAAGACTCCAATTATATTCTATTCTCTCTTGGAGCTTCTGCAATTCTTTGCGAGTTTCTGACCACAGTTAATAGCTATTTTGGCCATGCTCTGGGATAGCAGCTGGCAATTGTAATCTATCTTTTACCGATGACTGTTTTTTTCTGATGTGTGCAGATTCCTGCCTCTCAAGAGTCCCCTCCCATACACTCTCTCGTTCTGTCAGCAAGAAATAAATACATTTGTTAGCGCCAAACAAATGGCTCGGTATAATAGCTGCTTCGGTGGTATATTTCAGAATAGAATGGGATGTCGTCATTGAAGCAGGCATGTAGCAAGACGTACCGGGGGAAAAAAATTCCTGAATTTCAATCTCAAATAGCCCTTGAAGACCTTTTAAGTGGGCACCGCCAAACGTTGGCCATGTGGTTTCATGCCAGAATTGAACAGTGATTGTTTGACTACATTTGTTCCGGCATACATACTGTGTTTCCCCAAAAATAAGACCGGGTCTTATATTAATTTTTGCTCCAAAAGACACATTAGGGCTTATTTTCTGGTTAGGTCTTATTTTGGGGGAAATACGGTACTAAAAAATAAGCCCCAATCTTAACTGGGGCTTATTTTGAGAGGTAGGGCTTATATTACGAACATCCTGAAAAATCATGCTAGGACTTATTTTTCGGTTAGGTCTTATTTTGGGGGAAACGGTATGTTTTTTTGGGGGGCGTTTTGAGTGGGGACGAGTGGTTTTGAAGATTAAAATAGACTAGCTTTACAGTTAGTTCTTGCCATTTGTTTCACAATGGTTAGAAGTTAACGACAGTACTGAAAAAAAGGAAATGTTAGAGCTTTGGAACCCAACAGTGAGTGTTATGGGTTCTTTTTTTTAATGGCAAAAAATCTCCTGGGGCCAGTGGCGAAATTCAATTTTTTTTTACTACTGATTTTGTGGGCGTGGCTTGGTGGGCATGGTGTGGCTTGGTGGGCGTGGCAGGGGAAGGATACTGCAAAATTGCCATTCCCTCCATACTCCTGGGGGAAGGATATTGCAAAATCTCCATTCCCTCCCCACTCTGGAGCCAGCCAGAAGTGGTATTTGCTGGTTCTCCGAACTACTCAACATTTCCGCTACTGGTTCTCCAGAACCTGTCAGAACCTGCTGAATTTCACCTCCAGAGCCCTTCTAGGAGGGAAATGGGAGTTTAAGAAGTTTGATTTGCAAGCTGTTCTATGTCGCATCTCCCCTTCCCATGGTCACATGATTGCAGCTTTGGAAGCTTGGTAGCCAAGCTTGCATTTATGATGGTTGCAGCATTGCTGAGGTCATGTGACCATGATTTAAACAGAATCACAGAGTTGGAAGGGACCTTGGAGGTCTTCTAGTCCAATCCGCTGCTCAGGCAGGAAACCCTAAGCCCTATTGGCAGCATTCCCAATGGGTTTCAGATGAGCGAAATCAACCAGGGCCCCAAATTCGCTTAATGACCAAGCAGTTCACTTACTATGTTGAATGGCCATAGTAAAAAAAATGGTTGTAAAATTATATAAGTTAAATAGGCAGGGCGACAGTATATAGCCTTGCTGGACTCCTTTCCCAATTTTGAACCAATCAGTGGTTCCGTTTCCAGTTCTCACTGTTGCTTCTTGACCTGCATATAGGTTTCTCAAGAGACAAATAAGATAGTCTGGTACTCCCATCTCTTTAAGAACTTGTCACAATTTGTTGTGAGCCACACAATCAAAGGCTTTAGCATAGTCAATGAAGCAGAAGTAGATGTTTTCTTGGAACTCCCTAGCTTTTTCCATGATCCAGTGTATGTTGGCAATTTGATCTCTAGTTCCTCTGCCTCTTCGAAATCCTGCCTGTACTTCTGGTAGTTCTCGATCCACATAGTGCTGGAGCCTAGCTTGTAGGATTTTAAGCATAACCTTACTAGCATGTGAAATTAGTACAATGGTGCAATAGTTTGAACATTCTTTGGCATTGCCTTTCTTTGGAATTGGAATGTAAACTGACCTTTTCCAATCCTGTGGCCACTGTTGAGTTTTCTGGCAAATTGAGTGTAGCGCTTTTACTGCATCAGTCTTTTAAGATTTTGAATAGCTCAGCTGGAATGCTGTCTCCTCCGCTAGCTTTGTTGTTGCTCAGATTTCCTAAAGCCCATTTGACTTCACATTCCAGGATGTCTGGCTCGAGGTCAGTGATCACCCCATCGTGGTTATCAGGGATGTTGTATAATTCTTCTGTGTAATTTTGCCACCTCTTCTTAATCTCCTCTGCCTCTGTTAGGTCCCTGCCATTACGGTCCTTTATCATGCCCATCTTTGCAGGAAATGTTCCCTTCATATCTCCAATTTTCTTGAAGAGATCTCTGGTCCTCCCTATTCTATTGTTTTCTTCTATTTCTTTGCACGGTTCATTTAAGAAGGCATTCTTATCTATTCTCATTCTCGTACCACCCCATTATCATTTTAATCTGCTCCGTGAGTTGCTTGTGACCCCCCCTGCATTTAAAGCCCCCTGCATCTAAAGAGGCAATGCCACTGCTGAGGTTGGTGGGAAAATTGCTTTCCGTGTAAACAAGAGGGCTTTCCGGCCTTGCCCTGGTAGCATTTTTAAACAACCTGCAATCTGGAGCAAACTAATAGCTTCTGTCAGCCAGACAAGTGATTATTACTCGGCCTGAAATTAATTCTCTGTTTAATGTGGAATTCTGAAATCTTGGCTCAAGGCCCAGGGTTGCAGACAATGGGGGAAGCAGCAGCAAAAAAAATCAAGGAAAAAATGAAAAGGACCCCAGTCTCCATTCTCACCTAATAAAAACTTCCAACAGTTGTTTGTAAAGCTTCTCGTGTTGAGTGAGGTTCATCCTTAGAAATGGGATGGTTCCCTTTTGGGTTTTCAGGAGAGACTAATGCTCAATAATAGTAACTGTGAGAGGGATCTTGGAGTTCTAGTGGACAACCAGGGGTGAAATGCTACCGGTTCGGACTGGTTCTCCTGAACCGATCGTAAAAAAAAATGCTACCAGTTCAGGCGAACCTGTATTTCTGATGATCAGCTATGCCGCAGGATTTATATTTGCTAGAAAGCAGGAAATCCTGCTTTCTAGCGAATATAAATCGTGTGGTGCAGCTGTTTCCCTCCCCTTGCTGTTCTACTTACCTTAGAAAAGGCTTCTTAATCCTCCTTATTAGGTAGTGCCTGTGGTGTGCATGTGTGTGAACTCGCTTTTGGTGTATGCTGCGCATGTGCGCACAAAGCAAACCAGAAGCAAAGCAAACTGGTAGCACACTTAAGGGCATTTCACCCCTGTGGACAACCATTTAAATATGAGCCAGCAGTGTGCGGCAGCTGCCAAAAAAAGCCAACACAATTCTAGGTTGCATATACAGAGGGATAAAATCAAGATCACAGGAAGTCTTAATACCTTGGTAAGGCCACACTTGGAATACTGCATCTGGTTTTGGTCGCCACGATGTAAAAAAGATGTGGAGACTCTAGAAAGAGTGCAGAGAAGAGCAACAAAGATGATTAGGGGACTGGAGGATAAAACATATGAAGAACGGTTGCAGGAACTGGGTATGTCTAGTTTAATGAAAGGAAGGAGGAGGGGAGACATGATAGCAGTGTTCCAATATCTCAGGGGCTGCCACAAAGAAGAGGGAGTCAAGCTATTCTCCAAAGCACCTGAAGGTAGGACAAGAAGCAATGGGTGGAAACTAATCAAGGAGAGAAGCAGCTTAAGGAGAAATTTCCTGACAGTTAGAACAATTAACCAGTGGAACAACTTGCCTCCAGAAGTTGTAAATGCTCCAACACTGGAAATTTTTAAGAAGATGTTGGATAACCATTTGTCTGAAGTGGTGTAGGGTTTCCTGCCTAAGCAGGGGGTTGGTCTAGAAGACCTTCAAGGTCCCTTCCAACTCTATTATTCTATTCTATTCTATTCTATTCTATTCTATTCTATTCTATTCTATTCTATTCTATTCTATTCTATTCTATTCTATTCTATTCAGTGGCGTTGATCATGGGAGAGATTGGATGGAAATTCTACTTTGTTCTCCTGGGAGATCTGTTCATCTCCCATCTCTGCAGTGGCAGGTGTTTGCCACAGGGCCAACTTTACAATTGCAGTGTTGGGTAAATTGCATTAACTCACCCTAAATCAGGTGTACGGAAATTCTATTAAGCTAAATCCCCTCTGGCGTCCTCTCCCTCTCATTGTGGCTAGAGCTTTTGCAGGCTAAGAGAACCGTAGATGGGCTGGCAGATCTATTAGGGGAACAATCATGGTTTTGAAACGATAACATTCGTCTTTGCCCTGTGATCTCTTGCAGTTGTCTCTGTCAAGTGTAGCTTTACTTCACCCCGCTCCCCACCCCCTACTCTTCTTTCTGTCTCGCTCAGTCTTTATTATTATTATTTTTTTGTCTTCCTCGTGGTGGTTGCTGCTGAAAAAAAAAAATAAAGCTTTGCAGATGGTTCTTCATTCTAGGTCAAGAAGGGGAGAGAAGATGGCTTGTAGCCGTAAGTGCTAGACGGGAAAGATCAAATGGTTCTGAATCTTTTTATCGTTGCATAATGTTCTTGGAAAATGATGTTCTTGGTGACTGCTCCAAAATGAACAAGATAATGAAAACGTGGAATCTAATCTTAGCCCATTTTCCTGGCGAGTGGTTTCTCTCGCCTGCCTTCGATGGAATTGAGGTCAGCTGCCCTGCCATTTTATAGCATCTAACTCAAAATTCCTACGTGGCTGCATGAGGTTCACATCTGATTGGAATTAGGAGAGGGAAATTCAATTGGACAGTGACTATGAGTGGTGAGGATGATGGGGGTTGAAATCCAACAGATCAGTTGAGTTTCATGAGTCGTGGGAACTCTAAGGTCCTGAATACTGAATACGGAGTAATAGAGTTTGAGGCTCTTGGCCTTCTAGTCCAACCCCCTGCTCTAACAGGAGACCCTATACAGTTTGACACCAGTGGCTGTCCAGTCTCTTCTTGAAAGCCTCCAGTGATGAAGCACCCATCCCTGCCTGTAACCCTCCAGATTGTGAGCTAGAATGGACATTGAAACAGAGAGATAACTGGAGATCATATTGCCATCATCATAGGCTGAATTTCAATGATACATAAATGATCATACCGTGTAGGGATTGTGGGAGTTGAAGTCCCACACATCTGTTAGATTTGATGAGTTATTAGAGCTGAAATGTCAGGTCTCTATGCCTAATTGCAAGCAAGGAAAACAAAAAAGAATCGATACTTTAATGGGAAATCTATGTTGGGTTTTTCCAGCAGTGTGTGCATCTATATATTTGCTTGTATCATCCACCTGGTACAAATTGCGTGATGGAACATTATCATTTGTTATGGACTGATTCATATAGAACACTATGCCATAAAGTGATATGATTGGTTTTCAGTGTGCACGATGTGCAAAACAGCTGGTTGAGGGTGAAACTAGGGTGAAGAGATCTATGCTTTAGCGTGATGTGTCTACACAGTTTGTATATGGCCAAGTTAATGTATGCAATTATTGGAGTTAATTAATCGGCTACAGGAAGTCAAAAATACATTTTTGGCATCCAGGATACCTATAGGACAGGGGTGTCAAACTCAAGGCAGGGGGGCCGAATCCGGCCCGCGGGGGTACTTTGATTTGGCCCACAGGCCTACTCTGTAACAGCGAAGGAATGGCCCATGGTGCCTCTGCGAGCGAAAACGGAGCTCGGGAGGCCCACATGCGGCCTGTCCGGGCTCTGGTTTTGGCCATGACGGCCTCCTCCAGCCCTCTGCCAATGAAAATGGAGCTCAGGGAGGCTGCCCACTGCCCACTCAGGCTCTGTTTTCAGCCACGACAGCCTCCTGCAGCCCTCTGCCAGCACAAACAGAGCCCGGGCGGGCCGCACGCAGCCTCCCCGAGCTCCATTTTCAGTAGCAGACAACTGCAGGAGGCTGTCATGACCAAAAAGGGAGCTTTGATGAGTGACATCGAGCTGGCCACGCCCCCTGGCCATGGCCATGCCCCCCGAGGTCAAATATAACCCTGATGCGTCCCTCCGAATTGTGGGAATCCCTCCCTTAGACTTGTGAAGATGGCTCAGGGTTTTAAAACGATTACTCTGGAAAATCATTATTCTGCCTATTTTCATTGATGCCACATGTATTAGAGAGAGAGATTGCTGGTGGGTCAAAATCTGTCTCGCGGTTTCTCACTCAATTCTTCCTCTGTAAAAAGGAAGCTTCTGTTTTACTATCTTATTCTCGGGGTGTTGGAGGCTATATTTGGTGCGTCTTCCAGTGAGGAACTTCAGCAGACTTTGGCGGCAGATGGTACTCTATAGGGTTCCTCTCTCTTCCATATCTTTCCTTCCCTTTTCCAGCTTCCTTGGTTGCCCACACTTCCCAGTTTACAAAAAGTCTTTGGGAAAATCTCACGAGTCCCATCCCATTATAATTGAATGGAGAAGCCAAGGAGGTGCAGGTTGCTGGGGAGAAAATTGTCCAATGAAAGAAAGGTTCCCACCAGAGGTGATATTCAGCCGGTTCAGATCGGTTCGAACGAACCGGTAGTGGAAATTGTGGGTGGGACTGCCCCACCCACCCAAACTCTATGCCGTCCTATTTAGGCACATTTTTTAGGCCGGGCGCATGCGCATAAGGCAGGCGCGCGCACAAACTGGGCGCGCGCACACACAAAGCGAGCGTGCGTTCACGACGAACCAGTAGCAATATAATGTGAATCCCTCCTCTGGTTCCCACTCATCTATTATTGGCCATTAGATCATTGCAAGGATGCCACCTCCACTGTCTAGAACAGTGATGGCTAACCTTTTTTTCCTTGGGTGACAAAAGCGTGTGTGCGTGCTATCGCGCAAGCGTGCGTGCCCACACCCATAATGCAATGTCCCTCCTGCATGCCCCACGCCCTGCACATGTGCACATGACCCTCCCCCCGCGCCCCCCTTCCCCTGCACATGCATGTGTGACCCCCCTCTTGGTCTCACACCCCAAAACAGTGCTGGGGGAAAAAATGCCTCGCCTCCCAAAACGGCTGGTGGGTGGGGAAAAAGCCTTGTGTCCCAAAACAGCGCTGGGGAGGGGGGAAAAAAAAAAGCCTCTCCTTCCAAAACGGCTGGGAGAGGAAAAAAAGCCTTGCGTCCCAAAACAACTATGGGGGGGGGGGGGGGAAAGTCTCTCCTCCCAAAAAGGTTGGGAGAGGAAAAAAAGCCTCACATCCCAAAACGGCGCGGGGGGGGAGGAGAGCCTCGCATCCCAAAACAGGGCTGGGGGGCGGGAAGCCTCTCCTCCCAAAATGGCTGGGAGAGGAAAAAAAGCCTTGCGTCCCAAAATGGCTGGGAGAGGAAAAAAAGCCTTGTGTCCCAAAATGGCTGGGAGAGGAAAAAAAGCCTCGCGTCCCAAAATGGCTGGGAGAGGAAAAAAAGCCTTGTGTCCCAAAATGGCTGGGAGAGGAAAAAAAGCCTTGCGTCCCAAAATGGCTGAGGGGGGGGGGAGGAGAGCCTCGCATCCCAAAACAGGGCTGGGGGGCGGGAAGCCTCTCCTCCCAAAATGGCTGGGAGAGGAAAAAAAGCCTCGCGTCCCCAAATGGCTGGGAGAGGAAAAAAAGCCTCGCGTCCCAAAACAGCTGGGTGGGGGGAGGAGAGCCTCGCATCCCAAAACAGGGCTGGGGGGCGGGAAGCCTCTCCTCCCAAAATGGCTGGGAGAGGAAAAAAAGCCTCGCGTCCCAAAACAGGGCTGGGAGGGGGAAAAAACTTCGCCTCCCAAAATAGTGCTGGGAGGGAAATCTCCGGAAGGCCCGGGCCCGGGCAGCAGAAAGTGAGGAGAAAGGTAGCCCCCCCCCCACGCATGCACACATGTCTCCCACTTTCAGGGCAGAGAGAAGACCCAAAAATCAGATGGCCGAGGGGAAGCACCCATGCATGCGCAGTGGAGCTGAGGTGGGCGACAGTTTGCGTGCCCACAGAGAGGGCTCTGCGTGTCATCGGTGGCACGCGTGCCATGGGTTCGCCCTCAGGCGTCTAGAATGTGTCCAAGTTTCTTTATTCTTTTGAATGACATTTGAGAAACAAATGGCCTGATCTGGGTTCATCCTGGCATTCCCCCCCCCTTTGGATGTAGGAATTCACCCTTGGGATATTAAAAGATAAAGATAGCTATGGATGCAGAAGAGAACTTTGAATATGCAGAGGGATTTTTTCCCCCCATTAGAGTTTCCTACCCATTTCCTACCCATTAGAGTAGGCAAGCTATTGTATCCTAGGGATGCCCTTTGAAAAGAAGTTGGAATCACTTTCACAAAATGGCTGCCATGAGGAAAACATTCCCCAGAAATCAATATGGTGAATTTTTATCTTCCCGGGATAAAGCTTTGCTTCCCTCTTTTCCTAAATTCTGGATAGGTGGACTCATTCCCAAACTGCGGTGCACCATTTTTATTGTCCAAGAATAGCTGTACATCCTGGAAGCATTCTCGGATATAAAAATGTGCTCAGAAAGCAGCATTTTGATCTGCAGCCTCTCAAGAGTTTCTCGTATTATACAAAACTAAACAGAATCTTCAGTACAACAACAACAACAACAACAACAAAAAGTTTGATGCGGAGAAAACCTGCCACTTGGCATATGGATGCCTTTAAGCTCCGTATTACTTATCTGTAAGCTGTAGCCGAGTTGAATACTGTGAGAAGAAACCTATGCAAATTTCCGACTTCGGCTTCCCGGGGCATTGCATACGAATGGTGCCGCTGTTGAATTTGGAAATGTTTGCTTCCGTTTTCCCCTGACGACGTACAATAATGCAGTTGATCAGATGGTAGAACACAAAATTATGTATGGTGATTGAAACGCAACACTATCACCAGGTAGATTCCACCGTACTTTCGACAGACTACAAAAATAAAACAGATTTACCCCTGATGTGACTACGGAGCCCTCATCTCCTGATGGAAATCTCCTGACAAGCTAGTTTCCCATAGGACTTACCGTATATATTAAATACAATATTAAAAAAAAATGTTATTCAGTGGAAAAGAACCCAAATTTCATGGGGACTTATCTCCAAATAAACAGGATTGTGTTTAGGCTGCTGGAATATTTGCCACAACAAGATCTTTAATTGGGTGCTGTTCCTCATTCTTGGTCAACCTCCCCTCCAAATCTTTGAATCCCATCTATACCATCATCTTCTTTTAATGACCCCATAATCCCTTGCGGGGTGGAGTCTGGGCAACTGAATGGAGCTGAGTGTTTACTGGCCGGATGCCCTTCCTGACGCCAGTGCGGAGTTTTGTTCGGCAGATATATTCTCATTGTGCCCAGGGAGAGAAATATCTGCCTCTACCTAGGATCGAACTCACAGCCTCCTGATTGTGAGGTGAGAGCTCCAGCTCTAGGCTACCACATCACGAATCCCATCTATATCATGACCCCAAATTCCTTCATGTTTACCAACCAGTCATATAAAGGATGATGGTCTGAAGTTACAATAGCGCTGAAGGAGTCTTACAACCAGCACTCGAAGGTTTGGCCATTGCAGCATCCCTGAGGTTGTGTGCTAACTATTCAGATGCTTGACAACTGGCATGCCATTGCAATGTGCAGTCATGCGATCATTATTTGCAACCTTCACAGCTGGCTTCCAACAAGCAAAGTCACTGGGGAAGCTGGCAGGAAGTCATAAGTTGTGATCCACATGACATTTGAGTTTAATCACCTGCACTTGTTTGCTTACTGTCCATGGCTGAAATTGATGTCGTAAATCGGCACAGTCCCGAGATGTTTGAGTTTACAACCCTGTTGCTTAGTGAGGAGGTTGCCAGTCCAATTGCGGTCAGTAAATGAGAACTACCTATATCAGCGTTTCACTTTTCTTGCTTATTGGCCAAACCAGGAGTCAGTAACCTGTGGCTCTTTCACCGCTTTGCTACGGCTCCCTGTCACTCAAAATATGTGTCACAACTGCTAATGTGTGACACCTGCTGGCATGCGATTTATTGAGCTTTTCAATCCCCGGTAGGCCGACCATGGATAAATCCAAGAAAAGAAAAGTTGAGAAGAAAACAGAATGTTAATCCAACTACATATGCTAGTTTTGTGGTCACTTAAGAAATAGTCAGCATGGGAAGGTTTTTGTGGCTCCCGGTGTTTTCTTTTCTGTGGGAAACGGGTCCAAATGGCTCTTTGAATGTTTAAGGTTGCAGACCTGTGGGCCAAACCCTTAACAAGCTGCTGTAATGTTATAGAATGCTTGCAAAGAAAAATTGATTCCAGTCTCAGTAATCCAGGTACACACACACACAATATTTGTGAAGACGGCAAAGTTATTTTTGATAGATGTTACTGTATTTGTTTATTGTGCTTGGATTATTGTTGTATCTTAACATAGAACTTCACAGTCAGAAATAGTTAAAAGACCTACAGTAAATAATATCCCACGCAAGCAAATAAAACATCCCCTCTGAGCATTATAATCAATATAAAAATCGGAATCATTAGATAATAAAGCTGATGGAGCAATCAGTCAACAAGCTAAGCTTGTTAAGCTTGGGAGGAGAAGTTAGCTCTCTATGCTGTCGGCTGCAGAGAAGCAAAAGAGACGAGGGGGGTTGGGAAGCTGCAGGATTTCTCCACAGACTTCGAATTCCTTTGTCCACGTGACACTAAAATGTTTGTTTTGCACAGCCTGTTGATAAAAGCAAAACCAAAGGAATTAGAAAGGAAGGCTACAATTTCAGCAGGACGGAGAAGCTAAAGAAAGTCTGTTCATTTGAGCCTTCCTTTTCCTTTTCCCTCCCCCTCCCCCTCCCCCTCCCCTCCCCTCCCCTCTCCTCTCCTTTCCTCTCCTCTACCTCCTCTCCCCTCCTTTCCCTCCCTCCCTTCCTTCCTTCCTTCCTTCCTTCCTTCCTTCCTTCCTTCCTCATTCCCTCCCTCCCTCTCTTTCTCCTCCTCCCTCCCTCCCTCTCTCCCCTGCATTCTATGTCCACACCATTCTTCTCCATTGCCTCTTGTCCGTTGAAGTTAATGGCACTGTCAATATGAGTGTGTGAGGTAATTCAAAATACTGAAATAACACTTGGGTTTAGATGTTCCCTGATTAGTTTTAGTGCCTTGGCTGGAAAGTATCGATCCATCTGATATTTCAGAGTTGAAACTCTACCTCTGATGCATTCTCTTCCACCGGTGAAGGATGATCCGTCACCTCCCCTTTGCCTCATCATCCCTAAAAATAACGCCCTGTGTGTGTGTGGAGTTGCCCATCTCTGCAAGGAAATATTTGCAATTGGAAGGAATGGAGTTTTGCTTCACGCTGGGTGTTGCTTACGGTAGACCCAGCAGAGGGAGCTTGGAAGCACTGTAAATGTCAGCGCAGGGCCGATGACTGATGGCAAAGATTTTCTTTCTTAGTTCAGACATGCTTTCGGGGACATGGGGTGACGGTTGATTGAGAGTGGAAAGAATTGCAATAAGTGTTTCCCCCACCCCTACGATAATCGAAACCCTGCCCTTGTTAAACGCCGAGTTTCGGATGCATTTGCTGAGAGACAGAAAGACTTAAATGGTGGTACGTGAAATTTCTTATTAGAAACCAACTAATTGCTGCCAAGTCTGTTGCAGGAAGATAACTTTGGGGAGAGACGTCGAGTTTTAATGTAATTAACTTAGGGACGGGGTGGTTTAGCATCCTCCTTCCTAAGTCACGTTTGTCTCTTGCTCAAAGCCAGATGTGAAATTGGACACTGTCAACTGATGTGGCCAAAACGTTGGACAGAGACCTCTCTGCATTCTGGCAGTAAAAAGATACCCTAGATCCATTGTCAGAGATAGCTGTTTTTACTCTTCCCCAGTGGTAGGGAATGACTTTGTTCAGGATTGTTGTGCTTGTTGAGGAATTCGCAGAGCAACCCTTGAGTAGCAAGGGTGTGCACATGAAAAGCGATTGAGAGTAGTTAGGAAATAACACAGCCAACACACAGATACACTGAGTTGTGTTTACTTTCAAGAAATAGTAATAAGGCACAATCCAATAAATAGTCCAGGTCATTCACATATAAAACAGTAGATGGTTAAACAGTAGTCCAGGGATAATCCAATAACAAAGTCTTCTTACCAGTCGTTGTAGTCATACAGGATAAACAGTTGCAAGCAGTAGCAAACACAGCAAAACAGCAAAGATATCAAAGAGAATCAAAGAGAGAAACAAACCATGTTTCTAGCTCCCTCTTAAGGACATTGGCTACAGCGCTAACCAATCAGGACATAGTGTGATGCAATACAGCAACACAGCAGCCTTAAAGCTACATGTATGGTTTATATATTGCCAACTCAACAAGTTAGGTAAAATCATTTCCTAATAGTGGTTTTCCGTTGTGTTCTTTGCTTCATGGAAGAGATTGTGAAAACGTGGACAGCAGTGACGTTTCCATTTTAAGCGGCATATTTTGAAGGTTGGGGACAACTCCCAAGCGTATCCTGATATGCTGAAGGACTTGGGAAGTAAGGAATGATGTCAGAGAATTGACTGTATGTTCTGGTTCTCCAGAACATAAGTGCTTTCGAGGGTCATTGCATTACTTCAGGGGGCAGCTGGGCCTTCCATCATGACTCTCTTCTTTCTATAACTTATTCTGTCTTCTTTCTATAGTTTATCCAAGCCACCAGTCACAAGTTCCTTTTATTTTTTTTTACACAAATAGTGCCTAAGGCAGTGGTGGCAAACATATGGCACGTGAGCAAGAGGTGGCAGTCACAGTGCTTTCTATGGGCACACCCCAGCCCAGCTCCATCGTGTTTCTCCCGTAAGGGGGAGGGAGAGAAGGAGGGAGGGAGAGAGGAAGGGAGGGAAAGAGAGGAAGAAGGAGGGGAAGAGAGAGGAAGGGAGGGAAAGAGAGAGGGAGGGAGGGAAAGAGAGGGAGAGGGAGGGAAAGAGAGAGGGAGGGAAAGAAGGAGAGGGAGGGGAAGAGAGAGGAAGGGAGGGAAAGAGAGAGGAAGGGAGGGAAAGAGGGAGAGGGAGGGAAAGAGAGAGGGAGGGAAAGAAGGGGAGGGAGGGAGAGAGGGAGGGATGGAAAGAGAGGGAGGGAGGGAAAGAGGGGGAGGGGAAGAGAGGGAGGGAGGAAAGGAAAGAGAGAGGGTGTGGCTTGGTGGGCATGGCTTGGTGAATGTGACAGGGGAAGGATATTGCAAAATCTCCATTCCCACCCGACTCCAGGAGAAGGAAACTGCAAAATCCCCATTCCTTCCCCACTCCTGAGGGAAGGATATTGCAAAATCTCCATTCCTACCCCACTCTGGGGCTCTAAACTACTCAAAATTTCCGCTACCGGTTCTCCAGAACCTGTCAGAACCTGCTGGATTTCACTCCTGGTTGTAAGCCCCATCTTTCAGTGCCATATGGTCATTAAGCAAGGATTATCTGTACGGAGCCAATCCAGCCACTTGTTACTTGGTCAGGTCATCTTGGCGACAAAAAAATACGACAATGTGGAAGCCCAGCTGGACAGTGTTGCCATGGCACCTCGACAATGACTTGCCCTCCATGCGTGGTTCAAGCAAATTACTTTTCTGTGTCCGTGAATCAGTTTGGCATTAATGGGATCTACTTTCCATCTGATGCGAACTCTAATCCCTGCATTTAAACTAAAAACTCAAAATAACACAAAAGTGCTATTTCGACGGAGGTGTATTTTAGAAAATGACTTTGGCTGTGAAGATAGTTTCCTGATGCTACTTAAGAAGGGGAAGAAAATGGAAGATAGTTGCAGGGGGTTTGCTGTTCCTATCGGGGGTAGAAAGGAAGTCTAAATTACTATGGCTATTAATTATTCATATTTTGTAATGGGAAAAAGAGGAGAAAACATCGACTTGCAAAATAGAGATTGCAACAATTTGGAAGATGGTGTCAATTGTTGTTGGACTCTGGAGGACAGAGAAGCAGGACCGAGAAGCTAAAGGAAGTCTGTTCATTGGAGACTTCCTTTTCCTTTTCTTTCATAATCTATTTCCATATTGAAGGGGGGATTTTCTGGAATATAGAAATGAAGAAAGAGGAGGAGGAGGAGAAGAAGAAGAAGAAGACTGTTGTAGCAATAGCAATAGCACTTAGATTTATATACCACTTCATAGTGCTTTTACAGTCCTCTCTAAGCGGTTTACAGAGCCAGCATATGGCCCCCAACCATCTGGGTCCTCATTTTTCCCACCTCGTAAGGATGAAAGGCTGAGTCAACCTTGAGCCGGTGAGATTTGAACTGTCGAACTGCAGCTCACAGTCAGCTGAAGTAGCCTGCAGTGCTGCACTCTAACCATTGCGCCACCTCAGCTCTGTAATGGTTACTTTGATTGTATAGATGACCTGCACAATTAGAAACTGGTGACAATTTTTGAGTGAGGGTTTGTGGGCTGCTCCCAAGATGTTTGGAGTCCACTTACCATTTTTGGAGACCTTAATTCATGCCTTTTGGTTTTAGAGTCTTCTATGAACTAGGCATTTGTGCTATATTCAAGAATTAAAGTAAGCCTACCATGATTTGACACAATATGTCCTCAGTCTGGGTAATCTGTACTGCTGTTGGTCCATAGAGAAGGAGAAACGCCTGGCTATTGTAAAAATAAGGGTAGAAGGTTGCTAGATACTCTTTTTCCATCATCTCTATAAATATCCAAGCTACCAAGATTGCTGGAACGGAGCCTATGTATTTTGACCCCAAGTGGTTAGCCCAATAAAGACAATCCATATTAAAGAATAATCCTCTCTTCATCATTGGAGAGCAAAACTGGAATCTGCTCCATCTCACATATCCTGTTGGTCACTAAATATTTTTTCTTTAGTTTTCTTTTTTGTATTTGTGTTTTCAAATTAGTGTTGACTCTTTTTTTTTTTATTGCAAAAGTTTTACAGTTACATTTTCACCCCTTTCCCCCCCCCCACAACCCCCCCAATCTTCCCAACCTCCCTAACCCACCCTAACCCTCCCCTCCCCCCAGACTTCCTAGTATACTCATGTCAGATAAAAGGAAAAAACCCTCCTTTGTATATAAAACTTGAACCCTTCCCTCCCCCTTACAAATTTTCATCTTCCTTACATTAACATTAATATTTCTATCTTAGTATAACATTTTCAAATAAATTTTCATCCTGGTTACCTTAAAGATATTTCTATCTTGATATAACATCTTCTAACAAATTTTCACCCTCGACCTTAAAATATTTCTATCTTGATATAACATTTTCAAATAAAAGCTATTTGGTACTTCCTAGTTTGGTATTTATGCTGAACATAATTTATCCACTTCTTCCATTCCCATTCATAAGTCTCTTGAGGACAATCTTTTAAATATGCTGAAATCTTCGCCATCTCTGCAAAACTGGCCATCCTCAAAGTCCATTCCTCAATCGTAGGCAGCGCTTCATTTTTCCAGTATTTGCCTATCAACAATCTTGCTGCAGTTATCATATACAATATCAATTTTGTTTCACCCGATGTAAAACCCTTAACTATACCCAATAAGAACAGTTGTGGAGAAAACTGAATTTTTTTCTTCAAAACATTCTGCATGACCCACCAAATTTTTATCCAAAAAGCCTTAACTTTCTTACAGGTCCACCAAACATGATAATATGTAGCGTCTAGGCAATCACATCTCCAACATTTAGGCTGCACATTAGGATACATACACGACAATTTTTTGGGGTCTAAATGCCATCTATAAAACATTTTATAGAAATTTTCCCTCAGGTTCTGCGACTGTGTAAATTTAACATTCTGAACCCAAATTTTTTCCCATGTTTCCAACATCACTGGTTCCTCAAAATTTTGTGCCCACTTAATCATGCAGTCTTTAACTAGCTCAGATTCTGAATCCCTTTCTAACAAAACATTATAAAGTCTTTTAATATGCATTGGGCCTTTCTCTTTTATGTGTCTAACTAATTCTTCCTCATACATCATAATACCAGTTTTTTTGGTCCTCTTTCCATCTCAATTGCAATTGATTATATTGTAACCAGGTTAAATTGATCCCTTCAGCCAACAATGTCTGTAATGTCTTCAGCTGCCATCTGCCCGCATCTGTAAAAAGAACCTCTTTATATAAAAACCCCCCGAGTGACATTATATTTGTATTCCACAAGGTATGACCAAGATCCAGCCATAGCGGTATTTTATAATTCCATTTGTTTCGGTGCTTCTTCCAAACTCTCAACAAAGAATCTCTAAGTATATGGCTTTTAAAAACTTTATCCACTTTACTGTCATAAAATAAGTAAGCGTGCCGTCCAAATTCCAAATCGAAACTTTCTGCGTTTAATATTCCAGTCTTTTTTCCTCCAAACCAATCACTTACTAAAGTCAAAGCTGTTGCATCATAATATAATTGTAGGTTTGGAAGTTTGAGACCTCCCCTTTCTGGAACGTCTTGCATAATTTTCATTTTTACTCTTGGCTTTTTCTCGTTCCAGACAAACTTGTTCACACCAGTTTGCCATACTTTTAATTGTTTATCATTTCTGAGCACCGGGATCATTAGTGTTGACTCTTGATGAGAGAGAGAGGGAGGGAGGGAGAGAGAGAGAAAAAGAGAATGGAGAGAGAGAATGAGAATGAGAGAGAGAATGAGAGAGCAAGCGAGAGAATGAGAGAGAGAGAATGGGAGAGAGAATGAGAAAGAGAGAAAGAGAGAGAGAATGAGAGAGAGAGAATGAGAGAGAGAGAAAAAGAGAATGACACAGAGAATGACAGAGAGAGAATGAGAGAGAGAGAAAAAAGAGAATGACCCAGAGAATGACAGAGAGAGAATGAGAGAGAGAGAGACAGAGAGAAAATGAAAATGACAGAGAATGACAGAGAAAGAATGAGAGAAAGAGAAAGAGAGAAAGAGAATGACAGAGAGAGAATGAAAGAGACACAGAGAGACAGAGAGAGAGGATGAAAATGAGAGAGAATGACAGAGAATGAGAGAGAGAAAAAGAAAGAGAGAAAGAGAATGACAGAGAGAGAATGAGAGAGACAGAGAGACACACACAGAGAGAGAATGAAAATGAGAATGACAGAGAATGAGAGAGAAAGAGAATGAAAGAGAATGACAGAGAGAGAATGACAGAGAATGACAGAGAGAGAATGACACACACACACACACACACACACACACAGAGAATGAAAATGAGAGAGAATGACAGAGAATGAGAGAGAAAATGAGAGAGAGACAGAAAGAGACAGAGAGAGAGACACACAGAGAGAGAGACACAGAGAGAAACTGACCCAAAGTTAACCAGCTGGTTTGTACCCAAGACCGGACTAGAACTCACCATCACCCAGTTTCTAGCATGGTGCCTTAACTCTTACACCACAGTGGCTCTCTTGTCTTTAACTGGAAGTATTTTCTCCTGCCATAGTACAGGAGCTATAGCACAGGATGCCAAACCTCATAAAACACTTTGCAAACTTTAACTTGGTGATTAATAATAGGAAAAGACAGAGAGAGAGAGAGAGAGAGAAAACTTTTTTCAACCCCTCCCCCAAAAAAAAAGAAAAAAAGAAAAAGAAAAAAAGTACGATTGTGATTTGAGAGGTGCGACAAAGCAGGCATTTAATCAGCTTGGAAGGCTACCAGCGATGAACATGGATTTGAATGGATTTTTTGACATTTCTTTGCGGCATTAGCCCGGCTATGTAAATGAGAAGTCTTGATTTTATGAGGACTTGCTACAATACTATTAATGCACCCCCAAGTATTGAGGATAAACCAGAGGCTTAAGTTGTAGAAATTGGGTAGATTTAGAAGAAATGCAAGGAAAAGACCTCTCTGCTTTGAGAATTATCAAGAAGTTGAAACAGAAAAGTGTGTTGACCATGGATTGGGGTTAAAAAAAACCCTTGATTGCTTGGATTTATGGGCAAAATGGAATCCAATTCATTCGGTAATGCTAGATTTTCAAGTTAAGTCAGAATAATAGGCATTCTAGTCCTCATGGCTTAAGGAAGACATTTAGGCAGGTTAGCAGACAATCACTTTTTAAGAGATTTGAAAATATTAGGATATTAGGAGACATGTGCTGGTTTTAATATACATTTTCATTTCTCCTGCCCTTATGTTAATGTGTTACAATCTCTTTCCATGGATCGCTTTAGGAGATATCAAATCAGGATGAGAGGGGGGGGGGGAAATCCCCCTTTTTTAATGCTTCCAAGTCTAAAGAGGGAGGAAAAAAGAAAATCTGTTGTCTGTTTTTTCAACTTTAAAACTCTGAATTTTGGGACCATAAAGATCAAAAAGTTTTAAATGGAAGGAACATTTGTAAGATCTTGGAAACTGGCTGGGAAGGCCAGCAGTCTGTCTGTCTCTGTTTCTTTCTAGCTATCTCTCTCTCTCGTCTCTGTCTCTCTCTCTCTCTGTCTGCCTCTCTTTCTAGCTATCTCTGTCTCTCTCTCTATCTCTGTCTCTGTCCCTCACATGATACAAGGATACTTCAACCATTGTAATTACGTACTGATTGCCAAGTATCTGAATTTTGATTTATGGGACTGGGTATGCTGTGACGGTCGTAAGTGCAAGGGCCAGTTGTAAGTTGCTTTTCCAGGGTCTTTGTAACTTCAGAGGGTTGCTAAATGAATGATCCCAAGGTGAGGACTACACCCGTGATGGTGTAGTGGTTAGAATGCAGTACTGCAGGCTACTTCTGCTGATTTGGCAGTTCGAATCTCACCAGGCTCAAGGTTGACTCAGCCTTCCATCCTTCCGAGGTTGGTAAAAGGAGGATCCAGATTGTTGAGGGCAAAATGCTGACTCTGTAAACTGTTTAGAGAGGGCTGTAAAGCACTATGAAGCAGTATATAAGTCTGTGCTATTGATATTGCCCTTCTTTCCCTCCCTCCCTCCCTTCCTTCCCTCCCAGTGGTTAGAATGCAGTATTGCAGGATAATTCTGCCCACTGCCAGCAGTTTGGTCCTGACTAGCTCAAGGTTGACTCAGCCTTCCATCCTTCTGAGGTCAGTAAAATGAGGACCCAGATTGTTGGGGGCAATATGCTGACTTTGTAGACCACTTAGAGAGGGCTGTAAAGCACTATATAAGTGCTATTGTTATTGCTATTCAACTTGGCTAAAACAGGGACGGCCTACATGAAACTGTAGATATATCAGTGCCACAAGAGATTGTGAGTTCTAGTCCTGCCTTACAGACTTAGCCAGCTGGGTAACCTTTGGCTGGTCTCTCTCTGTCTCTCTCTCTAGCTATCTCTCTCTCTGTCTCTTCTCTCTCACTCTCTGACTCTCTCTCTGTCTGTCTGTCTCTCTAGCTATCTCTGTCTCTCTCTCTCGCTATCTCTCTGTCTCTCTCTCTCTCTCTTTGTCTGTCTTTGTCTAGCTATCTCTCTGTCTCTCTGTCTGTCTCTGTCTCTCTGTCTCTCTGTCTCTCTGTCTCTCTCTCTCTCTCTCTCTCTGTCTCTGTCTCTTTCGCTCTCTGACTGTCTCTCTCTGTCTCTGTCTGGTGATCTCTCTCTCTGTCTCTGTCTCTGTCTCTCTCTCTCTAGCTATCTCTCTCTCTCGTCTCTGTCTCTCTCTCTCTGTCTGCCTCTCTCTCTAGCTATCTCTCTCTCTGTCTCTGTCTCTCTGTCTGTCTCTGTCTCTGTCTCTGTCTCTGTCTCTCTCTCTCTCTCTCTCTTCAACAGTGACTCAAAGAGTCAGAATTTAATCAACACTCCTTCCCAGGTGACAGTGGGGAGGAGCGGTTGAGTGACTTCGCTCAATCATTGTGATCACTCTAGATTGGGGATCCAAGTTGGTAATTATTGGGGATTAATTTGAATGGACCGGAAAAAGCCCATTTGTGGCAGATTGAGCAGAGCAGTTGCAACAGCTGCATAAACAGATCTTACCAATCAGGTTACTTGCAAGTGTTAATAACTGTTGTTTTTGCTCTTTACAATTATTGATGGGGGTTCTGCAAAAACCTCTCCACATTGCATATATTGCCAGGATGTAACTGAAAGAAAATGAATCTATTCAAGACAGTTTTAGATACAGGTAGTCCTCAACTTAACGGTCACAATTGAACCCAACATTTCTGTTGTTAAGCGAGACATTTGGCTAAGTGAGCTTTGCCCTATTTTACGACTTTTGCTGCCGGCGTTGTTAAGTGAATCACTGCACCTGATAAGTTAATTGCTTGGTTGTTATGTGAATCTGGCTTCCCCATGGACCATGCTTGTCAGAAGGTCACAAAAGGGGATTTCGTGACCTTGGGAAACAGCAATGGTCGTACGTATGAACAGTTGTCCAGCGTTTGGATTTTGATTACATGATCATGGGGATGTTGCAGAGGTCGCAACTGAAAAATGGTCATAAGTCACATTTTTCAATGCTACTGTAACTTTGGTCACTAAACGAATTGTTGTAAGTTGAGGACTACCTGTGTACATGGTCCTTCCTTTTTATTCCTTGTTTCCTATTTCTTGTTTTCCCTTCCCTATTATTCCTTTCCTTCCCTTCCCTATCATTTCTTAATTTCCTTCCTTTGTCTCTCTTCCCTTCCCTACCATTTCTTAACTTCCTTCCTCCCTCCCTCCCTCTCTCCCTCCTTCCCTTCCCTTCCTTATCATTTCCTAATTTCCTTCCTCTCCCTTCCCTTCCCTATCATTTCCTAATTTCCTTCCTTCCTCTCTCTTCCCTTCCCTATCATTTCTTAACTTCCTTCCTTCCTTCCTTCCTCCCCTCCCTCCCTCCTTCCCTTCCCTTCCTTATCATTTCCTAATTTCCTTCCTCTCCCTTCCCTTCCCTATCATTTCCTAATTTCCTTTCTTCCTCTGTCTTCCCTTCCCTATCATTTCTTAACTTCCTTCCTCCCTCCCTCCCTCCCTTCCCTTCCCTATCATTTCCTAATTTCCTTCCTTCCTCTCTCTTCCCTTCCCTATCATTTCTTAACTTCCTTCCTTCCCTTCCCTTCCCTATCATTTCCTAATTTCATTCCTTCCTCTCTCTTCCCTTCTCCATCATTTCTTAACTTCCTCCCTTCCTCCCTTCCCTTCCTTATAATTTCCTAATTTCCTACCTCTCCCTTCCCTTCCCTATCATTTCCTAGTTTCCTTCCTTCCTCTCACTTTTCTCCCTTCCCTTCCCTCCCCTCCCCTCTTATCCATCCTCAATCCTTCTGACTCTTAAATGGCTTGCAGATGATAATAATAATAATAATAATAATAATAATAATAATAATAATAACAACAACAACAATAACAATAACAACAACAACAGCAGCAGCAGCAGCAACAACAACAAACAATAATAATAATAATATAGGGTTTTTCCTTTTACTTGATATGAGTATAATGTGTGGAAGTCTGGGGGGGAGGGGAGGGTTAGGGTGGGTTAGGGAGGTTGGGAAGTTTGGGGTGGGATGAGGGGGAAAAAAAGGGGTGAAAATGTAATTGTAAAACTTTTGCAATAAAAATAATAATAATAATAATATACTTAATTAATATTAATTAATAATTAATATCAGATACCTAGGACGCTGGCAGCAACCTGTATCAACCATTAGCACCTGTCAATGGTATTTCTGATGCATTTTTGAATGTCCAGTTGACTGAGTTTCATGTTTAATGAATAAAGTAAATAATAATAATAATAATAATAGTAATAATAATAATAATAATAATCAAACAATCCAGATAATATAAAAAACAAGCATCATCAAGGTCACATCTTTTACTATCTCTAATATGAAACATCTATCACAATATTCAGTGAGCTGCATCAACAGTGAACATGCAACTCAGCTCCATTTGTCCTTTGCTCCACTTTCCCTTATTTTGTTCTTAAACATGGCAGCTAGCCAAGGAGCTCCATTGTTCAAAATGACATCTGGTACATGCCTACTCACTGATCCCATTGTCTGTGGGGATAACACAGTGAAATGAGGATGTTATTATTTCATAACAACGGAAGGCTGGATTATTCCGCAAACTGACTGATGGGAAATTCAGGAGGAGGAAAAAAAAAACACAATATAAATTGGGGAGTGCGTCTCCCCAATTGCGTCTCCCCGGCAAACTTGGTCTGCCTTTAAACATAAAAGAGAAATCTTAAAATCTTTAAGTCAAGCTTCAGGCCTGTTCCCAGGGGTGGGGCTGCTGGGGGTTCGCAGGGGTTCGGAAGAACCTCTAGCTAAGATTCTGTGCAGTTTGGAGAACCCCCAAATCCCAGCCCTGGCTGGCCCTGGCCACCCGCCCTGCCCCGCCCTTCCCAGGAGTCCCCACACAGCCCGTTTTGGATGCAGGGCACACGCAGAGGCTCAGGGAGGGTGAAAAACGGGCCTACTGGAAGTTCAGGAAGGCCGGAAACGGGCCTCCAGAGGGCCTGGGGAGGCTGGGGAGGCTGTTTTTGCCCTCCTGGAGGCTCAAGGAAAGCCTCCGGAGCCCGGGGAGGGCAAAAACATCCCGTTCCCCCCCCACCGTGGTGCAGGAGGCCAACTAGGCCACACCCATCATGGCTACACCCACCCAGTAACCCAGTAACCAGAGAATCCCTTGCTAAAATTTTTGAAGCCCACCCCTGCCTGTTCCTTACATAAGGCCTAGATAAGTAGTTCTCTTGAAAATATGAGTTCAAGGCACTTTTCAATTTCTCAGCCTTATTATTAGTCATGGGATTTCTTGGTGTCTCTAATATTAATGAGGTCTGATATGGCTTCGTTTTATTCTTTTTATTTTGAGATTAGCCAAGGTGATAAGGTTATGCAGTGTTCTGAATTAACTAAAAAAAGTCTTGTTTCGTTTTTACTCTTTTGTGCGATCCAGGTCACCATGTTAAAACATAATGATGTTTGTTGTTGGGCAGTGTATGAAACTGGGAATATAGCAACAATGATTTCTGGACCCAAATTTAAGTTTTAGTATTGTGTATGCTAAATATACATTGTATCCAGCAGTAGGGATAAATATATTTATATTCCTACTTTGTGGGATATTTATCCATGTAGTAGGACTCTGTTGCTATTCTCATCTTTCCTATTACCTTCTCCTATTAGTATCTTATGATTTATCACTTTGTTGTTTGTATCCTATGATTTATGATTGTATTTTATGATATTTGATTTATCACTTTGTTGTTTGTATGTGCACTGATAGCTTATGACCGGAGACAAATTCCTTGTGTGTCTAATCATACTTGGCCAATAAAGAATAAATATTAAATATTAAGGTGGTGCATTAACGTATGCAGTTAAGGTGCCACCTACTTAGATACCTCCTGGTGTAACATCTGGGATGTCAATTAACTATTGAACTCCCTATCCGTCTAATATTTAAAAAATTATTATAATTTTTTTTTTTTTTTTTACAAATCAGGATGTAAATGAATCCGAAGCAAAGCACCTCTCTTAAGCAAAGCTGTTACCATAGTCCTCAACAATCGCTTAGCGACCATTCGAAGTTACAACTGAGACTTCCTGGATTTGAAGTTCTGATGCTTGAGCCCTCTCTACGGTCACAAGACTGAGCTTCAGGTGTTCAGCATGTAAATATATAATATATAAGTATATTTACATGTCTGTCATAAGACGGTGGTTTATAATTTTTGTACAAAATGGATACTTTGAATTTTGGGCAAAACCGTGTCCATAGCAAACCATTGATTTGATTAACAACTCAGGTGTTTGCTTAAAGACCGCCACAAGGAAATCAAGTCAGGGATGTGTCCCATTTTATGACATCTGGCTGCAACGGGCAGGTTCCTTTACGATGTATGTCGAGGATTAACTATATTTCAAAAATACCCACTGGGCATCACTTGAAGACCAGAGTCATTTATTGGAAATAAACAATGCCCAAAGCTTTGTTTGCCTTTTGGTACACTTGTATTTTAAAAGGGATGTGGTGGCTCAGTGGCTAAGATGCTGAGCTTGTCGATCAAAAGGTCGGCAGTCCAGCAGTTCAAATCCCTAGTGCCACGTAATGGGGTGAGGTCCTGTTACTTGTCCCAGCTTCTGCCAACCTAGCAGTTCGAAAGCACGTAAAAAATGCAAGTAGAAAAACGGGGACCACCTTTGGTGGGAAGGTAACAGCGCTCCGTGCACCTTTGGTGTTTAGTCATGCTGGCCACATGACCACGGAGATTGTCTTCAGACACTGCTGGCTCTTTGGCTTTGAAATGGAGATGAGCACTGCCCCCTAGAGTCGGGAACGATTAGCACATATGTGCGAGAAGAACCTTTACCTTCACACTTATATTTTGTACTGGACAAAGTCACCAAGCCTGGCATTTTTGTGAATGCTCATAGCATCCTCTCAATATTTTATTGGATCTTTTTTTCCTGCCCTGTTCTTCCAGGATCATGTGTCTTAAAATATTAGGTTAGAAAAACAAACAAACCTATAGCAAACACTGTGAAGCAGTCTAAATTTAAAACATGCTTTTATAAAAGACTTGCAGATGTTTCGAGGCATAACAACTCAAGGCTGTGTGCACATTGTTTCAAATGGAAGGAAAACACCGAATATACAAAAATCTGCTAGCGTGCTAATGGTTAGCAAGCAACCCAAACTGTACTAAAATGTATAGCTCTTTTCTCAGCCTAGTTATTAGTGGACAAGTTAATTATATCTAAAACTCGGCTGTTTTACATGCATTGTATTCATTGTTGTTGCATTAATTGATTTCACAAAGCAATGCACATTTTAAGATAAAGAAAAAGTTATGTGAAAAACATAGCTGAGGAGAACAAAAAAGGAATCTGTGGAAATGTTTCTGAACATCAACTTTATGTTATTCTGAGGTAAATTGCCAGGAACGTTAGATCATGGCTTTACCTCAGAGTGGCAAAGGAAGATGTTGAAGGAACACAATTTTTTAATTCAGAGGTTAACTTGGAATGTAATTATGGGAGAAGCGAAGAATACGCAAAGAAGGGCTTTGCTGATGGGACTGAGAAGTATTTTTTAGTTCCTTAAAGTATGATGGATGGATGGATGGATGGATGGATGGATGGATGGATGAATTCCCCTCAGCTGCCTATTGGATTAGAAGATCCAGTGAAAGCAAGCAGAAACCCACAAATCCTTTATGGAGATTCTCAGTCATCCACGTCATGGTTGTCCCAAAGTGCTTTTTCAAAAGGCAACTGGATTTCCTTTGTTTTTCACTTCTCATTCGAAAAGCTTCTTCAGTTCAGAGAATTGAACAGCGAATGGAAGAAACTTCTTGGATGAGAAATGAAACATCTTCAAGGAAAAACAAAGGAAGTCCAGTTGCCTTTTGAAAAAGCACATTTTGGACAACCATGAGCTGGATGACTGAGAATCTCCATGAAGGGTTTGTGGGTTTTTCCTTGTTCTCACTGGATCTTCTAATCCAGGGGTGGGCAATTGTGGCTCTTTTACAACCTGTGGACTTCAACTCCCAGAATTCCTGAGACAGCTTGGCTGTCAGCTTGGCTATCTCAGGAATTCTGGGAGTTGAAGTCCACAGGTTGTAAAAGAACCACAATTGCCCACCCCTGTTCTAACCAATGGGCAGCTGAGTGGGGATTACCCTTACCTATCCGTCCATCCATCCATCCCTCCATCCATCCCATCCTACCTTAAGCAACTAAAAAAGTAGAATCAGCCCTATCAGCCAAAGCAGGAGCTGATGTTTTGAGAATATGGGGGAGGAAAAATTCTCTGCTCCTTGGAGTTAACTTCCTTCAAACTTACATAAAGTCCTTGCACCTGGCATGTTAGTGCATTTATTGCAGCTTTAATAATCTACTCAAATATTCCTCTTGAGCACTATATTCATCTTCGTAAATTCAGCCATAGTGAAAAGGATTGTGAATTACCCTGCTTCGCTATTTCACTGCTCCTTCCTTCCTTCCTTCCTTCCTTCCTTCCTTCCTTCCTTCCTCCCTCCCTCCCTCCCTCCCTCCCTCCCTCCCTCCCTCCCTGACATTCATAATTTCTAATTTTAGTTTAAGCATAATCCAAACAATTATCTTTCTTGGGTAGCCCAAGTGTGGGAGCTAAATGGAATTTTGACTCAGAGTTTCAGGTGTCACGCTTGGGTCTCAGGACCCCAGAGAGTGCCCTGAAGTTCGGGGAGGCTGCTTTAGTTAAAAAAGGAGACTTAGGTTAATGTCAGGGTTCCGAGTAACACCCCCAACAAAAGAAGACTCCGAGGCTTGAGTTTCCTCAAAGTTCCTTTTTATTGAAGATGTCATATTGGCACATCTGGGAAAACCCGAATCTGAAAGTTTCCAGGTTTTCCCCACCCAAGTGAAAGTTCAAATCCCTGCCCAGTGTCCACATGTCCATCACATGGTCCAATCATCCACCGTCCAAACTGGAGACACCACCCAGTCATCTGACTCCAGGTGCCAGGGCAAGGCGTCCTTGACTCTCTGAGAAAGGAATGTTATTTTGACTACATATCACCTGTACTCTATGCAATCCCCCCCGTCCCGTTTTCCCACAGTAGAAAATGTGGCAGGCCTGAAGGCCCAAATGTAAAAGATGGCTTCCAGGTTTGACATCAGGCATGTTTTGACTTACGTCAAAACTTCAGAGCTCAAGACTCTCTGCAGGTTTATACCAGAGGTGGGTTTCAGCAGGTTCTGACCAGTTCTGGAGAACCGGTAGTGGAAATTTTGATTAGTTCAGAGAACCGGTAGTAAAAATTCTGATTGGCCCCACCCACATCTATTCTCTGCCTCCCAGCTGATCGGGAGGAAATGGGGATTTTGCAGTAACCTTCCCCTGGAGTGAGGTGGAAATGGAGATTTTGCAGTATCCTTCCCCTGCCATGCCCACCATGCCACGCCCACCAAGCCATGCCACGCCCACCAAGCCACACCCACAGAACTGGTAGTAAAAAAATTTGAAACCCACCACTGTTTTATACCCAGGTTTTAAACTTAACCTTGCTCTTTTAGTAAAGATTTCCAATAGCTCAACTCTGATAAATAGCTGGTGTTACTCGCTATTTCCAGGGGAACATATTTATAACCTCATTATGAGGTGCAGCCCTGATCTGAGTTCCTTATCCAATATTCCCTTTCGCAACAAGAACCTACCCCTTTATGTTCCCTTGGCATTTTTGCTTTTTATCTTCCAGTGCAAATGCAATAAAGAGATAAAAAACACCCCCGCCCCCCTCCGAATCTTAACTCATCTATGACCGTAATAATGCTGTTTATTTGGGAAGAAGGCTTGAATTGCAGGGGATTAGCACATATGCAAAACGATCTACTCTTTTTGCCTGAAAGATGCTAGGATAATTTCCCCCCTCCCGTCCACCATCTTTCTTAGTGCTTTTTTTAATTTTATTGGGAGACAATAGAAGCTTATCTAAGTCATCTCACTCTCTTTTAATAATCTCCCATCAAAAATCCAGTGGCCTTTATGTTACTGCGGCAATAATTAGAAGGTTAGTGGAGTTAAGCAGCCACCGAGACTGACTCAGAGAAACATTCATTGTGGCTCATTAAATTTGGAATTAGGACTTCAAAAGGTCAGGGATAAGTATTCTGTTTATATTTCTGGGCAGTAAATCTAAAATGGACACTGCGTCCATGTACCTCATTTCCCTTCCCCCTTCTCTGGGAGCTCGGGCTCTGCTTCGGTTGAAGCAGCCACTGGGGTGCCTGACGAAAAGCAGAGCGAGCTCAGTTCTGCATTGATTAGAGCGGAGATGGAAACAACCGTCTTGGCTGTAATTACAAAACGTCAATATCAGAAATAGCCAATGCCTGGCGTTCGGTAGCGAGAAAATGAGGTGCTTTTGATTGCTAAAGCGAACGGGACGATTGAGTGAGAATTTGCAATAAAGGAAGGATGGGTCGAAAAATGGTTTCTAGGAAAGACGGAAGAGAATAGAATTTTCTTTCAGCCGTTATTGAGTCTATTTGGGTGACTGGCGGTTAAATGGGTTTTGATAATAGATGGCGGTCTGAATAGCCTCCTGTCTACCATTCAGTCTCATTTTGGAGACCATGTTGAATAACAGAATAAGAGAGCTGGAAGGGACCTTGGAGCAGGGGATTCTATTGGTTTGGACCGGTTTGGGTGAACTGGTAGCTCCGACGATCAGCTGGGAGCAAACCTGTTTGCTCCGATGATCAGCTGGGCCTGCCCACCCACCCCTGTGCTTTACTCACCTTTATCTTTGCAGCTGATTAGCGCAGCAGAGCAGATTGCTGTGCCTCAGCTGTTTTAATTGCCTAGCACAGGGGTCAGCAACCTGCGGCTCTGGAGCTGCGTGTGGCTCTTTCAGCTCCCTGTCACTCAAAATATGCGTCACAACCGCCAATGTGCGACACCCGCTGGCATGTGTTTTATTGAGCTTTTCAACCCTGGTAGGCCAACCTTGGATATAGCCAAGAAAAGAAAAGTTTCAGAAGAAAGCAGAACATTTAATTCAACTACATATGCTAGTTTTGTGGCTGCTCAAGAAATAGTTAGGCATGGGAAGGGTTTTGTGGCTCCCGGTGTTTTCTTTTCTGTCGGAAACAGGTCCAAATGGCTCTTTGAGTGTTTAAGGTTGCAGACCCCTGCTGCGGAAGATGATTTTTCGTTGAACTGCGCATGGGCGATCACCGAACCAGTTGTTAAACTGGAAGGATCCCACCACTGCCTTGGAAGCTCTTCTAGTCCAACCCCCTGTTCAAGCAGCAGACCCTGTATCATTCTGGACAAATGGCTGTCCACTTGTCTTTCTTAAAAAAAAACTCCAAATGAAGCACACAAAACTTCTGGCACACACAACTTCTGAAGGCAAAGCCATTCCACGGGTTAATTGTTCTCGCTGCTAGGAAATTTCTCCTTATTTTTTAGGTTGGTTCTCTCCTTGATTAATTTCCATCCATTGCTTCTCATCCTGCCTTCTGGTGCTTTGGAAAATAGTTGCTCCTATTCTGCTACGGTATGATTAGCAAGACTGGGCATTGGATAATGTTGTGTTTGAACTACCCTGTTTCCCCAAAAATAAGACATCCCCTGATAATAAACCCAATCGGGCTTTTGAGCACATGCGCTGAAATAAGCCTCCCCCCGAAAATAAACCCTCTGAAAATATTTAAATGCAGAGCTGGAAATCAGGTAAGATTAGAAGTGGAGCCCCATCTTGGTTCACGTGCCCCAAAATAATAAGACCTTCCCAAAAATAAGGCCAAGCGCTTATTTTGGGGTTCAAAAAAATATAAGACAGTGTCTTATTTTGGGGGAAACACGGTATGTGTCCGGAGTTGAAGATGGAGTAGGAATTCTCTTTATTGGTTGTCTTCCCACAACCAGGGGAATTGTGAACTGTGAATTGTGGTATGCGTACCTTGGTTAGTTTGATCTTCTGACATTTCTTTTGAGCTTTAGAGCATTATGGAAGGCCTGACTGTTAGGTTACTGAACCAGTGCAGTGTATTGTACCAACTCAGAAGGGTATTGTGAGTTTTGGAACAAGGAAAGTGCCTCCAGATGGATGAAGTTGGATCTATATGAGAGCAGAAAGAATAAACTCAACAAAGTATTGCTGCAGAACGAAAACCTTGTGATGGCACAGAGATAACACAAACATCTGGCAGTTCAAACAGCCCCTGTATTGCTCCAAAACTTCCCAAACGCTCCCATGTTACTGGCAAGTCCCAGAGCAGAGGGAGAACAAACCCCCACACAAACCTCAAGCAGCCTCTGGCTGTAATTAATCCAGCCCAGTGCTGTATGCACCAAGGCTGCACGTTAACAAATCCCAAATGTATTTGGCAAAACAAGAGCCAAGCAAGGAGTTCAGAGAACAAAAGATCCAGATAATTAGTCCAGAATGCCAACAAGGACTCCTCTTGGCAAGTTCAAACATCGGCACACAACACTTCAGGAACTCAACGTTTGTTCCCGACAAATGCCCCTCCCCACGGTGTCTCCTTAAGTGTCATTCCCCAGGTGTGCCTGGTAAAGCTGGGCGGGGCACTCTCCTCACACGTGGCCTTCTCTGCCTGCACTCTCTGAGCCCTTGCTAATTCCGAACAGCCTTGCCTGGATTGACTCTGCCCTTCCCCAGTTTCCTCCAAGGCCAATGGAGCTGCGCTCTCACTCGCTGTCAGTTCTTCTTCCAGCTCATCTTCTGCTGCAGATTCAGACTCTGATGGCGACATGACACTTTGCATTCAAAAAGTATCAGGGTCAATCTTGGATACCTGTATTTAAAATGGAATAAAATTAAATAAAACTCTGCCATCGATTGAAAGAAAGCATTTCTGCACAGCACTCTTCCGTGCATCCGGAGCTGTGCATTTCTGTCCACTTGGCAGAAACACTCAAAAAGATTGAAGCTAGAACAGGAGTTTTGCTTTCTTCTTGTCCTGCCTGGAGATGTTGAAGATTGAATGCGAGACCCTTTGCATACAATCTGGATGCTCTTGTTACTGAGATACCCTTCTTCTTTTGAGGTGAGGGGCCGTTAGTACCCCTGCCAGGTTATAAACAGTACAAGATTAGATGGTGGTTCAATGAGAGCCAAGATGGTGAAGTGATGTCGGTGTTGGACATACTACAACTCAACCATAGATTTTTGTTAGATAACTTTGATTTTGACACCCTGGCTTCTTCCAACTGATCTGATAGGAGGTACAGATATAGATTAACAGAGCTGGAAGAGACTTTGTAGGCCATCTAGTCCAACCCCCCACCCAACAGGAGACCCTACACCAATTCTGACAAATGGCAGTCCAGTCTCTTCTTCAAAGCCTCCAGTGATGAAGCTCCCACAACTTCTGAAGGCAACTTCTGTTCCATGGGGTTGATTGTTCTCACTGTCAGGAAATGTCTCCTTATTTCCTTGTTCAGTTTCCATCCATTATTCCTTGTCTGGCCTTCAGCTGCTTTGGAAAATAGCTTGACGCCCTCCTTCTCTGTGGCAGCCCCTCAAGTATTGGAAGACGGCTCTCATGTCTCCCTTGGTCCTTCGCTTCACTAGATAATCAATATATTGATTGCGGAGATCAAATTGAAGGAAGGCATACCATCTCCATGACCTTCAGATCACAATAGCTCCGCAGGATTCATCCTCAAGGAATAAATAACAGAAATTGAAGTGAGGGTGATGAAGCAGAAAGGGAAGTAGGTGGAGCAGAGCCACAAACGTTCAAAGCAGGATGATTCAAAGCAATCTATTGCTTTAGAACCTGGCAGGATCCCATCAATGTAAAAAAACAAAACAAAACAAAACCGGGTTTGACTCGAAGTGGCTTTCCGGGTTTGAGATGGGAGTTTTTCCAGCCTGTCCTTCTGAGACAGGCTGAGACCTTCCACAGGTCCCATCCAGAGGTAGATTTCACATCATTTTATCACCGGTTCGCCGCACACGGAAAATGTGAATGCGTTTGCATGCTCGCTTCACACGCGTGTACATCTTCCACACATACACACGGCCTTCCATGTATGCGCTTTGCTCGCACGTGTGGCTTGCATGCATACACGTGGCTTAGAAAACGTGCTAAATAGGAAAGCATAGCACTGAGGCAGGTGGGCAGGGCGGGCCCTCCTGCACCTGCAGGTAAAACACAACCAAACTGGTCCAAACCGGCAGAATACCACCAGTGGTACCATTGCATAGCAAGCACTACAAAACTTTTTCCTGCCAGCTGTGGGATGCCAACATTGCTTTGGATAATTGGAAGGGATGGAATACAATTCCTGAACACTTTGCCAAAGGCGCATGGAACGCCGTTACCTTCTCACCAAAGGTGGTCCTTATTTTTCTACTTGCATTTTTTACGTGCTTTTGAACTGCTAGGTTGGCAGAAGCTGGGACAAGTAACAGGAGCTCACCCCGTTACGCGGCAGTAGGGATTCGAACCGCTGAACTGCCGACCTTTCGATCGACAAGCTCAGCATCTTAGTCAGTGAGCCACCGCATCCCCTTTCAATGACTCTATAAAAGAATGCAAATGCCCAGCTGTCTGCAAGGAGTATAGATCCTTCCATTCCCCACCATCCAGCCAGAGTTGAAGAAGCTTCTTGGATGAGAAGTGAAACGTCTTCGAAGAAAAAGCAGAAAATCCAGTTGCCTCTTGAAAAAGCACCTTTGGGACAACCATGACCTGGATGACTGAGAATCTCCATAGTCCTACCTCCCCCTATGAAAAATTCAACCCAACATGTATGGTGAAAGGAGCTAGGAAACAAACAAGCTGATGAAAAAAGACAGCACCTAAAAAAAGGATGTGAAGGCTTTTTTTTTTTTTTTTGGTATGGTATTTGCAGCCTTAACATATTCCCCGAGATATTTTGTCACTGCTAGTGTCAAAAAAACAAACTTGTTTTGTGTTGTGAAAAAAAAAATGGGATCGTGTTAGTTAATAAGAGCGACTGGCAGGTCTGAAGGAGAAGACTTCAAAGTTATTAAACTGTGTGTTGAACTATGCCATACCAATGTGTTCTACAAGCATCTCCTGCAGATCATGGGTGTGATGTACAACAGGGGTCCCCAACCTTTCGGACCTCAGGGACCACTAAATTCATAATTTTAAATCCCACGGACCACTAATATGATCTGCCTAATGACCGGTTGGGTGGGCGTGACTAGGTGGTCATGTGATTGGGTGGGTGTGATCAACTCGATGTCACTCATGTCGAGGGGCGCTTCGCTAGCCTCTACTTACCCCTCCCCTCCCAGCCACTCCTTGCCTCCCCACCCAGGTTCCTTAGGGCACCAACAGGAAGCAGTTGCTGGAGCTAAGCAGCCACCATGAGAAAGAGTTGGCAAAAGAGCTCAGTTCAAATTGGCTCTGACAGAGAAGGAGGCTCAGCAGAAGCACCTCACTGAGGACTACGAGCATAGGCTTTCCAAGCAGAGGGAAAACCTGCGGGAGTGCAAGGCCAGGTATACAGGTGCCTGGAGGCTCAGCAGGCTGAGATGGTCAGCCAGTTCCAGACCATGATGCAGTCCCACTGGAACGGGGCCCTCTGGCTCTTTGTGACCAACAGCACTTCCCTCCAGCCTTCACCAAAGCCCTGCACCAGGAGGCTGAAGCAGACCCCAAGTCAGAATTTCTTTCCCCCTCCGACCCACACAAGAAGACCCCGAAGGGGGAGACTCTCTGCAGCAACACAAACGTTCATTGCACATATCCGTCCAAGGAGCCATAGTTTGAGGACCCCTGATTCAGTGCAATATAAAAAATGCTAATAATTTTTCTGTGGACCGCCAAAATTTTCTCGTGGACCACCAGTGGTCCACGGACCACCAGTTGGTGACCGCTGTTGTAGAAGATGCCTGGTGATACATGGGCAGGATGGAGAAGATAGTAGAGCCGTTGATGACTTATCTTCCCAAAACAGGCTGTTGTCTACAAAACCAGCACTGGTGAGCTGATGAATTCACACAGAGGGATTAAAACCCCCTTTTGTCTTTGTACAAGCCGATAGCTTTTAATGAATTCCACTTCTGCTGCTTCTGAAGGAAATCGATCTTTGTAATTCCTTTGTTCACGGAAGGCCACCTTAGGGTCAGTGATGGATGGCTTGTCGTTTGTTTTTTTTTAAAAAATATAATCATTTCTGATCCTAGATTTGTGTCCAGATGTAAAAGGGACCAGTTTGATCTGATGTAAGGGGATATATTGCTGACAAGCGACGGAACAAATGACAAGTGTGACCATCGTGTGAAGGTCCAGATGGGTTGATCTCGCCTTTTTCATTTTAATGAACTTGATGGTTGAGTGATGTTTTCAGCTCTTTTGAGATTGGATGGGGAGCACCTTCTGCTTCTGCTCGTTGCTTCTTGTCCTACTTTGCTATGGGTGCTATGGGGAATACCGAGGTGCTCTCTTTCCCTGTGGCAGCCCTTCAAGTATTTGAAGACACCTATCATGTCTCCCACTCAAGTCTTCAGACTTGAACTGCCTTTGGAAATTAGCATGTTTTCCAAATAAGGTCAGCTGTTTTGATAAGCAATAAGCACTTAAACACTTAGTCTTATATACCGCTTTACAGTGCTCAACAGCCCTCTCTAAGTGGTTTACAGAGTCAAATGGATCCTCATTTTACTTACCTTGGAAGGATGGAAGGCTGAGTCAGCCAGTCAAGATCAAACTGCTGGCAATGGGCAGAATTAGCCTGCAACACTGAATTCTAGCCACAGGGAGGGAAGGAGGGAAGGGAAGGAGGGAAGGGAAGGAGGGAGGGCAGTAGCTATAGCACTTAGACTTATATACCACTTCACAGTGCTTTACAGCCCTCTCTAAGCGGTTTACAGAGTCAGCCTATTGCCCCCAACGCTCTGGGTCCTCATTTTACCCACCTCGGAAGGATGGAAGGCTGAGTCAACCTTGAGCCACTCAAGATCGAACTGCTAGCAATGTGCAGAATTAGCCTGCAAGACTGAATTCTAACCACTGGAGGGAGGGGGGGAAGGAAGGAAGGAAGGAAGGAAGGAAGGAAGGAAGGAAGGAAGGGCAGTAGCTATAGCATTTAGACTTATATACCACTTCACAGTGCTTTACAGCCCTCTCTAAGTGGTTTACAGAGTCAGCCTCTTGCCCCCAACAGTCTGGCTCCTCATTTTATCCACCTTGGAAGGATGGAAGGCTGAGTCAACCTTAAGCCCGGAGAGATTTGAACTGCCAAATTGCAGTCATCTGGCAATCAGCAGAAGAAGCCTGCAGTACTGCACTCTAACCACTGCATCACCACGGCTCATGATTGTAGGCATGTATTTCCCCAGCCCAAATAACCATAGTAATTGTGGGTTCGCAGCACTATTCCAATCCATTCCGGCACAAGTCTTTCTGAGTTTTTGATGGCTTGCTCTTCAGGACACAGAATGGACAGCATGTAGAAAGAACAAACCATGATCAATCAGAATAGAGCTGGAAGGGACCTTCGAGGTCTCCTAGTCCAACCCCCTGCTCCAACAGGAGACACTATACCAGGGGTGTCAAACTCAATTTCATTGAGGGCTGCATCAGGGTTTATTGATTAGTCCAATTTATATGCCACCCTTCTCCGTAGACTCAGGGCAGCTTACAATGCATTATAGCAATAGCCTGCATACTTTTTGTATATACCTGCTTATTAGGGCTTTCGGGGCCCCCCCAAGCGGTGTTGTTCTAAACAAAGTTGGCTTATTGCCCCAAAATCCAGGTCCTCAATTTACCTACCTCAAAAGGATGGAAGGCTGAGTCAACCTTGAGCCTGGTGAGATTCGAACTTGCACTAATTGCAGGCAGCTGGCAGCTAAGTGCTAGCACTTCACAGCACTTTAGTCCACTGCACCACCAAGGCTCTTCACAGGGTTGTGTTTGACCTCGAGGGGGCAGGGGTGGGCATGGCCAGGGTGGATGTGGCCAGCTCGACATCACTCCTGTCGGGGGCGCGTGTGGTGGCCTGAGCGCTCTGCCAGTGAAAACAGGCTCCTGAGCTCAGTTTTCGGCTGTGACTGCCTCCTGCAACCCTCTGCCAGTGAAAACAGAGCTCGAAGGCCCTCCCGTGGGCAGAGGCACCACGGGCCGGTCCTTCATTGTTTCCAGGGTGGCCCTGTGGGCCAGATCTAAGCACCCTGTGGGCCTGATCTGGCCTGTGGGCCTTTAGTTTGACACCCCTATACCATTTCAGATAAGTGATTGTCCAGTCTCTTCTTAAAAACCTCCAGTGATGAAGGACCCACAACTTCTGGAGGAAAGATGTTCCACTGATTCATTGTCCTCACTGTTAGGAAGTTTCTCCTTAATTCCAGGTTGCTTCTCTCTTTGATTGGTTTTCATCCATTGTTTCTTATCCTGCCCTCTGGTGTTTGAAGTGATCTTACAAGTGGGGCTTTTTCCCCCCTGCGAGGAGGACTTTGCATGCTCTTGGCCAAATGATTGGATTACTTGGTTTGGCTTCCCCCTTTCTCCCTCTTGGGTTTATTGGAATAAGCCTATCGGCCTGACGTAAACTCAGACATTCTGATGATGAATGATGAATACGGATGTTGACATGTTGGGCATGCCAAGATGAAACTGGGAAGGAAGGGGGGGGGGGAAGCTCTGGTTGGTTACCCTTTCTTGAAAGGTCTGTACAACAGTGAGCGAGATGAGTCTTGGTTCCATACTGTGGAAAGGTTTACGTTGTTCAGTGACAAAGAGTTATGTGGGAGTTTTCTTCATCAGCTGTGCAAACGGATGAGGGGACGATGTCATTTTTATGCAGTTGGTTTTGATGCTGTTTATGGGGTAGGTCCTTGCGTGTTGCTCAGAGAACATGGTTGCATCATGTATGTTGTCTCTGGCAGCCAATCTGGAAAGTATCCAGGCAGGACAGCAGTGTTGTGGCCCGCCAACAGCCAGCAAAGCTGGCAGCAGATTCGGACAGTGAGGAGGTTGGGGAAGAACATGGGCCAGTCCTGGAGTCTGGGGAGGGCTCTGATGAGGGCTCTGCATCAGAGGCAGAGAGGGGGCCAGGGCCATATGCCAGTTATCAGTTGCCTTCGGAGTCAGACATCAGTGAGGCTGATGAACAGCTGGAGCCTGTTTCCAGTGTGTGCATGCGCAGAGTTGCCAGACGAAGGGAACAGCTAAAGAACAAGGGTCGAATTGGGAGTAAGGCCACAGGTGGACGATGAATGGCCCCTCCCAGAGGGAATAAAAGAGGAGCGAAAGGGGAGTGGAGTTTGCAGGAGACAATTAGTTCATTCCTGCATTCTTGCCAAGTATTGCAGTGTCTGAAAGATATCGGCCTGGCCACTCTCCAAGCCTGATAAAGGTCGGTCATTATGAACTCTCTTGAAAGACTGTGGGAGAGGAAAGACTTTGCTGGAGAGGAATTCACTGTAAATTAAATAAAAGGGGTTTATCGGGATGAGGACTTGGCTTTGTGCTACTGAGTAAGCCTAGGTCAGAACAAGCAGAGGGATCAGATGTCCTTAGATAGCTCATTGGGGGGAAACACCTTTTGATCTCTACCTAGAACTTCCTTGATGGGGGTCAGCCTTTGAGGTAGGCCAAGTGAAGAGACAGACACAGGGGACTCCAGGAATGCTACTTTATTGTTAAAGGGTAAATTAAGAGGATCTTGAAGATAGTCCAAATCCTTTCAGAGGCCCATGAAGGCTCTTCTTGAATCTCTTTCAACTTTCCCCAAGGCCCAGCAACTGTTTTTCCTCTCCCACTTCCTTCTAATCGCCAGATCTAAATTCTTCTACAAATAGACAGATATGAGCCATGCCAGGTGAAACATTTTTGCTGGCTTTTTTTTTTTTTGAGAGCTGCATTTGCACCTAACCAACGTGTAGTTGGCATGTATGGGATCTACCACAAAGTGTTGTGGTCTATATCGGGCAAGTCCAGATAACTGTGGTTTATTTAGCAAACTGTTGGATCTGATCAAATCAAATGACTCTTCTGATCATAGGAATAGACCATGTTTTCTTGGCAAATGGCACCACAGCCCCAGAGGTGAAACCTGGGAAAAACTCACCTGGATTTCATTTTATTTATATTTAGTTGCAAATAAGCCTAGTTTTATATATGGAGTAATCGTGATTGAAAGAGTGTAGAGAAGAGCAAGAAAGATGATTAGAGGACCAGAGGCAGAAGCATATAAAGAATGGTTGCAGAAATTGGATATGTCTAGTGTAATGAAGGGACGTCGTGGCTCAGTGGCTAAGATGCTGAGCTTGTCGTTCGAAAAGTCGGCAGTTCAGCGGTTCAAATCCCTAGTGTCGTGTAACGGGGTGAGCTCCTGTTACTTGTCCCAGCTTCTGCCAGCCTAGCAGTTCAAAAGCAGGTAAAAAATGCAAGTAGAAAAATAGGGACCACCTTTGGTGGGAAGGGAACAGCGTTCTGTGCGCCTTTGGCATTGAGTCATGCCGGCCACATGACCACGGAGACGACTTCGGACAGTGCTGGCTCTTTGGCTTTGAAACGGAGATGAGCACCGCCCCCTAGAGTCGGGAACGACTAGCACATATGTGCGAGAGGAACCTTTACTTTTAGTGTAATGAAAAGAAGGACTAAGGGAGACATGATAGCAATGTTCCAATATCTAATGGGTTGCCACAAAGAAGAGTTGGGAGTCCACCTATTTTCCAAAGCACCTAACAGTAGATCAAGAAGCAATGGATGGGAACTAATCAAGGAAACAACCAACCTAGAAATAGGAATAAATTTATTGACAAGTCAGAATAATTAATCAGTGGAACAACTTGCCTCCAGAGGTTGTGGGTTTTGGAGATTTTTAGGACGAGATTGGACAGCCATTTGTCTAAAATGGGTATAGGGTCTCCTTGAGCAGGGGGTTGGACTAGAAGACCTCCAAGGCCCCTTCCAACCTGGTTATTTTGTTATTCTGAAGCAGACCTAGTAGAGGCATCCCAAGTGTGATGGTCAGTATAGACATTTGATAAATAAAATAAGACACCATAATGGGAGACCCATCAATGCAGATAATGTACAGTTTGATCAACCAACACACTCAACTGATGCCTGTTTTTATCCCACACGTCGTTCTATGTTTGGTTTTGACTCCGCCTGTTGTGTGAATCTAACTACTGGGTTTTTTTCAGAAATCATTGAAAATAGACCACAGTTTCATACAGTCTATGAAATTAGCATTAAGCTTTGCTTCTCTTCCCTACTGTGGTGGCAAACTTAGGACTCAAGGGTATGGGAAGAAAATAATAACAGGACTGGATTTTATTAATCCCTTAGTTACGGTGACTAAAAGAAATGTCCCCCCCCTTTTTTTTTCTTTGTGGGAAGAACTAGAGTGACTTTCTTCAAAGTTCCTTCTAGTTGGAGGGTTGCTTGGATGTCGAAGGGGCATCCCACAGTTGTTAGCTTCGGTGGAATTCCTGTGACTTGTGACATGAGTCCTGCGGCCCATGGACCTTTTCTTCTTAATGAACAACCTTGTTCTCTCCAGAAGGCTGGAACTAGTTAATAAGTAAATAAAAAAAAAAAAAAAGAGAGAGAGAGAGAGAGAGAGAAATTAATCCATCTAAAAATGTCCCTGCTGGATGTCTGTTTCAGAGGGCTTCTGTTGATATATTTGTATTTTGTGTTGCTAAGACAACAGCTAAGAGCACTTTGAGAAATTATATATTAGTAAGCTGCATGGGGCTCAGAGGCTTTTTCCGTTGATGGAGCGACGGATAAATGCCTGCCTGTAGAAATCAAACTGCACAGTATGTTTATTTGTGTGTGTGTCTATGTGTGTGTGTGTGTCAGAGAGAAATTTACTTGGTTGAGTTTCAGTTTTAAGCAGTCGGAGGCATTCTTGCTGTTACTAGTTTATCCTGAAAAACTTGATTACAAAGGTGCAGACCAGTGCTGGTCCGTACTGGTTTGGGAAAACCAGTACTAGAGATCGCGGGTGAGCCCACCCACCTCCTATTTAGTCACGTTTTTGAGGCTGGGCACATGCACGGAAGGCGTGCAAGTACGTATGCGGGGCGAATCAATGGAAAGAATATATGAATCCCACCACTGGTGCAGATAGTATATTGTGAGTTGGGGTAGGAAGGTGGAGATGGAGGTATACTTGGGATATTTCTCCTTTTTCATTGGTGAAAACCTGGATGACCTATTGTGGCATGTGACTTTCAAGAGTCCTCAAGAGCAGTGGGGACCCAAAGGTCTGAATTGTTGGGTTAGGTGGAGGATGTGATGTTCCGGAGGTGCTCCAAACATGGTTGGGCATACTCCATTAAAAGGGATACTAGATTCAGCCAAGGGACATGTCCTGTGTAGAAATGGACCAATAGCATCTTGAAATTGAAAAGAAGGCGATTCAGACCAGGTCAAGCTTCGCTGGAGGCTTTCAAGGAGAAGGTAGATATCACCATCGAATGTTTGATGCAGTGTTGGTGAACCTTTTCGGCACGGAGTGCTGAAACGGGAGCGTGTTCATGCGCGCATGCAGGAAACCAGTAGATCAGCCGCCTAGTGCATATGCGCGTGCCAGGCGGCTGCTCTTCCGGTTTCCGGTGCGTACATGCACACTGGCTACCTGGTCTTCTGGTTTTTGGCACTCATGCACGCACAAAAACCAGCTGGCCGTGCCATAGGTTCACCATCATGGGTTTGATGAATTCCTGAAATGATTTGGAGCTTGGACTGAATGATCTCCAAGACTTTTTCCAACTCTCCAACTTTCTGTTTTGTGATTGCATGATGTCTTAGTATTTTTTTTCCCCAGAATAAAACCACTTCCTTTGTTTTGAACGCGTAGAGTCCTTAAAATTAAATGGGCAAGGCTGTGGTTTTCAAGAGGAATAAATTCCCAGCCACAGATCAATTCAGCAAAGCCTTGGTGGTAGAGAAACCAACAGGTGATGTGCAGGGATTAAATCCTTTGCTGTTGGTAAACTGGTTTGGGACTGAGGTGAACCCATTGGCTCTTGAATGGCATGTCAGTATAAAATGGGGTGTGCCAAGACTATAAAGCTAAATTTGAATTCAAACCCAGTCGAACCAAAGACAGTTTTCGGGGTCACTTTCCTGGTCTTTTCTCCTTCCTTCACACAACATTCATCAATTAGCAACAACTCTGTGGGCTAATGTAGCCTTCGGATCTCAGGTTGATACTGTTGAGGAATTCGCAGAGCAACCCTTGAGTAGCAAGAGTGTGCACATGAAAAGCGATTGAGAGTAGTTAGGAAATAACACAGCCAACACACAGATACACTTGAGTTGTGTTTACTTTCAGGAAATAGTAATAAGGCACAGTCCAATAAACAGTCCAGGTCATACACAGATAAAGCAGTAGATGGTTAAACAATAGTCCAGGGATAATCCAAATACAAAGTCTTCTTACCAGTTGTTGTAGTCATACACGATAAATAGTTGCAAACAGTAGCAAACACAGCAAAAATATCAGCAAAAAGAAGCAAAGAGAAACAAACCAGGTTTCTAGCTCCCTTTTAAGGACATTGGCTACAGAGCTAACCAATCAGGACACAGTATGATGCAATACAGCAACACAGCAGTCTTAAAGCTATATTTATGGTTTATATATTGCCAACCCAACAAGTTAGGTAAAATCATTTCCTAACAGATACAAAAATTCTTTAGTGATTTCATTGTTGGAAGGGGTGGTGCGGTGGCCTAGAGGTGGAGCTCTGGCCTCACAATCAGGAGACCGTGAGTTCGATCCTAGGTGGAGGCAGATATTTCTCTCTCTGGGCACACTGAGAATGTATCTGCTGAACAAAACTCCGTATTGGTGGCAGGGAGGGTATCCGGCCATTAAAACACACTGCTAGCTCCATTCAGTTGCCCAGACTTCACCCTGCAAGGGATTATGGGGTCATTTAATGGAGATGATTATTGGAAGAGGGGGATTTTTTTGGAGAAGAAGGGGAACTTCAAAGTAGATGTGATAAATTCAACCTCCTGGTTTGGGATTAGCAAAGGAGGAAGGTGAAGACTGATGCAGCCATCACACATCAGACAAATGTCTCTTGTTTAAGTGGCCCCACTTTTATCCTTGCTTATAAATCTCTCTGCATATTGTTACCATCCCGGATCTCTTTGGCAGTTGTTTGATGACCCTTTTGTGCTGCCTTCCTTTTAAAAGATTGCTGCAGTCTTTCTCTGTTTAATGTTTTCCCCAGAAGTCTTTGCAAACACAGAGATCAGACAGCATCCTTCCAAAGTGTAGAAGAGTTGCATTAACGCTGGCGAAAGCTCCTTTATAATCACCTCTTTCACACAACATCTCCCCCCCCTTGCCTTAAATGATCTTGAAAGGTGCATTGCTCTGTTTCCACCCTAGCAGGAAGGCTCCCATCTGCTCACCCTTTTAACTTCAGCCATTCTTGCAGAGAACTTCCCTATCTCTTCTGCCCTGAGTCAGATAGAAAGGGTACGTATGTGTGTGTGCCCGTCTGTGTAAATGCATGTGCAGGCAGCCTACAGAGCTGGCACGCAGCGTGCCTTTGCACAGATGGGGAGCAGAACAGCCTGGGCATTAGCAGCTGGCCCGAGGAGATGGGGAGTAGACCGATTTCGCCAGAGCCAGCATAAGATCATCTGAATGGCTCCCAGTAGAGGACAAATGCACTGAAGCCCTTCTGACAATGTTTTCCTGCCTCAGTGGCACACGCTAATGCCACCTGCTTTTGCAGATCCGTCTGATGGAACCGTGGGCTGAGGGAATGTGCCAGGGGAAGATTCAAGACTGAATGAGAGAATTTAAGCTAGCCCAGGGATGACAATATGCTGGATTCTAAACCAACCTGCCCTGCCAATTTGTCACTACATTTCTGCCTTTCACATTAATTTTTTTTCCCCCGGTGGCAGTGCCAGTCATTGGAAACAGCCTCCAAAGCTGTCCCCCTCCCTCCCCCCCCCCCGCTGGTTGGTTTTCTGGAAAACTTGAATGATTTTGGACAACCTTTGCTTGAATCTCTGCTCGATGCCACCTTGCTTTCTGTTTCTTGTTTCATGTTTTTGTTCCGGTGATGTTTGTAGAGAACCACAAGGATGAAATTGGAAAAAACTGTAGGGGGATGATTAGCAAAAACACGAATTGCCTGAAAGGTTTTGAAAGAAATTCAAGATTGCCGTCCCTTGATTTTCTTCGGCATCAGACAGAAAGAAAGGGCAAATGCCATCGAGCTTTCAAGTTTCTGCTACCGAGGCCCTGTTTTTTTTTAAAAAAATTATAAAATAAATGTTATTTGTTAAACACATTTATAGGTAAGGTAAAGGTAAAGGTTCCCCTCGCACATATGTGCTAGTCATTCCTGACTCTAGGGGGCGGTGCTAATCTCTGCTTCAAAGCCGAAGAGACAGCGCTGTCCGAAGATGTCTCTGTGGTCATGTGGCCGGCATGACTCAACACCAAAGGCGCACAGAATGCTGTTACCTTCCCAGCAAAGGTGGTCCCTATTTTTCTACTTGCATTTTTTAACCTGCTTTCGAACTGCTAAATTGGCAGAAGCTGGGACACGTAACGGGAGCTCACCCTGTTACATGGCACTAGGGATTCGAACCACTGAACTGCCGACCTTTCAATCAACAAGCTCAGCATCTTAGCTACTGAGTCATCGCGTCCCATTAAACACATTTATATAGCTGGCCATCTCACCCCTATTGTAAAATTCTACTATTTTACCTGGAGTCTGTTTCTGATCAGAACTTCTTAAAAGGCTGACATGCTTTTATGTGGAAGCTGATGTGGTCATCGTTGTTACAATCGGTTTGGTTAGTGTTAACCTCACCACAAATCTTTGAATTGTTGTTTACGTGTCCTGTAAGCCACCAAAAGCCACTGGATTGCAATGGGGCAGAAGTTAAATAGATAAAACAATTTTGGCATGAAACGCATCACAGATGGCAATTTAATTCATTGGCGCTCCAGAGATGAAGTTGGTCTTCCTGTTTTTGAAGCTTGATGCTCCTCAACTTCACTGATTCTAGACAAGAATCTAGGTTCTTGACAAGAAAGATTTGAAGGAGAAGAGTTGAAGGTCTCTTTCTCTCTCTTTTGATGTGTGAGTCCCCATCTGAAGTTTTGAAAATGCTTCGCTATCTTGGCAGCAGGGAAAGGTTTGAAAGATTGGTGCAGATGAAAGCTGGGAGAATATTTGCTTTCTAAAAAGATAAAGAGAGCAAAAGATAGGGATGCAGGGTCTTAGATGATTTGTGAGTTGAAGGTTTTCAGCTCTCGGGCTCTTCTGCAAATCAGTTAAATGAAGAATGATTAGATCAGTTTTCCCCAAACTGGTTCTTGGGAATTCTGGAACCTGTAGTCTCCTAAATACGCCTGAAAATGTATTTAACAGGAAAGCTGCCTTGGGGGAACGTGTATGGGAAAACTGGCTTAGGGGAAACATCAGGAATAGTAGGCTTGCCAATGACAGAACTGGGTCTCTAAATAGCAGAGCATGTGTTTAAGCAGCCTGCTCCTCCCAGCCCACCCCAAGCTGGCATGCTCCAGAGGCCCTGAGATGGCAGCTCCCCAGATGATCAGCTTGCATGGCTGGGAATCCTGGATGCTGCCATTGCAACATCTTTTGGAGATGGCAAAGTTGAGAGAGGGACATGCTTAGAGACATACTCGTATTTTTCAGACTCTAAGATGCACTGGTATATAAGACGCACCAAGATCTCGAAGAAGTAAGTAAGGGGAAAAAAAGTTTTTGCCCTCCCCGGTCCCCAGGAGCACTCTGCAGGCCTCCCAAACCCTCTGCATGCCCCCCCATTTTTTGCCCATTTTTGCAAAACAATGGGTCCCGCAGAGGGTTTGGGAGGCCTGCAGAGTTCTCCTGGGGGCTGGGGGAGGGCAAAAACACCCCCGTTTTTACAAAAAATGGGTCCATTTTTTGCAAAAAGGGGAGTGTTTTTTCCCTCCCCAGTCCCCAGAGCACTCTGCAGACCTCCCAAACCCTCTGCGCACCCCATTTTTTGCAAAAAACGGACCCATTTTTGCAAAAATGGGACGAGCGGGACTAGGCTTTGGAAGGCCAAAAATGGCTGCATTCGGTGTATAAGACACACCAACATTTCCACCCTCTTTTATGGGGAGGGGGGAAGTGTATCTTATACTCCCAAAAATACGGTACTTTTTTTTTTTAAATGAAGATTTTAAAGTCTGGCTTCCATGGCTGTTAGAGATCAGCCTGTGTCTTCATCAGAGGTGGGCTTCACATACTGTAGCAACCAGTCCGCCCAGCCCCGGAAATGTGAGTGCATGTGTGCCACATCAAACAACATGGCAATTCGCTCACGTGCACCATCCATGCATGCATGTGGCGTAGAAAACACAGTGATATAGAATGGGATTGCGGCAGGGCGGATGGGTGGTCCCACCCGCAGGTTGCTACTACCAGTTCGCCCAAACTGGTCTGAACCGGCTGAATATCACTTCTGCTCTTCATATTCAGAGGCTGAAGAACGGCCAGACTCCCTCTTGACCTGCTTTACAGGAATTAATTGAAATTTGAGTAATGGTGGAAGAAGTACTTAAGGAGACCCAGGTGCAGGCTGACTTAGTCAGCACAGAATCTGGGGTACAAGAGGCCCTGAGCCCTCTGATATGCTGCAGATGACAAAGAGAACAGCAAAAAATAATCCAACCTGTCTACTTGGAAGAAGTGTGACTCAGCAAATTAGTTAGGCTGGTTGTCAGTTATAAGAAAGCAGCTTGATTGACTCTTTAGGGCAAGGAACCTTTTAATTGGTTCTGTGGGGGCACCCGCCCTGTGGAATGAGCTGCCTCCTGGAATACGATTGATCCCAGATCTCCGGACCTTCCGTAAAACCCTGAAGACATTTTTATTTCATCATGCCGGCCTAGCCTAAATGGTTTTTAATTGGGATTTTAAATTTTATGGATTTGGGGTTTTAAATTGGGTAGCCAATGATTTAATTCTTTTAATTATCTTAATTTTTGTATTTGTATGTTTTTTAATTTTGGCTGTTCACCGCCCTGAGTCCCTTCTGGGAGAAGGGCGGTATACAAATTAAAATAATAATAATAATAATAATAATAATAATAATAATAATAATAATAATAATTCCCTATCTGTGACTCTGCTTGTTTGCTGTCATTGCATTATCTGGAACCCTGGACCATAAATGAATTTTTCTTTGATATTTCTGAACATATTTGTGTCTCTGAACTTTTTTTTTTTAAAGTTCCGGTGCTTGTTTGCCAATGTAATGGTGTGTGGGAAGGGCCTTGGGAGACTGGGCCACTGCCTGGGGAACAGTCAGATAAAGGACAGCATAGCCCTCAGCTGGATAGCGGGAAGGGCTTGGGCTCTGAAGAGACCCTCCCTAGTTTTTTGGGTTGCATAAAGGTAAAGGTTTCCCTCGCACATATGTGCTAGTTGTTCCCGGCTCTAGGAGGTGGTGCTAATCTCTGCTTCAAAGCCGAAGAGACAGCGCTGTCCGAAGATGTCTCTGTGGTCATGTGGCGGGCATGACTCAACACCAAAGGCGCACAGAATGCTGTTACCTTCCCAGCAAAGGTGGTCCCTATTTTTCTACTTGCATTTTTTAACCTGCTTTCGAACTGCTAAATTGGCAGAAGCTGGGACACGTAACGGGAGCTCACCCTGTTACATGGCACTAGGGATTCAAACTGCTGAACTGCCAACCTTTCGATCGACAAGCTCAGCGTCTTAGCCACTGAACCACCGTGTCCCTCTTTGGGCTGCATAGGGTGGGGGAAAGTATTATACTTCCAGACTTGCAAGATTCTGTCAATGTAACTTTTACAACAAAGTAGAATTAGCTCATCTAATTGTGATTCCTGTCTGGTTTACCACATGAGGCTGACAGCTGCTCAGGAAACTTTTGAGTTTTCTGTGTACTTTGTGTTTCTTTGATTAAAGATTTACGACTGCAACAAATAACTTGAATTTGTATCAGAAGCTGGCAGCCCTGAAGAATGATATCTTTTCCTTTGAGTTGTTGTAGAAAATAACAGTTTTTTTTTTTTAATTTGATTTATATGCCACCCTTCTCCGGAGACTCAGGGCGGCTTACAATGCGTTAAGCAATAGCCTTCATACTTTTGTATATTTATACAAAGTCAGCTTATTGCCCCCACAAACTGGGTCCTCATTTAACCTACCTTAGAAAGGATGGAAGGCTGAGTCAACCTTGAGCCTGGTAAGATTCGAACCTGCAGAAATTGCAGGCAGCTGTGTTAATAACAGGGTGCATTAAACCACTGTACTACCAAGAGTTCTGTACTACCAGAGTTCCAGTTTGAAGGACTCAATAAGAAAAAATTAGGGGCATAATATTTCCTACCAGATACCTCTGAAGCAGGATGTGGAGATGACAATGTTTCACCCATGAGCACACGGCGGCTGCACAATTAATCATCCGTGGTAGATTTTCCCTCATGAAATTGATCACTTTTTTTTTTACTCCAACTAAAGGTGCATTTTCACATCTGATGCATGACAGAAAAATATTACAGAAGCACAGCACAAAACATCGTGGGCTGCCCCCTGATACCACGAGATGAGATCGCTAGGGCTCGCTGACTTAGAAGAGTGAGGAAAATCCTCAGGGATGACTCACACCCTGGTCACTTCTTCTTTATCCTCCTACCATCGGGAAGGACATATAGAAGCATAGCCAACCGCACAAACACCCTGAAGAACAGTTTTTATCCGTGGGTTGTCAGACTTCTGAATGAGAAATAACATTATAACTACGTAGTACGATGGACTTGCAGGGCTGGTACAATGTGTAACATGTTCACACTGCTGCAATAGGATTGGGTGTTTTGTTAATATGATTTATTGGGTTAGGGCCATGATGGCAAACCTATGGCACGTATGCCCAAAGTGGCACACGAAGCCATGTCGCCTGGCACACACGGCTTTGCCTGTTTGTCTTCCAGGTTTCTGGCATGCATGCGCGCACGACTATCAGCTGTCCTCCCCATTGTGGCAGTGCCGAAAACTGGTGTGCACATGCGTGCCAGCCAGCTGATTGTTGGGTGTGCATGCGTGTCAGAACCCACAAATTCAATTTTTCCAGATCCCTTTGTGTGCATGGCAGTGCAAAAAACTGGCCTGCGCATGCACTCCGGCCAGCTGATCATCGGGCGCGCACGCATGCTAGAACCTGGAAGTTCAGCTTTTCCAGAGTGCAAACCCTTTGCGCACATGGCAGTTCCAAAAACCAGCCTGTGCATGTGCACCAGTCAGCTGATCATCAGGTGCACATGTGTGCTACAACCTGGAAGTTTGACTTTTCCAGAGTGGGGCCCTGGCGAGCGTGCACATACATGCACGATGTTTCCATGTGACCTTTAAGGCACTCGGTGCCAAAAAGGTTCGGCATCACTGGGTTAGGGATTTTCTGTCTTCACTGTGAGTTGTATTGTGTTGGGTGTGTGTGAGCACTGAGGGAGCTCCACCAATCTCATTGTACATATGTTGTGTACAAAAATCTAATGCGCTTGCGCAGAGCGCAAGTTTGGCGCGCGTGTGAGCAAAGCGAGCAGGTGCACGGTGATCGCGCGCAAAGTGCGTGCACGAAGAGAACCAGTGGTAACACCGGTTGGAACCCATCACTGGTCTGCAAGGACCTTCATTTTGCTTGCTGAACATCAGTCAGTGTGGTTCCTGTGTGCGTTGGCGCTAATCCATTCACTGGCCACACGGTGTGAACAAACATGCCTAGACTTCTGTAAACTCTGAGAAGGAGTTTGCTGGAACCCCCTCTCTAGGATTGGCTAACCTGACATTGTGGCAGTCAATTCTGAGAGTCAACATACTTAACCCTTTGTTTCTTTTGTGGTACTTGTAACGCCATCTTTTCCATGCTTTTAATAGAGCAAAGTGATTCCAGCTTGAGCAACAATGTTTGCAAAGAAAAAAAAAAACTAGAGAAGGGTTGAATCTCCTCCGCAACCCTCGTTTTTTCTCGTTGCTTTGCACCCTTTTGACAGACTTGGGCCCAGCATAGGATGTCCTTGGTTTTTTTTTCTCTCTCTCTCTCTCATTCTTGGGTTAGCACAGCTGTAGCCATGACAGCATCTTAGGAAAATGGGCTACGCTGCCAAAAATCCAGTTTCATAAACTGGAGGCTGCAGCATTTTAGAAAAGAAAGAAAAGGGAAGAGCATTTTCCTACTGAGACGCTTTGAGTGCTTTCATTGCCAAACCATCTTGCAAGAACACGAAGGAGGGCATGTCAAAGGTTGAGGGTTTTTCTGCACGAAGTCTCCAGCTTGACTATTCAGCGGGGATTATAATGCCAGAACAATAACTGAGCCAGGTTGGCGAAGCCAATTCCCCCTAGGTTGCTTGTATCCTGTCTTGATTATTTTTACAAATAACTCAAGGCGGCGAACATATCCAACATACCTCCTTCCCTTCTGTTTTCCCCATAACAACAACAATCCCAGAAGGTGTGCTGGGCTGTGAGAGAGCGAGAGAGGGACTGGCCCCAAGCTCAGTCATCTGGGGTTTCATAACTAAGGTGGGACCTGAACTCATCTTTCTGCTTTCTAGCTTGGTGCCTTAACCACTAGACCAGACTGCTTTTAGATCAAACCGGTTCTCCTTCAAATAATGTGCTTCTCCCTGGGCAGTGCTTGTTTCTTCTTCTTCTTCTTCTTCTTCTTCTCCTCCTCCTCCTCCTCCTCCTCCTCCTCCTCCTCCTCCTCCTCCTCCTTCTCCTTCTCCTTTATCTTCTCCTTTCCTCCTCCTCCTCCTCCTCTTCTCCTCCTCCTCCTTCCCCCTCCCGCTCCCCCCCCTCCTCCTCCTCCTTCTATATATGTCATCCGATGTTGGTGATCATGTTGGCAACCCTGCTTTTTCTAGTCTCTAGTCCTGTTCCATCTTCCAGGTTTTGGCCATTCCTCTTGTAATGTTTATACGGATTTCTCTCCAGATCTCTTTATCTCTTAGCTTCTCCTTGCTCTTCTGCTTTGATTTCTTTTTTTTCTTCTTCTCCCTCCTCTGCTCTCTTATCTGCTTCTTCTTTGTTCCTGTCCACTGCAGCTTGGGCATATCTTACCCTTTTATAAACTGATCTGTTTCTACCTTTTTCATACGGTTGATATATCCCCCCCTCCCCCGAGAAATCTGAATGTTTGGGAACATTCTGAGACATCATAGGGGCTTGATCAGCAGGCGAGATGCAGCTGATAGAAAGGTTGCATCTTGTGTTTAGTTTATTATATTTCAAGATAAAAGGAGTTGGGATCTTTTTTCTTCCAGGACCTGATCCTTGGGATTTAATAGGACTGGGGTGTTTTGAGGTGAAGGAGAGAGGAAAAAAAAGGTCTTATTGCCAATATAGATTCCAAGTTAAAACAGCTGTCACAGCTTCTTAGTCAACACGTACTGTTCCTTGCTGGATATTTCTTCATGTCCAACTCGATTTTGATCTAGCCAAGCAATACAGAATGCCTTGCTGTGTGTCCTCTTGGGAACCACTTTCAGAGCCTAATACGCTGTAACTCTAAAGTTGCCTTTCCTAACCGGACAATGGAATTTTGGTAAAGAGTGTAAAAAAACAAACAAACCACCCAATGTCAGCGCGAAGAATCAGGGCCCTACCTTAAATTGCAGTTTGTAAGATTTATTGCTCGAGCCTGTGCACAAGAATCTGGCCAGCTAAAGTTCAGTACTAAATTGGCACCAGATAAGAGTCAAGGGAATTCAAAGAGGGGTGGAATTTGGACTGTTTGTGGCAATGTTAATGACTCTAGGCTGATGACGCACCTAACTCCGCCCCCCATCTCCACCTGCTTTTCTCCTATACCCAGTTAAATAATGATGGTACCCCCTGATCTTTACAGAATTATGTTAACTTTGTATTACACGTGTAAAAAGAAGTGATTTCTAGAGCCCGGAATTGAGTTCACACTTCATTCCTGTAGTCTTTGTATAAATTTAAAAGGGTGCCGTTTGTTTTTGTAATTTTGACTGCGGCTCCCAAAGCAAGGTAGGATGCAACTAGAGATGTGATCGGGGGGGGGGGGGGGGGGCTTCAGTGGTGGATTTTAAAATTTTTACTACCGGTTCTGTGGGCGTTGCTTGGTGGGCGTGGCGTGGCTTGGTGGGCATGTCTTGGTGGGCATGACAGGGGAAGGATACTGTAAAATCTCCATTCCCACCCAATCAGCTGGGTCTTGGGAGGCAGAGAATAGATGGGGGGCGGGGCCAATCAGAATTTTTATTAACCAGTTCTCCGAACTACTCAAAATTTCCGCTACCAGTTCTCCAGAACTGATCAGAACCTGCTGAAACCCACCTCTGGTGAGCTTCAAAAATTTTAGCAAGGGGTTCTCTGCCTGGTTGCTGGGTGGGCATGGCCTCCTGCACCATGACTCTCCTGGGAGGCTCTGGGAGGGTGAAAATGGCCTCCCCAGGCTCCAGAGGCCCTCTGGAGGTCCGAAATGAGCTCGTTTCTGGCCTTCCCAAACTTCTGGTAGGCCCGTTTTTCATCCTCCCCGAGCCTCTGAGTGTGCCCTGCACTTATCTGCATCCAAAACGGGCCACATGGGGACTCCTGGGAGGGGCGGGGTGGACGGGGCCAGTCAGGAGTGGGATTTGGGGGTTTTCTGAACAGCACAGAATCTTAGCTACAGGTTCTCCCGAACCCTTGCGAACCCCCAGCAGCCCACCCCTGGGTGTGATCATTGCTAAGAAGCAATGAAAACATGGTGCAGGTGGGTCCGTGTTTAGATAAAGTTGGAAGCCAACTGGAACAGGAAATCTTCCATCAGATTTTCATTGGGTGGGAGGGGAGAGCTTTCCATTAAAATGACCTCCTCCACTTTGATGAAGTGTAACGTATTTCAGTAGGTGTAAGTTATAGAAGCTGTTCTGAACCAACTTCTGTTTATGAAAATTAGCTTTGGCAGATATGATGCACAATCTGTTGTGATCAAGTATTTCCTTTCTTTTGAGATATCTCATTAACTTTTCTGACTATATGGACCCTCAGTTTATTCGTAACCTCTTGTGCCCATCAAATGCTTAGCAATGCTTTCTGAGTTAAGGTGGGCCATTCCATTGTTCTCCTTTCTCAGGGGCTGCACAACTCTTCTGTTTGCCTCTTTAAAAGCTCCCCACCCCCCACCCGGCCTTAAAGGTAAGAAATATTTTCCTGCAAGAGTTAAGGCAGAAAAGGAGAGGGGTTAGGAAGCTTGATTCAAATATGTCTTAGGCGGCCCTTAAATACAGGCCTGGCATCTTGTTACAAGGAGTCTTTGACTTATGGCCACAGTTGAGCCCAACATTTCCATTGCTAAGCAAGGCAGTTGTTAAGTGAGTTTTGTCCCATTTTACAACCTTTTTGCCACAATTGCTGAGTGAATCACTGCTGTGGTTAAGTCAATCATGTGGCCGTTTAAGTGAATCTGGTTTCTGCTCCGATTCTGGAAGTTTTTCGGTAAGCCTATACAGTTTTTAGGTAAGCCTATCCCTTCCAACATTCCATTCCATTCCATTCCATTCCATTCCATTCCATTCCATTCCATTCCTCTACTCTACTCTACTCTACTCTACTCTACTCTACTCTACTCTACTCTACCCTGCTATTACTCTACTCTGCTATTACTTCACTTTATTTTATTCTGCTGTTACTCTACTTTGCTATTACTCTACTCTACCCTGCTATTACTCTACCCTGCTATTACTTTACTCTGCTATTACTCTACCCTGCTATTACTCTACCCTGCTATTACTCCATTTTATTCTACTTTGCTATTACTCTACTTTGCTATTACTCTACTCTGCTAGTACGCTACCTTACTATTACTCTACCCTGCTATTACTCTACTCTGCTATTACTTCACTTTATTTTATTCTGCTGTTACTCTACTTTGCTATTACTCTACTCTACCCTGCTATTACTCTACCCTGCTATTACTTTACTCTGCTATTACTCTACCCTGCTATTACTCTACCCTGCTATTACTCCATTTTATTCTACTTTGCTATTACTCTACTTTGCTATTACTCTACTCTGCTAGTACGCTACCTTACTATTACTCTACTCTGCTATTACTCTACTCTGCTATTACTCCACTTTATTCTACTCTGCTATTACTCTACTTTGCTATTACTCCACTCTACTCTGCTATTATTCTACCCTGCTATTACTCTACTCTGCTATTACTCCACTTTATTCTACTCTGTTATTACTCTAGTCTGCTATTACACTACTCTACTCTACTCTACTCTATTCCCCATTGATTTTGCTTATTGCAGGGGCGTCAAACTCTCAGCCCATGGGCCAGATGTGTCACGTGGTGGCTTTTCCCCCTCCCGGTTTAGCCAAGGGGGAAAAAAGTCCCGATACATCACGTGACGCCACCGTGACGACGCAAGTTTGACATCCCTGGCTTATTGAAAGCTGGGAAGGTTACAAATGATGATCACCAACATTTCCAAGACCGTTTTAACTGTCATAAATACATGCCAATTACCAAGTGTAATAAGTAAAAAGGAGGAGAGGGAATGGCCAAATGAAAGACAGTTGGTGGCTCTGCCCACTTTTGGCTTGGATTCCACCTAATCCTGACTTTGGCCCCACCTACCAATTCACTTTCTAGAAGAATATGGCCATTGACCAAAGGAACAAACGGCTTGTCCCTGTTTCAAATGGGCAAAATTTTCCATAAGAATTGTAGTTTTTCTTCATCCCAGCATGAAGGCCAGGAGCGGGGGAAGAGTGGTATTTATTTCCCATGATTTATCTCCCACTTTAATTGCAGGAGCTAAATACAACCATCAGTGAGACAGATTAGCCTGAGAAATGCAAACCGTAAACTTTGGCACAATTCCCCCAAAATGGTGTAGGAGTTTGGACGCTCCATTTAACTTAGATTAATGGTTCCATTCATTTCCGCTTTGGAGATAGCTGCCAGATATGCTTTTCTTTGGTCAGGGTTGTAATGAATCCCACCCAACTTAAGCATGGGGAACTTGGAGGATCTCCTAGTTTGTGCTCTCCCTCTCCCCCCCCAATCTTCTAAAATTGCAAGAACACACCAACAAACAACATGTAGCAGAAGAAGAGGCAGAGCCTGGAGATGGAGTCAAGCAAGGAATCAGCCTAGAATCATTGTGTTCTCACTAACAGTCTAAGTCAAACCCTTCTTGAATTCCATTGACTCTTATCTAGTGCCAATTTAGTGCTCACTACCTTATCCAGTTCGTGCATGCCCACTTGGCAGCTCCTCTTCCTAGTTGCGGCTCTGATGAACGCACGAAGTGCTCCCTTTTTGGCACTCGGTGCTGAAAAGGTTCGCCATCACTGACCTACAGTGTGGCTGGCTATAATTATTTATTTGGAACAGTTTTATGTCTGCCTTGAGCCAGAAAGCCTCACCAGTGTATGCATTTTGCCAAAGGTCAAGTTTACAGACTTACCTATGAGAAAAAATAAGGAAGGGGAGGAGAGGGGGGAAAAAAAACCAAGCGTAGACACTTTTTTCTGTATTACAGCTCTTAAAAATGATCAGCTAGGAAAAAAAGAGCAGATTGTATGATGTGGTTACAACTTGTTGACTATTGAAGAGGGAAACGGGTGGTGGAATAATGTGATTGCGCCACAGCTTTACATATTGATTTCTATAGCCGCCATTTTGTCAAGTGCCTCTGGTCAGTGTACTATATAAACTATAAGGTAAAGGTTCCCCTTGCACATATGTGCTAGTCGTTCCCGACTCTAGGGGTCGGTGCTCATCTCCGTTTCAAAGCTGAAGAGGCAGCACTATCTGAAGATGTTTCCGTGGTCATGTGGCTGGCATGACTAAATGCCAAAGGCGCACAGAATGCTGTTACCTTCCCACCAAAGGTGGTCCCTATTTTTCTACTTGCATTTTTTTATGTGCTTTCGAAGTGCTAGGTTGGCAGAAGCTGGGACAAATGGGAGCTCACCCCATTACGCAGCACTAGGGATTCGAACTGCTGAACTGCCAACCTTTCTGATTGACAAGCTCAGTGTCTTAGCCACTGAGCCACCGAGTCCCTATCATAAACTATAAAAATGATTAAAACGTTGCAAAGTAAATATATTTGGCACTAAGAAAAACAGCTGCTTTGGAATTTATTGCAGCCAGGAAATGAGGCCCTTGACACACCCAAGGACCCAGGCCCGGGTGTACAATCTAGTCTTCATGGGGTTATGAAAGGCCAACATGGTTGGAGATAGTCATTCTGATATCCAAAGAGAGACTATTTCTGAAGGTAGAGACAAATTGCAAAGAAGGCTGGTTCCTGCCAGCCAACATTTCTTGGCTGCAGCATCCAATCTGGGTCAATCACCGTAACCAGAAATTTAGTCTTCTGAGCTTTTGGACCCATTTTCATTTCATTTTATTTATTTGTCAAGCATGTATAAGATTTCAGATATAAGTATAAACATGATTATGAATACAGGAAATGGATACGAATGAATGGGGGACAGTAGGACAGGGACGGAAGGCACGCTGGTGCGTTTATGCATGCCCCTTAAAAACCTCTTAGGAATGGGGTGAGGTCAACAGTAGACATGCTAAGGTTAAAGTTATGGGGGTTTGGGGAAGTAACCACAGAGTCGGTAGTGCATTCCAGGCATTGACCACTCTGTTGCTGAAGTCGTATTTCCTGCAATCGAATTTGGAGGGGTTTACCTTAAGTTTGTATCTATTGTGTGCTCGTTGTGGTTGAAGCTGAAATATTCATTGAGAGGTAGGACGTTGTAGCAGATAATTTTGTGTGCTATGCTTAGGTCAGACTGAAGGCAGTGTAGTTCTAAGTTGTCTAAGCCCAAAATTTCAAGCCTGGTGGCATAAGATACTTTATTGCGGGTAGAGGAATGGAGGACTCTTCTCGTGAAATATCTCATGATGAACTCCAGCACGAGTCTGAAAGCTTTGAAGACTAAACCTCTGGTCTCGGTGACTGACCCGGATTGGATCCTGCAACATTATCCTGGGACATGTATATTCGCCTTCATTTCTTGGCTGATGGGATCCTCAGCATGCCCGGTCTACCAGCCTGAATTGGATGGATAGAAACGAATGGGAGAAGACGGTCTCAGAAGTAATCCTTAGGGATTACCTTAATCTCATTACCAATGATACGGTCCGAACCCTCTTGCTGTTACAGGCAGCAAATGACTTGGGGTTCTCCGTGGCTTTCATTGGGTTGTGATGCCGTGAAACGACCATATTGATGGTGACCCATGGCTAAGCTCTGATTAAGCTCCCCTTTATGATTTTTTTTTTGTCCCAACCGGCTTAGCTATTCCAAATTGCCAACGAACGATGTGTGTAACCATCTCTGTTTTCTTCCATTCCTTTCAGACCGAAAACTACTCGTTTGATTCCAACTATGTGAACAGCCGAGCTCATTTAATAAAAAGGTAGGTGGGGCACTGGGTGCATTTTGGGGGGCATCAACGCCAAATTGTTTAATTCATTCCCATCGGCTTCTTATTTTCTAGGCAAGTTCTGCTCACTTGGTTTAGGGATGGGGCGGTAATAGTGATGGAGGAGACAGGCTTCCTCAAAGTAACTAAGTACAAATGTACAATCTTCATAAACCCTCACCACTTTTGGTTTTAAAGGCTTTTAATGGCAAACTCAACCAAACCCAATCCCCAAACTCACTCTTGAGCGATGCTTCCTTCATACATACCATGTTTCCCCCAAAATAAGACTGGGTATTATATTAATTTTTGCTCCAAAAGATGCATTAGGGCTTATTTTCTGGTTAGGTCTTATTTTTGGGGGAAATACAGTACTAAATGCATCCATCTGGCTGACAATTTTAACTGGGGCTTATTTTGGGGATAGGGCTTATATTACGAGCATCCTGAAAAATCATGCTAGGATTTATTTTCTGGTTGGGTCTTATTTTCGGGGAAACAGGGAGGGCGTAGTGTAGAGTCAGGCAAAATTCAATTATCCTGACAAACTTAAAATTTTTGTAAAGTTTATTTCTCTGCATGAAACATAAAAGGAGGGTGCGGGAGCTGGAGTACCCTCTCTGCTTTGGAGGAAGAGAGAAGGGAAATGAGGAATTCCTAACGGATTGATCCTGCACCTATTTTTTTTTTTAAGAACTGTTTGAATGGCTAGGAAAAATAACATTTGTATACTATGACGTGTCTCCATCTACTATTCCTCTTTAACTCAACGATTGCCTCATCTTTCAAAGGATTTCTTTATTGCCCAGTTTCTTTCGAGCATAAACGAGAAAATGAATGTGGTCCCTTGGGGATGTGTTGATAATAATAATCATTACTAACATCTCACTAGTCATTATCTCGAGCATTGGAACGAAAGCTCATCCGGATTCTTTCCTTCTTGTATCCATCCAATACCTCCACTTTTAAGATTCTTAAATAAAAGTTCTGAAATAGGATTTATTTGCCGGGGACTTGGAATCTGCTTCTTCAGCAACCAACCTCACCAGGTCTTCAAAGGGCTGAACATCTTTTGACAATACAGGAGCTTCTGCTTTTATCTGCCTTAGCATTGTGGCTGGGAATGATGTGGTTTAGACCAGCGGTCACCAACCGGTGGTCTGTGGACCACTGGTGGTCCGTGAGAAAATTTTGATGGTCCACAGAAAAATTGCTTGCATTTTTTACTCTTTCTCGTGTAGCTGCTTAGCTCCAACAACTGCTTCCTGTTGGGGCCCTAAGGAGCCTGGGCGGGGAGGCAAGGAGTGGCTGGGAGGGGAGGGGCGAGTAGAGGCCAGAGAGGCACCCCTTGATCTGAGTGACATCGAGTTGGCCATGCCCACTCAGTCACATGATCACCTAGCCACGCCCACCCAGCCGGTCATTAGGCAGATTATATTAGTGGTCCATGGGATTTAAAATTATGAATTTAGTGGTCCCTGAGGTCCAAAAGGTTGGGGACCCCTGGTTTAGACCCAAAGGTGCTTTTTCAGGAGGCAACTGGATTTTCTTGTTTTTTCTTTGAAGATGTTTCACTTCTCATCCAAAGAAGCTTCCTCAGCTCTGACTGGATGATGGGGAATGGAAGGATTTATATTCCTTGCAGACAGCTGGTCATTTGCATCGTTTTAGAGGGTCATTGAAGCACTTGGCGGTTTTATCTGAGTAGTGCTCCTGGTTCTTGTAATCTGCAATTTTTTTCCCCTCTGGAAATCCGTTCCTACTCCCACACCATTCCAAGGATGTTCGTCCCAAATTGTATAGCTAAAAGTCTGTAGAGATTCTCAGTCATCCAGGTCATGGTTGTCCCAAAGATCTCAAAAATGTGGTTTAGAGTCCAGCATGAGGATGGCCACAGAATTCTGAATGTCCTAGTCTAAAATTGGTGGTGGTGTAAAGGGGTTTTGGGTGTGTGTTTGTTTGCTTCAGCAGACCAATACTAAGTTGTTACATCTGAAAGAGATAATCATCTTCTTCTTCTATCTGCTTGATGGGATGAGCAAAGATTGTTTTGCGGAACCAAGCAAATTAATAGTCCATGTGTGCAAAGAGCACAGAGAGTGTAAGAAGCTTGCTCTCTGCTTGAAGTTTTCTCTCTCCTTGAATTTTTAATGCCTTCTAAGCTTGGATTTCTTTTAAACACATCACATTTTACTTAATTCTAATCTGGCTTTCTGGGCTGAATCATAATCATTCCATCAACCGATACATTTTTTGAGGTGACACCCTGCTGCTTACTTCAATTCCAGGCTGGAGGTAGGAAATGGATTTCTTTCTGAGACCCCCCGAGGCACTTCCTGGATCGCTTTCATCATTTCTTTTATTTCATCCCATCTTTCTTTGACCAAAATTCAGTTAGCCAAACCTGGATTTTGCGTTTTCGGGCTCTCCTTAAATGTGCTTGCAGTAACAACCCACTGAGGTCGGTGACTTTGAAAGAGAGTGAGCGAGAGAAGGAACGGTCAAAATTGTCCAAGTGTCAACGTAAATCTTCCTAGTTTTTATCTCTGAAACAGCAGAAGACTTCTCGCTGTTTTCCGGTTACAACATATTTTGGAATTTTTCTCAATTTAATCTCGGTTGTCACAGGAAATCTTCCGTTTAATTCACACAGTAGGGTGGCTGCTCTAACCCATATGCCCGTACACGAAAAGGGAATAAGCATGGGTTTGCTGCGATCTTAAATTTGCATGGTTGAATTACGCACTGTTTATATTCTTGTCCCATCTGGCAAAAATGCGTTAGATTATAAACTCCTGTAGATTCTTGAGTTAGGGCGGGCGGCTGAAGTGTACAAGATTTGTCAGAATTTGAGCAACCAGGCAATGTTTTAGTGCATCTTGTTCTTATAGTTGTTGTTGGGGTTCAGACTTAATCTTTATTTTTAGGAAGTAGAAACCTGAGTGCAGGAGAGGTGAAACGGAGATTTAGATAATTAGGAACGTTGCTTGTAGTTTCCAAGCATCGTGACTTGGAACTTCCTGATCATTGATTCCTTTTAACAACATCTTCTATTCTGACAAAGGGCACCCTCTCTTCTCTGTCCCATCTTAGTAATTACAGGTAGTTTTTGATTTATGGCCTGTCGCTTAGCAACCATTTGAAGTTATGATAGACCCTGAAAATAAGACTTACGACCCGAATTCAAGGTTCTAATGTCTACCCTTCCACCTGTAGTCAGGTAAAATCAGGTATGGGGCGACCCATTTTATAACTGCCAAGACTTACAACCGAAAGTTTGGGCTCAATTACCATCATAAATTGAGGACTACCTGTATTTAGAGGCGAAACTTGCTGGTCTATCAGAAGGATTGCATTCGAGAACTAAAGGGACACAGGTCAAGCTGGCTTCAAGTTCAAGTTCCATTTTCAAATTGTTCCATGGAAGGGAACAATTGGTGGAAGACACAGGTAAGATTTGTGGGGTCCTTGGTGCCCTCTAAGTTTGGTTGTTTTCTTGCAGACATTTCACACTAGCTTTGATGTTACCCAGGTGGATAATAAAACATCGGCAAGATAACAACCAAGCTCAGCGAGCACCAAGGACAGTTCAACTCCGAGCTACAAATATTCCCTTCCGTTGGTAACAGTTAATGTAACTGTTCAACCTCTGAACAACATTTTAATGCAAGAATTAGAGCTACGGTATAGAATCTTGAAAGGACGTGGTGGCTCAGTGGCTAAGATGCTGAGCTTGTCGATCGAAAGGTCGGCAGTTCAGCGGTTCGAATCCCTAGCGCCATGTAACGGGGTGAGCTCCCATTCCTTGTCCCAGCTTCTGCCAATCTAGCAGTTCGAAAGCACGCAAAAAATGCAAGTAAAAAAATAGGGACCACCTTTGGTGGGAAGGTAACAGCGTTCCATGTGCCTTTGACATTTAGTCATGTTGGCCACATAACTACAGAGACGTATTTGGACAGTGCCGGTTCTTTGGCTTTGAAACTGAGATGAGCACCGCCTTCTAGAGTCGGGAATGACTAGCACATATGTGCGAGGGGAACCTTTACCTTGATCTTATAGAAACTTGAAAATTGCATCAAGGATCTCCACACCCCATTTATTAACAAGTTCGTTAAAGTGGAGCCTCATTAAGTTTTTTTGACTCTTTATTTCCCAGAATATTTTTGCAATCCCCTGATATTTTCCAAGCCTTTTTCTGTGGTCATGTGGCCGGCATGACTAAATGCCAAAGGCGCACGGAACGCTGTTACCTTCCCACCAAAGGTGGTCCCTATTTTTCTGCTTGCATTTTTACATGGTTTCGAACTACTAGGTTGGCAGAAGCTGGGAAAAGTCACGGGAGCTCACCCCGTTACGTGGCACTAGGGATTCGAACCGCTGAACTGCCGACCTTTCGATCGACAAGCTCAGCATCTTAGCCACTGAGCCACCGCGTCCCTGAACTCGATTAAATTGGCAGTGATTTTGAAATCTATCAAAATTGGTTTTCGTAATCAATTTGTTCGAACTGATGAATTGGTTCAAACACAGCAGTCTTAATTAGCATTGCAGTAACTACTTTTCCTTCTTTTCCCCCAGCTCTCTCCTATTAGGTTGCGTCGGTCATCTGGGAGGAATTATTGTTAATGGGTTGGTGGAATTCATTCTGCTCTTTCGGAAGATCTGATTATCCTCCTGCCTAAAAAAAAAATCCCATGCGTTTAAGAGTATGACGGTTGTAAGCAGGAGATGAGAAGTAGCGTCCATTCCGAAGGAATAGGATAGTTCATCATATTTAACCATGGTGGTAATTGCTAGTAGGGGAAAATCGCCTCGTGTGTTGCCTTGTTTCTTGTATTCCAATAAAGATTTCTTCCAGGGAGCGAAACTACTCATGGTTTTCTCTTCCGGAGCCATCCTGACGGGAAATGGACAGTGAAAATGTTGTAGGCTCAGAGCTGAGGGTGGTAGGGAAGTCTTTAAGCGGAGAAAAAACTGAGTATACTTTGAGAAAAATGAGCTTGGAGTGCAAAGAATTGATTTCCCTCCTTTTGGGAGTCTTCTGCTGCTAGAAGACACATGTGAACTGAACAAACCAGACTTTATTACAGTCATTGACTGAAAACAAATGTATTGCCCAGATCTGCAAAAGTTGAAGTAAGGTATATTCCCTGTTGGAACTCAATTCTCCGAGGGTAGTTAAGTTTAAGAACAAGGAAAGAAAAAAAAATCAAAAGTTCAAGAACAAAGCATCCAGAAATGGAAAAGATACCAGGGAACTGGAAGTCAGGCTAAAGGCAGGAAGCAAACAGTTGTACATCTTGTTCTAGCACTGTCCAACAGACCATCTGAATTTTGATGTATTGCTTCATTGAGTATGTGATACCCAATGTTTCCTTGGGAACAATTATTTCGACACTGAATGCCTCTTAACTCAGACTTTCCAATGATACTGATAAGAATTCAGGAATGCCTATTGCCACAACTGTTTCATGGCCCCAGAGAAAATCACAGAGCCTGCATGGGGCTTGCAGAGAAGAGTTACTAACATCCGAGAATGCTAGGAGCAGTTGCTGATGATTACCATAGAAACCTGGCAGTCTGTCACATTACAACTCTTTTCCATGAGGATCACACCCAAAGATATTTTGTGGGGTTTTCCACAGGGGTGAAATCCAGCAGGTTCTGACAGGTTCTGGAGAACCATTTGCGGAAATTTTGAGTAATTTGGAGAACAGGCAAATACCACCTCTGGCTGGCCCCAGAGTGAGGAGGGAATGGGGATTTTGCAGGATCCTTCCCCTGGAGTGGGGTGGGAATGGAGATTTTGCAGTATCCTTCTCCTGCCACGCCTGTTTAGGTTGATATAGGGGGCAGATATAAGAGCTTCTAGATCTCTTCCGTGGAATAATTAAACGGAATTTAGGGTTTATTTTTTCATGCAAGAGCAACATCAAAAGAGGGTGTGGTTTATCCTTGGCATGCTGCTAAAGGATGTTAGTTGACAACAGTTGGGGGAGAGCATCGAATTAAAGGCCCTGAAGGAGTCGGTTAACAAAATGACATAGAATCTTTTAGGTCAGGGATGTCAAATTCGATTTCATTGAGGGACGCATCAGGGTTGTGCTTGACCTCGGGGGGCTGAGCTGGGCGGGGCCAGCTTGACATCACTCATGTCGGGTGCGCCTGTGGCGGCCCAAGTGCTCTACCAGCGAAAACAGGCTGCCAAGCTCAGCTTTCAGCTAGCGCAGCCTCCTGCAACCCTCTGCCAGCGCAAACGGAGCACGTGGCCCTCCCGAGCTCCGCTTTTGCTGGCAGAAGCACTGCAGGCTGGTCCTTTACTGTTTCCAGGGTGGCCCCACGAGCCAGATCTAAGTACTCCATGGGCCAAATCCTCCCCCCACAGGTCTTGAGTTTGACACCTCCTGTTCTAGGTTCTTTCATAAGTTTTAGGGTCTAGGATTTCAAGTCTTTGAGCTGCCAGGGAACAGAACCAGAGTGGACCTCACGTGATGCTCTGGAGAACCGATACCTATGCCGTGCAGGCAATGGTGGGATTCAAATAATTTAACAACTGGTTCTCTGCCCTAATGATTCCTTCCAACAACCAGTTCACCAAACTGCTCAGAAAGTTAACAAGCAGTAAAGTGGTGCGGACTGGCTGAATCCCACCACTGCGTGCAAGATGGATCAGTGGGCCTGTGGAATGACAAGTCTCCGTTCAATCTCTTAAGTACCTTTTCCTTAGATATTAAGGGATAAAACCAAGAGAAAGAGAAAGGGTAAGGATGTCAGCAAAGGGGGATTGCCGAGGTATTATTCTAATGAGTGTCACAAAAATGATGTAGTCTGAAATGTCAGCTATTAATCCTCGGGTGTGTTTTTAATCCAGCAAAAAAATAAAAAAATAAAAAAAAGCCTCACACACATTCCCCACTCTTTCTGGAGAGGAGTGATTGCTGCCTTAACGTTGCGGTATGGAATCTTAAAACTTTTTTACTCCTTAATCTGTTTAGTCTTTTCTGAATTGATTTCTTACCAGCTTTCTGTAGCGTAGGCATGCTGGATAAATCTTAGACTTAAAGGGATTTGGCAAAGATGTCTTTACTTTAAAAGGTCACGTTTGAAGATGTTCCAGGCGCATGTGGTGTGTCTGGATCTGCAGAAGCTTCTTCTCTTCTCTTCTCTTCTCTTCTCTTCTCTTCTCTTCTCTTCTCTTCTCTTCTCTTCTCTTCTCTCCTCTCCTCTCCTCTCCTCTCCTCTCCTCTCCTCTCCTCTCCTCTCCTCTCCTCTCCCGTCTCTTCCTTTCCCTCTTCTCTTCTCCCCTCTTCTCTCTCCCTTCCCCTCTCTTCCCTCTTCTCTTCTCTCCTCCCCTCCCCTCCTCTTCTCTCTACCCTTTCCTTTCCTTTCCTTTCCTTTCCTTTCCTTTCCTTTCCTTTCCTTTCCTTTCCTTTCCTTTCGTTTCATTTCATTTCCCTTCCCTTCCCTTCCCTTCCCTTCCCTTCCCTTCCCTTCCCTTCCATTCCATTCCATTCCATTCCATTCCATTCCATTCCATTCCATTCCATTCCCTTCTCTCAGTTTCGGCTCCAGCAAGACAGCCTATCCTGATGGTTTAGATGGAGATTTTGACTTGGGCTTTGCAGTAGGTTGTCTATCTGAAATCTTGCCTTTAAAGTCTGACTCCTTTCCAAGGTTCAGCTGCCACCATGGCCAATCAGACTCTTCCCCAGGTGCATTGCAAGCACATAATTTCTGGCTGATTAGCTGCCGCCTTATTGGAAGAAGAGTTCTCTAATTAGCAACCCTGATGGCAGCTAATTGGAACTGTAAGGTTAGCAAGCCATTTCCTCTCAGTCACATGACCCGTAAGAGATTTGACTTTGATCTAATTTGGAGAACTGTGATAAGCACCTTAGAATTCTTTTTTTTGTTGTTTTTTTCTGTCTGATGAGGTGCAGTTGTGGTGCTGATGGCTGGGTTCACACAAGACAAAAGGGGAAGTCCTGTTTTGAGTTGAACTCAAGGCTTGATGACTTCACGGAGACCCCCATGTGGTTTTCCTGGTTAACAATAGAAATAGTTTGCTATGGTTTTCTTATGGGATGAGTTTTTTTAAATTTCATAAAATGGTACTTAAGGGGTGAAGGTAAAGGTAAAGGTTCCCCTTGCATATATGTGCTAGTCGTTCCCGACTCTAGGGGGCGATGCTCATCTTCATGTCAAAGCCAAAGAGCCAGCGGTGTCCGAAGATGTCTCCATGGTCATGTGGCCGGCATGACTCAACGCCAAAGGCTCACAGAACACTGTTACCTTCCCACCAAAGGTTGTCCCTATTTTTCTACTTGCATTTTTTACATGTTTTTGAACTGCTAGGTGGGCAGAAGCTGGGACAAATAACAGGAGCTCACCCTGTTACGCGGCACTAGGGATTTGAACCGCTGAACTGTCGACCTTTTGATCGACAAGCTCAGGGTTTTATAGAGCTGCCTGCAATTCTTTAAAGTAGCTACACCTTTTTCCAGGATCAAGCATTTGCACTAATACTAAACTGCTTAGGGCTGAGCAACTCCCTAATTGGCCTGGACATAATGTTTAGCACAGAAGTCCTCTTAAGCGCTGAAATTATTGTTGTTGCTTTTATCAGATGATTATGAATTTTTTTAAAAATTAAGGAATAACATCATACAAAGAACAAGCAAAAAGAATAATGTTTTTGAATTCAGATTCCAGTTAGGAACCTAGAAATTATTCTTATTACTTTATTATTTGTTTGCAGCTCATAGTACTTTGGTAGGTGGGTATCCCTATAAATATATTAATGAATGAATGAATGAATGAATGAATGATATAATCTGAGCAAAAATTTGAACCAGCTGAATTTGAGCTGAATTTAAACCAAATGTGTCAATGAGTAAATTCTCAGGCCTCTATAGTAGTTTGAAAACTATGGCTAGCTTGGAAAATGATGTCTTTCTTGTCACTGGCATCTTGGAAAATCTGTGTATTCTTAATAATTGTATTCGTTTGGTGGGCCTTCCACTCAGCTGCTTTGTCTTCTTAGGTATTTGCTATCTCCTGATGTAGTGGAATCTCCAGCTAGACTGGAGGGATGTGTTAAGATAGGCTAAAGCTTAGAGTCTTTGCATTGCAGAAAGCGGTACAGGCAGCACATCCCCTAGGATCCTTGAAATTTTATCTAACCATTTCCAAGGGAATGCAGTCAATCTGGCAACGTTCTTGTAATTTAGATGACTAACAATAAAGCTTCTGCTTGATATTATTCATGAGTGATTCTGGTTATTTGTGCCTGAGACCTAATCTCAGAATTCTATACATAACTAAACCTTATTTATTGTATTCATTCTACATCAGTGATACTCATATGGGCCTTCTGTTTGGGTGAATTGAATGAACATAGGCTTCTCTTTGTGTAAAACAGAACAGAATAGAATTCTTTATTGGCCAATGATTGGACACACAAGGAATTTGTCTTTGGTGTATATGCTCTCAGTGTACATAAGGAGAATAAAATACATTCATCAAGAATAAAAAGATACAACACTTAGTGATAGTCAAGGTTACTAATAAGCTATCAAAGTGTACTAGGAAACAAATAAAAACAATATAAATTGAAAGATACAAGCAACATGGTTATAGTAATAAGTGGGAAGAGACAGAAGCTAGTAAGGAAGAGAAGAATAATAGTAATACAGTCTTAGTAAATTATTTGACAGTGTTGTGGGAATTAGTTGTTAAGCAGAGTGATGGCATTCGGGAAAAAACTGTCCTTGTGTCTAGTTGTTTTGGTGTGCTGTGCCCTATAGTGTCATTTTGAGGGTAGAAGTTGAAACAATTTATGTCCAGGATGCGAGGGGTCTGTAGATATTTTCACAGCTCTCTTTTTGACTCGTGCAGTATACAGGTCCTCAATGGAAGGCAGGATGGTAGCCGTTGTTTTTTCTGCAGTTTTAATCATCCCTTAAAGTCTGTGTTTATCTTGTTTGGTTGCAGAGCCAAACCAGATAGTTATGGAGGTGCAGATGACAGACACAATAATTCCTCTGTAGAACTGAATCAGCAGCTCTTTGGGCAGTTTGAGCTTTCTGAGTTGGCACAGAAAAAACATTCTTTGTTGAGCTTTTTTTGATGATGTTTTTGATGTTAGGTGTCCATTTTAAGTCTTAAGATATGATAGAACCTAGAAACTTGAAGGACTCTATTGCTGATACTGTGTTGTCTAGTATTGTAAGAGGTGGTAGTATGGGAGGTTTTCTTCTAAAATCCACCACCATTTCTACGGTTTTGAGTGTATTTAGTTCAAGATTGTTCTGGTTGCATCACAAGGCTAATTGTTCAACTTGTAGCATGGACAATGTCAATAGGATGGCTTGTTATTGTGCTCGATCTCTTCTAATTGCTTCCCACATTCTGGGAAAGGTCTCCTGGTGCTTTTGCACCTTCCCTCCAATATATCTGCGGTGTTTCTTTGGTTCTTCTCAGTCTAAACATTCTTCTTCTCCTCACTCTGTTCCATAAGCAGGTATACTCTCAGGTTAATCTGTTTTTTTTTTCTTAAAAATCTTCTGGGTCTGTCTCCAGTTCCAGCTGCTACACACTGTACACTACAAGAGAAGATCAGTGAGCAGAGTGTAGCTGTTCTGGAAATGGTCTCTTGCGACAGCCTGTTTCTCCCAGGGGGCAGCTCGAAGTGTTGCAAAACCTGCCCCAGGCTTTGGATCCCCTCCGGGTAGAAATTGGGGAGGAAAGGTGTGATTGCAGTTTCTCCGATTTGGCTCTGCAGAGCAAAAAAAAAAGATAACTCCCGTTTCTTCCACCCAGCAGCTCGACGTTCAAAGATTTGGAGGGGAACAGCTTGAAGGACAGCGGGCACGAAGAGAGTGATCAGACGGACAGTGAACATGATGCTCAGCGGGGCCTCTACTGTGACACAGCTGTTAATGATGTTTTGAATACCAGTGTCACCTCCATGGGGTCTCAGGTGCCCGAACAAGGTAGGTTGCCTTCATTTTGCAAATGCTGAGCATGGTATGGTAGAACCTGCTTAGTCCAAAAAAACAAACAAACAAACAAACATGGTCCGGTTGGTGAGTTATTAGATTAGATTAGAATTCTTTATTGGCCAAGTGTGATTGGACACACAAGGAATCTGTCTTTGGTGCATATGCTCTCAGTGTACATCAAAAGACAAGATGCATTTATCAAGAATCATAAGGTACAACACTTAATGATAGTCATAGGGTACAAATAAGCAATCAAATCATACTAGGAAACAATCAATATAAATCGTAAGGATGCAAGCAACAAAGTTACAGTCATGCAGTCATAAATGGGAGGAGATGGGTGACAGGAACGATGAGAAGATTAGTAATAGTAATGCAGATTTAGTGAATAGTTTGACAGTGTTGAGGGAATTATTTGTTTAGCAGAGTGATGGCATTCGGGAAAAAAACTGTCCTTGTGTCTAGTTGTTCTGGTGTGCAGTGCTCTATAGAGTCGTTTTGAGGGTAGGAGTTGAAACAATTTATGTCCAGGATGCGAGGGGTCTGTAAATACTTTTACAGCCCTTTTTTTGCCTTATGCAGTATACAGGTCCTCAATAGAAGGCAGGTTGGTAGCCATTGTTTTTTCTGCAGTTCTTATTATCCTCTGAAATCTGTGTCTGTCTTGTTGGGTTGCAGAGCCAAACTAGACAGTTATAGAACTGCAGATGACAGATTCAATAATTCCTCTATAGAACTGTAGAACTATTACGTCATTTTCCATCTGATGCTGCTGTCTTAGAACGTTGATGAACATCTCAACAGCTTGAGAAGGAAGAACTAGCAATGAACGTTAACAAAAGTAGCAACATCCATGGGGAAGGAAGGGGAAGGGTATATGAGAACAATTCATTTCAGGTCACTATAGTAAACAAGGATGTCAGGAGAGGGCAGATGGTGGCCTAAGGAGATTTTGGAAGCCATCCTAGAAAATGAGACGATGAGTTGTCCAAAACTGAAAAGCTAACAGGGTTTGGGGAAGGAATGGCTCTTTGAATGTTACCTTTAAAGTCGCCTGCCCTGCGTTTAAGCTTCGAATTCCAGTCTAATATTTCTGACCCGTCTTTCAAGATCAATGCGGTGAAAACATAAAACTGTACACTATCATTTATGCCTCAGAAAGCTTCCAAAGGGAACCTCTTCCCCACAGGATTTTATGGGAGGTATTGAAATCGCCTTTCTTTTTATTGTGTTTTTTATTCACAATTAAAAAAAAGAAAAAGAAAAAGAAATTGGTACTTTATAACGAACGTGATAGTGGTTTGCATAGTGACTCCAACTTTGTAAAATCATTGATTAGTACAGAGAGAAGATTAGATGCCTCCTGCCCGTGTATCTTGACAGTGCAGAAAATGTTGCAGGTTGTAACTGTGATGCTAGGGTCATATTCTGATAAGAGCTCCTTCTTACCTGGATGGTATTTCTCCAATGCATGCACATTCCGGTTTGGGCACTCAGTGCCAAAAAGGTTCGCCATCACTGTCTTAGAAGGCCTAATTTTTCCCCAAGTGGCTTGGCTCAGAATGAAGTCCCTCAAACACCAGGGAGCAGCACCAGGTTCATACTGCTAGCATTCATTTAAAAAGAGGAGGGCTTCCACAAAATGGCGGCCTTGTTGCTCCTTACTCAGACACGAGATCATGAAAGCCATGGATGGGCGTGATGCTTGATCCATGATGTTGCTCCAACCGGCTGTAATTTATTTATTTTTTCTGTCTTGGAATTGAAGTCCTAGATGGCCAATTTTCACCTGTCGTACTGCTATTCCCCGTTTGCCATTCAAGGTCATTTGAAAACTTGTTTTTTTCCCCCATGGCTGTTACAACTTTAGATCTCAGGGCACCCAGTTCTGCAAAGGTGGCAAAGTGTATGTAAACATACATTTAGAGATAAATATACCCAGATTTTTCAGGCATTGTTGTTGTTAGTTGTGAAGTTGTGTCTGACCCATCATGACCCCATGGATAATGTTCCTCCAGGCCTTCCTGTCCTCTACAATGGTAGACTCTGGAGTCCATTGACGCTCACGCCGACTGCTTCAGTGACTCCATCCAGCCACCTCATTCTCTGCCGTCCCCTTCTTCTTTTGCCCTCAGTCTTTCCAGCATTAGGCTCTTCTCCAGGGATTCCTTCCTTTTCATTAGGCGGCCAAAGTATTTGAGTTTCCTCTTCAGGATCTGGCCTTCAAAAGGGCAGTCAGGGTTGATCTCCTCTAGGACCGACCGGTTGGATCACCTTGCAGTCCAAGGGATTCGCAGGAGTCTTCTCCAGCATCATAGTTCAAAGGCCTCAATTCTTTGGCGCTCAGCCTTCATTATGGTCCAACTTTCACAGCCATACATTGCAACTGGGAATACCATTTTCAGGCATACTTATACATTTATTTTATTTATTTTATTTTACTTCGAATTTATATACCGCCCTTCTTCCTGGGAACTCAGGGTGATGTACAGCCAGATAAAAACACATAATATAAACATTAAGAACAAATTAAAAGGAAATATCTCAATTGGCCAAAAAATTTAAGAAACATACAAATTTAAAATCATTTAAAAGGCATTGTTAGGCCAGCCCGGCTTGTTGGAAAAGGAAAGTTTTAAGGGAACGGCGGAAGGCACGGAGGTCTTAGATTCTCCTTATCTCTGGGGGCAGCTGATTCCAGAGGGTAGGTGCCCCCACAGAGAAGCCCCCCCCTGGGGGTCACCAGCCTGCATTGCTTGGCTGATGGCACCCCGAGGAGGCCCTCTCTGTGGGAGCGCACGGGTCGATGGGAGGTCGTCGGTGGCAGAAGGTGGTCTTGGAGATAACTAGGTCCTATGCCATGGAGCGCTTTAAAGGTGGTAACCAACACCTTGAAGCGCACCCGGAAGACCACTGGGAGCCAGTGCAGCTCACACAGGAGCGGTGTTATGCGGGAGCGCCATGCAGCTCCCGTAATTACCGCGCAGCCGCATTCTGGACCAGTTGGAGCCTCCGGGTGCTCCTCAAGGGGAGCCCCATGTAGAGAGCGTTGCAGTAGTCCAGGCGAGGGCATGAGTGACTGTGCACATGGAATCCCGATCAAGAAAGGGCTGCAACTGGCGAATCAGGCGAACCTGACAAAAGGTCCCCCTGGCAACAGCCATCAAATGTTCCTCCAAAGACAGCTGCATATCCAGGAGGACTCCCAGATTGCGCGCCCTCTCAATGGGGGCCAAAGACTCACCCCCGATAGTCAGCGATGGAGTCAGCTGACTATATCGGGATGCCGGGAACCACAGCCACTCAGTCTTGGAAGGGTTGAGCTTGAGCTTGTTCCTCCCCATCCAGATCCGTACAGCCTCCAGGCACTGGGCCATCACTTCAAGGGCATCGCTGGGGTGGCCTGGGGTGGAGATGGGTGTCATCAGCGTACTGGTGGTATCTCACTCCAAAGCCACGGATGATCTCGCCCAGCGGCTTCACATAAATGTTGAACAGAAGGGGCGAGAGGACCGACCCTTGCGGCACTCCACAGATGAGAGGCCTTGAGGTCGACCTCTGCCCCCCTGCCAACACAAACTGCGACCGGTCTGAGAGAAAGGAGGAGAACCACCGTAACACGGTGCGCCCCATCCCCAACTCTTCCAACCGGTGCAGCATGATACCATGGTCGATGGTATCAAAATTGAAATACGTGTGTCACACATGCAAAGGGCAGGACACGTGGGCCAGTAAATACGACTTGCAGTGTTTAAATGTTTGTTGTGTTGCTGCCTGCATCTTCCCTTCAGGTAGATTCTAGCTGAAAAAAAAATGGGGAAAGTGATCTCTTTATTGATGAGGTTATCTCTTTATTTAGGAGGTTTAACTCCTGCCTAAAGCTTTCCAGGCTGGTCTATTATACAGGTATAGTTGTGAATTGGCTGAGACAATCTACTAATTGAGTTACCACAGCGAGAGTCAAAATGGGGCTAATGAGAAGGAAGAGAGACATTGGTGTGTTCAGGGAAAATTGTCAGCATCTCAAAACACCCTCGTGGAAGGAAACCGCAGCAGGCGAAAGAATACAAGGTTTCTCCGTGAAGAGAAAAACTGATTGGGGAAATGGGAGAAAAAGCAAAAAGCTGGATGAAATATTTCAACTGTTCCTTGCTTTCTTTTATGGCACATTCTCCTACGTAAAACGTTTATTTGTTGACTGTAAAAGTTTTACTGCCCATTTCCCGGAGGAAGCAATGGACAAAATTAGCAATGTTTAAAGCAATCAAAAGAAAATAAACTGTAATTGGAAGTGTTAGTAAGAACAGCAGTAAGGGTCTGACAGATAAAACATCTTGGGGCTGTTAAAAGTTTTTTTTTGCCAAATGTCTGTTTAAAGAGCCATGTTTCTGCATGCTGTCTAAGACCGTATAATAGTAGAGTCAATCTGTTGGCCGAGATGTTTAAGGTGGATACAAACACAGTTCTGAAAGAGAAAGGCTGAAATGCTGCAGGTTTTTGGATTTTTTTCTTGGACAGTAATGGCATTTTAGATTTTCTTTTTTCTAAAGGAAAACAAACAAACAAATGATACCAGTGTCAGTTTGTAATCTGAAATCTGAAATATCTCCCCCCATCTCTCCCTCCCTCCATCTATCTTCTCTCTCTCTCTCTCTTTCTCTCTGTATCCATCTATATCTATCTATCTATCTATCCATTCATCCATCATCTATCTATCTATCTATCTATCTATCTATCTATCTATCTATCTATCTATCTATCTATCTCTATCCATCTCTATCTATCTATCTATCCATCCACCCATCTCCTATCTATCTATCATCTATCTGTCTGTCTATCTATCTATCTATCTATCTATCTATCTATCTATCTATCTATCCTATCTAACCATCCACCCACCCACCCCTCCCTCTCTCTCTCTCCATCTATCTCCTATCTGTCTATCTATCTATCTATCTATCTATCTATCTACCTATCTATCCATCCATCTCCCATCCATCCATCCATCCATCCATCCATCCATCCATCCATCCACTTATCCAACCCGTCTGTCTGTCTGTCTGTCTATCTCCATCTATCTATCCATCCACCCACCCATCTCCTATCTATCTATCTATCTATCTATCTATCTATCTATCTATCTATCTATCTATCTATTTATCTATCCATCTACCTACCTACCTATCCATCCATCCATCCCACCCATCTATCACTCTATCTGTCTGTCTGTCTGTCTGTCTGTCTGTCTGTCTGTCTGTCTGTCTATCTATCTATCTATCTATCTATCTATCTATCTATCTATCTATCTATCTATCTATATTTTACTTATCCCGGATTCAAAGCTGATTCCAGGATTTTAGATTTTGTGGGCCTGAGTGTGAGATGGAGATATTCTACCTCCTCCTTACTCTAGGAATTTAGCAAATGTGAATGTATAGCGGAAGCTTGAGAAAAATAAATTCCACAAATAATTTCAAAATGTGAGGCATTTCCTAAAAGTCTGAAAAGCAATTTGCCGGAAGTTAAGAGGGTTTCCCTTCAGCCCAGATTGCAAATTCTTTTCACTTTCATAATAATATTTCAACCTTAAATAAAACTCGTGCTGTTCTATCAAAAGGAGGGAAACAACAATGTTTGTGTCAGAGAGATGTTTTAAGATCGGCTTCTACATTTTTCCTTCAAGTGCCCTCCAAGCAAGATTTTTTAAAAAGCCTCCAGGTCTTTGTATGTATTAATCATTCATCCTTGTGAAGAACAGCCTTAACAAGTGTGTGAGAGGACTTTTCTTCTCTCCCTTTCTCTCTCTAAATACCTGTGAGGAGACCATTATCTCTCTCTCATTTTTCTGCAAAGAGATGCATAAAGAGCTCTCATCGGTGGTGGTATTTAGCTGGTTTGGGCCAATTCAGGTGAACCGGTGGTTAAATTGCTAACTGGCCCTTCCCCTCCTCATCCTGCACCTTCCAGGAATTCCCATGCACCCCATTTTGGCTCCCAGGTTAGTGCAGGGAGGCCTCCTAGGGCCAAAACGGGCTGTGGGCACCCCCCACAGCCCGTTTTCACTCCCAGCAGGCTTCATTAGGTTCCTAAGAGGAATGATAAAAATATACAGAGAATTGTCTCGAATATGTGACTCAACCTTAGCATGCTGTCAGCAGATTGAGCAGTAGCAACCCAGATCACTAGGTTCCTGTATGGAGGGATATCTTGAATTGCTTTCTAAATTGCAATCTATTATTTCTGAATTGGCACCTTCACTTGGGTACAAAAAGCTGTCTTCTGGAGGGTTTTATTTTTTGGAAGGAAAGGCATTGGCTCATTTGGGATAATTTTATTTATATGTTGCCTGTTCGTAGCTGGCTTTTCTATTTTGAATTGTCAAGGAGGTGCTATTAGCCATTTGGTTCAATTTCTATCCATTTCTTGGTAAGACCTTGAACAGTGGTGGGATTCAAATAATTTAACAATCGGTTCTCTGCCCTAATGACTGGCTTTGGGGGGGCGTGGCCAGGGGGGCGTGGCCAGGGTGTGTGACATGCAGAACCCGGCCTCCTGCAGCCCCTGGGAGCAAAAACGGGCAGTGGGGGGGGGGAGACGTGCCCCCCCCACATCCCGTTTTGGGCCTAGGAGGCCTTCCTGAAGCCTCCTGGGAATGGAAATGGGCCGCGCGGGAGGGGGTGTGCCCCATTTTCGGCCTGCACTTACCTGGGAGGCAAAATGCGGTGCATGGGGACTTCTGGAAAGGGTAGGGAGGGGCAGCACCAGCCAGAAATTTAACTACCGGTTCGCCCAAATTGGCTGAATTCCACCACTGACTTTGACTAACAAGGAGCATTGTCCATAGCCTTGGAAATAAAGGATGACTTTCTTTCACTATTGTGGTGGTAAAATACTTTTATTTTGAGGGGGGAAAAACACCTCAGACTTTCAGTTCTGGGTATATTCAAAAAAGTGATTCCACTTAACCCCCACAAACCCTTCTAAACGGGAGTTTACGGAGGTGATTTTGGCGTTCCTGTCCATCATCCCTGCTTAATGGGACACTGGTGGCATTCTCTGCAATAATGTATTTTCTGGACAGTCATCTTATGGGCAGAGATGAAGAGATTAAACATTTATAGATTAAACATTTATAGCGCTCTGAGAGTTTAAATCCTTTTCCAGGCCCTCAACCCTAGCTGAAATAGCTTAGTGGTTCCAGCGGTGAAGGAAAAAAAAAGATTTTGGAAGGTATTTTATCTTCCAAAAAGATATTGGAAGATAAGAAGTTTATGGGAAGGAATGATTGGGAGGGGATTGCTGGATAATGGGGAGGAAGTAGTCATTTTAAAGCAGTTGTACTTGATTAGCAGTGTTCATTAATTATATGAAGTTCATAATCACATACATGCACACCGAGAGCTTCTGCACCAAAGACAAATTCCTTCTGTGTCTACACTTACTTGGCTGTTCTGTTCTGCTTCATTGTGTTCCATTATTATTCTACTCCTAATTCTATTATTCTATTCCTAATTCTGTTCTGTTCAGTGGTGGGTTTTAAATGTTTTTACTTTGGGTGTGGCATGGTGGATGTGGCATGGCTTGGTGGGCATGGCAGGGGAAGGATACTGTAAAATCTCCATTCCTCCCCAATCCAGGGGAAGGTTACTGCAAAATCCCCATTTCCTCCCGATCAGCTGGGACTCGGGAGGCAGACAATAGATGTGGGGTGGGGCCAGTCAGAATTTTTACTACCGGTTCTCTGAACTACTCAAAATTTCTGCTACCAGTTCTCCAGAATTGGTCAGAACCTGCTGAAACCTACCTCTGGCTATGCCATTCCATTCTATTCCATTATTATTCTACTCCTAATTCTATTATTCTAATCCTAATTCTGTTTTGTTCTATGCTACGCCATTCCGTTCCGTTCCATTCCATTATTATTCTACTCCTAATTCTATTATTCTATTCCTAATTGTGTTCTGTTCCTAATTCTATTCTATTCTGTTCCGTTCCGTTCCACTCCACTCCACTCCACTCCACTCCACTCCACTCCACTCCACTCCACTCCACTCCGTATGGTGATTGTGAATGGCTAGAATTTAGGATGCCTGGGATGGAGATGAGAGTGAAAATCAAGGTGCTTCCAGGTGGGACCTCTTCTTCCTCCTTTTTCTAGCTCCCTCTCCCCCAGAGTAAATTCACCCTTTGCTGCCATTTTTGTGTGTGAACAAATATTTTATTATGTGGCAGAGATTGCTGATACAGAGGTCCTTTTAAGAGAAGAAGTTGCTACTGTTAGTCTTTCACCTAGTAGTGTATAGAGGAAGTGCCAAATGCCTTAATGCATTCAGTGCAAATGTTATGTAAATTATATGGAGGTGTGAATGAGATATGTAAATCTACCACAGCTCTGCGGGACCTGCTAGCTTTTTTCACAGATTTTGGGCTGGAGATCCCCTGCCGTTCTAATCTCTCCTGTTAACTCTCCTAGATGCAGATTTAGTAAGGTGACTTTCTGAGACTTTCTACCACTCCATCCAAGGGGGGTTTGTGGAACGATGGTGGGGATGGAACTTTAGCAGTAATTTTATTAAAAATGACAGTTGTGGTAAGACAAATTAAAAACAACAGAAGGCTAAACATATAAAAGGTGCAGAAAAAAGAATGCAAAATAGAAAAGAATCAAAAGTAAAAAATATAATAAAGAAAAAAAGAAATATATAAAAAAACAATTTCTCCTTCATCTCAACAAGTATAAACAATTTTAGTAACTTATCACCTTCTCTTAAAATGCAACAAACGATCTCTTCTTCCTATTTCTCATCTCATATTTCTAAAGAAATCCTTAAAACCTTGTCATTCAGTCCTGGTCAGCAAAAATCTTGTAACTGTTACCAGTGATAACAGAGCTATTTTAATTTTGATCAAAGAAACCAACTTCATATTCCTACCCATTATACTCTTAACAATCTTGATCCTTAGTCCTTTCCAATAAAGGACTTAAAACTGTATTTAAAACTTATTTCATTAAATTTACCCAGTGTTTTCAGACTTATATTTCCAAAGGATCCTAATTGCTGAAAAGCAGTTAATGAGCAATTTTCAAAAATGATTAGAAAAGCAAGTATGAAAACCTAAATGACCTTCTAAAGGTGCCAATCATAGCCTGAGAAGACAGCAATAGCAAGATAGCTATTCCCTCACCTTCTAGAGCTCTAAGCCCACTGGAAACCACTGTCTTGTGGTATCCTCATAAATAACAACCATATGGATTATTTGTGGTTGAAGTGAAGTCCTTTCCTTAAAATTACGAAGTGACAGTCTATTTGTCAGCTCTTCATTCTGCTCTGGTTGTTGCCTCCAGTCTTCAGCTCACCATTTCTTCCTTGGAGAGTGAAGGTTATGCAGTTGTGTTTCTTTGTGTTATTGTCTTTAAATAAGAATGGTGACTTAAATAAGAATGGCTAGTTTGTTTTAATGCTGCATAGTATGTTGAGTATAGTGACAAAGTATGACCTAGGTATCTGTTGACGTATTTCTTAATTGACCACTTGCTTGTCTCCACTTTTCATCACTAGAATTCAAAGATGGTGTCCATTAAGTTTTCAGATGGTTTCCCATTCTTAAAACCAGGAGTTTGGTAGCATCTTTTTTGGCTAACAAATGTTATTAGGCAGCTTAAGGTTTTGTGAGCTGTAGCTCCCTTCCTCAGATGCATAGAAGTGGTAGACTCATGTGAGATTTAATGGAGGGTAAGGTGGGGGGGAGAGAGAGTTGTGGGGAAGAGGAGAAGGTTGGGAAGAAAAGAAAGAGAAGGTATCTTTTTGCCCCAAAGGTGCTTTTTCAAAAGGCAATTGGACTTCGTTTTTCCTTGAAGAAGACATTTTGCTTCTCATCCAAGAAGCACAGAAGCACAGGTGGTATTCAGCAGGTTCTGACCAGTTCTGGAGAACCGGTGGCGGACATTTTGAGTAGTTTGGAGAACCGGTAAATACCACTTGTTGTGGGATCTAACTGGCCCCACCACCATCTATTCTCTGCCTCTCGAGTCCCAGCTGATCAGGAAGAAATGGGGATTTTGCAGTAACCTTCCCCTGGAGTGGGGTGGGAATGGAGATTTTTATTTATTTTTATTTATTTTTATTTATTATCAAATTTATATACCGCCCTTCTCCCGAAGAACTCAGGGCGGTGTACAGCCAAAGTAAAAAACATAGATACAAACATTAAAAACAATTTAAAAAGATATATATATATATATATATATATATATATATATATATATATATATATATATATATATATATATATATATATATATGTTTGGCCCCAATATGTTTGGCCCCAATATTTTACAGTATCCTTCCCCTGCAACGCCCACCAAGCCATGCCACACCCACCAAACCAAGCCCACAGAACTGGTAGTCAAAATTTTTGAATCCCACCACTGCACAGAAGAATAGTTCTCATCCAAGAACTGAAGAAGCTTCTCGGATGAGAAAACAAAACGTCTTCAAGGAAAAACAAAGTCCAGTTGCCTTTTGAAAAAACACCTTTGGGACAACCAGGACCCGGATGACTGAAAATCTCCATAGACATCAAGAACGCAACTTTTCCACCTTCTTCCTTCTTTCAAAGCAGAGCTATATTCTGAAGTTTATGAGTAGGGAAGGTAGTAAGGAACCCAGTGAGCAAGAGGAATCTTTTTGACTTCTGCCTCTAATCTCATTTAGCTGTCAGAATTGTGCCCAGGCCTTCTTAACTTTTTGTTGGTCTTCCTGATTGATTAAAATAATTTCATCAGCTGGATAAATTGCTTTTAATTGCTGTAATATGCACCCAATTTGGAATTCATTACTGCACTGAATTGTTTTCCTTTCCTTAATTGATATCAAATGGCATATATACCAGAACCCACACACATACGCAAATTTCCTTTGGCGGTAGGAGCAGAAGGGCACCTGCCGACAAGTTAATAATCTGTTGATTTCCAAAGTTCCAATAGACTCCCACTTCAAATGTACTCCACATCTTTATTTATCAGCTCTTCCATTATTCTGAACTTTTGTGAGGCTGGGTCAGTTCAGGGGGAAAACAAGGCTCAACAGAAGTCTGAAGGTTTTAAGATCTTCCAGCCTGTTACAATTATTAAAATATATATCAATATATATTATGCATCTTTAAAAAAAAATCACAGGTAGTCCTCAATTTATGACCACAATTGAGCCCAAAATTGTGGCTCAAAGGTTCCATCCTTACGAGGTTAGTAAAATGAGGACCCAGATTATTTGAGGGCCATATGCTGACACTGTAAACCGCTTAGAGCAGGGGTCAGCAACCTGCAGCTCTGGAGCCGCATGTGGCTCTTTCACCCCTCTGCTGCGGCTCCCTGTCACTCAAAATATGTGTCACAACCACCAATGTGCAAGACCTGCCGGCATGCAATTTATTGAGCTTTTCAGCCCCCGGTAGGCCAACCATGGATAAATCCAAGAAAAGAAAAGTTTCAGAAGAAAACAGATTGTTTAATTCAACTACATATGCAAGTTTTGTGGCCGCTCAAGAAATAGTCAGGCACGGGAAGGGTTTTGTGGCTCCCGGTGTTTTCTTTTCTGTGGGAAACGGGTCCAAATGGCTCTTTGAGTGTTTAAGGTTGCAGACCCCTAGCTTAGAGAGAGCTGTAAAGCACTATGAAGCGATATATAAGTCGAAATGCTATTGCTATCTAAGCCATGGTGGCGCAATAGTTAGAATGCCATATTGCAGGCTAACTCACTGCCCACTGCCTGCAGTGTGATCCTCACTAGCTCAAGGCTGACTCAGCCTTCCATCCCTCCAAGGTTGGTAAAATGAGGATTGTTTGGGGGCCATATGTTGATTCTGTAAACTGCTTAGAAAGGGCTGTAAAGCACTGTGAAGCGGTATATAAGTCTAAAGTGCTATGGCTATCCATTGAGTCTTCAATATATTCCAATTCCTTGCTTGAGCATTTCAAGGCTGGGCTTATGAAAGCCAACTGGATTCAAACAGCCTCAAATACGGTAGTTTTCTTTCCCAGCCGCCGAGCCACCAGGGAAGCTGTCTGTCTGGAATAGCTTCTGACATTGCAAAGCTGTGCGGCGCCGTGCTCCATAAATGGTGGCGTGGACCAGATGCTCAGAGCATAATTGAAAATTCCATTTTATCAGAATAGCATTTGCTGTCAGAAAGTTTTATCTTTACTTCTACAAAGAGGTTGATTAGATCCCTCAGGGGCCGAATTTGCATCTCGGAGGCTGGATATCCTCTTTTGCAATTCATGGAGTTATTCCTCCTTTGGTTTCGCTCACATCGCATGCATAAAAAAAAATAAATAAATAAAAAGATGCTGAAAACAGTGTATTCCAAGCTTCCCCTGTTCCTCAAGTGGAGATACTTCAGTTCGGTACAAAGAGATTGAGGAAGGGAAAATATAATGCATCTTCAATAGGCTTTTGTCGCTGAGCTTTTAGCCCAGCAACTCAAACCAGTTGAGAAATGCTTGTTTCTAACATATTTCTAGCATATGCAAGTAGATCAGTTTCATTCATGTTAGATGGTCTGAAGTTATATCATTTGAATAGTATGGTAGGAATGGCAGGATCAAGAAATACATATGAAGAAAAAAGCAAAGAAGCCAAGACTATGGTCTGTTTCTCTCTCTCTCTCTCTCTCTCTCTCTCTCTCTCTCTCTCTCTCTCTCCCTCCCTCCCTCCCTCCCTCCCTCTCTCTCTCCTCTCCATCTCTCTCTCCATCCCTCCCTCTCCCTCTCATCTCTCCCTCTCCCTCCCTCTCTCTCTATACCCCCTCCCTCCCTCTCTCTCTCCTCTCCCTCTCTCTCTCCATCCCTCCCTCTCTCTCTCATCTCTCCCTCTCCCTCTCTCTCTCACTCATCTCTCCCTTTCTCTCTCTCTCCCTCCCTCTCCCTCTGTCTCTCTCTCTTTCTCTATCTCTCCCGTTTCCCCAAAAATAAGACATCCCCTGATAATAAGCCCAATTGGGCATTTGAGTGCATGTGCTAAAATAAGCCTCCCCTCCGAAAATAAGCCCTCCCTGAAAATATTTAAACGCAGAGCTGGAAATCAGGTAAGACAGCAAGAGGAGCCCCGTCTTGCTCCAAGTGCCCCAAAATAATAAGACCTCCCCGAAAATAAGGCCAAGCGCTTATTTCGGGGTTCAAAAAAAATATAAGACGGTCTTATTTTTGGGGAAACACGGTATCTATCTATCTATCTATCTATCTATCTATCTATCTATCTATCTATCTATCTATCCATCCATCCCTTATCTCCATGTCTTTCTGTCACGTCTGTCCCTCTTTTTGTCTGTCTTTCTTTTTGTTTCTCTGTCTCTGTCTCTCTCTGTCTCTCTTTGTGTGTGTATGTGTTTGTCTGTCTCTCTCTGTGTGTCTCTGTGTCTTTCTCTTTTTTCCTCTCCCTGTCTGTCTGCCTGTCCCTCCCTCTCTCTTTATCTCTCTTTCTGTCTGTCTCTGAAGCTCAGCAACTGTATGTGACAGGGTTGCCAACCACATCCCCTGTTAATGGATCTGTACTATACCAGATCTTATTTAACTGTGATTTATTCACACAATACACTCAGCCCAAATGAAACCCAACATACGTTGGCATAGCAATGTTTAAACCTGGTCAGGGGCTGGATACTTGGGCAGAGATTGAACGCGAGGGAGCAAAAATCAGATCTGAGCTCTTTGGATCGAAATATGAAATATGTATCTCCTCACCTGGAGCTTAAGCGGTGCACTACAACACACACAGGAATCTTGACAGCCAGGTTACACAATAAGCAGCTTATCATATACCATAAGTAGCTTATTGTTTTGCCTTCAAGAAAAATAAAAACCAAATTGCAACTATTTCCAGCAGAAAATGCAAAGGGTGGGGAAAGAGAAGGATTAAAGTTGTGTCTGAACAAATCTCTTGTAGACCATTGGCTTGAAGCCTAACGCAAGTAAAATCCATCGTGCCCTTTGATTCTGAACACAACATAAGTCCTCAACTTCTGAAGGCAACTTCTGTTCCATTGGTTGATTGCTCTCACTGTCAGAAAATGTCTGCTTATTTCCAGATTGAATCTCTCCTTGTTCAGTTTCCATCCATTATTCCTTGTTCTGCATTTTGGTGCTTTGGAAGACAGCTTGACCCCCTCCTCTCTGTGGCAGCCCCTCAAATATTGGAAGACTGCTATCCTGTCTCCCCTGGTCCTTCTCTTCCCTAGACTAGCCATGCCCAGTTCCTGTAACCATTCATCATATGTTTTAGTCTCCAGGCCTTAATCTATCATTTTAGATAGATTCAGTTTAACAGAGTTGGAAGGGACTTTGTAGGTCATCTAGTCCAAGCAGGAGACCCTACACCATTTCTGACAGATGGCAGTCCAGTCTCTTCTTGAAAGCTTCCAGTGATGAAGCTCCCACAACTTCCGAAGGCAACTTCTATTCCATTGGTTGATTGCTCTCACTGTCAGAAAATGTCTCCTTATTTCCAGGTTGAATCTCTCCTGGTTCAGTTTCCATCCATTATTCCTTGTCCTGCATTCTGGTGCTTTGGAAAACAGCTTGACCCTCCTCCTCTCTGTGGCAGTCCCTCAAATATTGAAAGACTGCTATCCTGTCTCCCCTGGTCCTTCTCTTCACTAGATTAGCCATGTCCAGTTCCTGCAACCCTTTATCGTATGTTTTAGCCTCCAGTCCCCTCATCATCCTGGTTGCTCTTCTCTGTAATTTTTCTAGAGTCTGGGAATGAATCTGGGATGACAGGAGTTTGATAGCGACGGTGGATGTAATTGTGCCTTCATGCTGGCAATGGGACAGAGCACAGCGTCCCAGATGGCAATGTGGTGATGACGTCTCCATCTCTTTAAAGGCCATTGAGTTAGGGAGGAGAGGAGAATGAAAATGGAGTAGGTGGCCTTTTCTTGCTTAGAAGATTGTTTTCTGTTTTATTATATATATATATATTTACCCTGTTTCTCTCCGTGTTTAAAAATAAAAGACTGCTGTGTTGGCCACCGTGTCTGCCTCTCAGCTCTGTGGCAGTGTGGAAAATAATTTTAGAAAATACAGGTATCGAGGGAACCGCAGCTAATTAGAAAGAAAATGCTGGCTTTCATTTAAGATTCTCACCTTTTATGTTCTTGTTTTTGTTAACACCTGCAGAGTTCCTCTATCATTTAAGTAGCATCAGAGGGACAAGCACTTAGGGATGGATACTGATGGGGGGGGGGGAATAAAGCAACAGAGGACATCATCGCACCCCATTGTTACGGGGGCTTCTCGGTACTCCCGTGTGACACCTCTCCTGCACGAGCTGCACTGGCTACCGGTGGTTCTTTGGGTTCGTTTCAAGGTGCTGGTGCTCACCTATAAAGCCCTACATGGCTTAGGCCCGGGTTACCTGCAGGATCATCTCCTGCCATCCTCTCATCGTCAGGTGCGCTCACACAGAGCGGGCCTCCTCAGGGTGCTCTCAGCCAGACAATGTTGACTGGCGGCCCCCAGGGGGAGAGCGTTCTCTGTGGGAGCGCCGATCCTCGGAATGGGCTGCCCACCGGCCTCAGGACAGCCCCTGACCTCCTCTCCTTCCGCCGCGAATTGAAGATGTGGCTTTTTCACCAAATGGGCTGAATTCATAGGGGTGATTTTTTTTAAAAAAATTGAATTTGAATTTATTTTATTCAATTTTAAAACTGATTTTAATGTTTATGTAATTTTTTATGTTCCTTTTTTAAGCCGCCCTGAATCCTTCGGGAGAAGGGCAGCATATAAATTACATAAATCATCATCATCATCATCATCATCATCATCATCATCGCCGGATTTTAAAGCAAAGAGGAAAGAAAACAAAGAAAATTAAATAAGGCCTCCTTGCTTTTCGCTTGCTATGGAAAGTTCCCAAAGATGATTTCAATTGGAAGAAAAAGTATTGGGGCTTTGAATACGCTCATAGTTGTGCAACCTGTTGCAGATAGTTCCCGACTTTCAAAAGTTCATTTAGTGATGGTTCCAAGTTGCAACGTCACTGGGAAAAGTGACTTTTGATCCTGTTTCACACTTATGACTGTTGCGGCGTCCCCGTGGTCACGGGGTCAAACGCTTGGCCACTGATTCATATTTATAACGATCGTTACATTTGTCCCCGCGATCATGTGATTCCTTTTTGCGACCTTCTGACCAGCCAGATTCACTAAACACTGAAAGAGGTCGGTAAAATGAGGACCCAGATTATTGGGGGACAATATGTTGACTCTGTAAACTGCTTAGAGAGGGCTGTAAAGCACTGTGACGTGATATACCATGTTTACCCGAAAATAAGACCCTGTCTTGTATTTTTTTTGAACTCTGAAATAAGCGCTTAGCCTTATTGCCATGCATTCAAAAGCCTGATTGGGCTTATTATCAGGGAATGTCTTATTTTGGGGGAAACACAGTATAAGTCTAAGTGCTATAGCTTCCTTCCTTCCTTCCTTCCTTCCTTCCTTCCTTCCTTCCTTCCTTCCTTCCTTCCTTCCTTCCTTCCTTCCTTCCTTCCCTCCCTCCCTCCCTCCCTCCCTCCCTCCCTCCCTCCCTGTGGTTAGAATGCAGCATTGCAGGCTAATTTTGCCCATTGCCAGCAATTCGATCCTGACCTGCTCAAGGTTGACTCAGCCTTCCATCCTTCTGAGGTCGGTAAAATGAGGATCCAGATTGTTGGGGGGCAATAGGCTGACTCTGTAAACCACTTAGAGAGGGCTGTAAAACACTGTGAAGCGGTAGATAAGTCTAAGTGTGATTGCTGTTTTTTAATCTCCAATGCTCTTCCCATTGACATTCTCATGATGTTCCATCTCTGGTTGGCAAGCTGCTGAGAGACCTTCCTGTGAATGTCTTTCTGTTCGCCAACAGAAATAATCCTGTTCCGTCTTGAGATTCAAGAAACTATTCCGGAATTGTTTTAAGCCTCTTGTTTAGAAGAATTTTACCCCATTAAATATCAGAGGTGTTTCTTCCCTTTGGTTGAAGGATATTGTGGCTTCCTCCTCCTCCTCCTCCTCCTCCTCCTCCTCCTCCTCCTCCTCCTCCTCCTCCTCCTCCTCCTCCTCCTCCTCCTCCTCCTCCTCCTCCTCCTCCTCCTCCTCCTCCTCCTCTTCTTCTTCTTCTTCTTCTTCTTCTTCTTCTTCTTCTTCTTCTTCTTCTTCTTCTTCTTCTTCTTCTTCTTCCTCCTCCTCTTCTTCCTCCTCCTCCTCCTCCTCCTCCTCCTCCTTCTTCTTCAGTTGTGCTCTGCATCTAGATGTCCATTTCATATTTTAGCAGTGGGGTAGGTGTGCGGATGAAAAGAGACCTTCTGTTCAAACAGCACGGAAGCAAATCCCCGATTGGAAACCATGATCAGTCTACATAGCTAATGAGTCTGAAAAACAGGCTGGACCGCCAGAGGTGGCACGGGGAAGCATGCATTATAAACTAACAGTCTCTTGTTAACCTTTTTCGGTGAGGTTTTTTTTTTTTTTTTTTTTGTGCGTGACACTAATTAAAGCTGAAACGGGAACTACATTGTGTTGGATTTCAAAGCGGAAATAGCAATTTTCATACCGACGACTCCTTTCCCCGGCTCACCTTTGCACATACTGCATTTGCTTCTTAATTGAGAGGCTTGCTTTTCACTGGAGGTGTGGCTGATTAATGTGGCAGTCTAGCAGCATTGAAAACAGCAGTGGGAAGGAGAAAAAAAAAAGATATATATTGGAACCGCTTGTAAATTACATTCAGGAGATCTCTCTCTCTCTCTCTCTCTTTTCTTTCTTTTTCATAGGTTTTATGTGTCTTTCTCTTTAGCCAGGTTCTACCTACACACACACACACACACACACACACATATGGGGATATATGTATATGTGTATCTATCTATAGCTATCAGGGGATATATACATACATACATACATACATACATATGTACACACACACACACACACACACACACATATGTATAGGGATATATATGTATGTATGTATATATGTATCTATCTTTTATCTATCTATCTGGGGATATATATCCCCAGATAGGGGATACATATATATCCCCAGGGAGGGAACATATAGTAAGGATGTGGCTAACTGATGAGGACCAATCAGTCCAAAGTAGATCTATATTAGTCTCCCAATAGATCTATATTAGTCTCCCAATAGGCAGCAAAATGCATGCTTGCTGTCTGAAGAAGCCTAGGATAGTGGATGTGATTTCACTGAGCTATGGCTGCAATTTGAAAAACTTGGTTTACGTAAGAAAATATCCAGTTGAAGAAAAATACATACAAAAACCTACAATAAGAGAAGAAAGCATATATATATGTATGTAGGTCTTTGGTTATTCGGGTCTTCTCCCACGTAAAATTGGAAGTGTCTTGGCGACGTTTTGACGAAGTCAAGGAAGCACAAAGCTACAGTAAAATGTTGGTTAATGTCTGATAAAGCCTAGAAAATAGTGAATTGGGATTTCATTGAACTATGGCTATATAAACATCTTGATTTACATAGGAAAAACCCTGGCTGAAACAATAATGCAGACATACACACACACACACACACACACACACAGAGAGAGAGAGAGAGAGAGAGAGAGAGAGAGAGAGAGAGAGAGAGAGATGTATGTATGTATGTATGTATGTATGTATGTATGTATGTATGTATATCTATGTATATCTATGTATATCTATCTATCTATCTATCTATCTATCTATCTATCTATCTATCTATCTAGGGTTCCAAATCGGGGTGGGGGGGGTGGGGAGAATAAGGCTTGAAGGTGTTGCGTTTGCAGGCTGCAAAACAAATCAAGAAAGACCAAAAATAATGTTCCAATTAAAACGGTTAGGATAACTTAATAGCAGGGGTGACTTGCTTCACCCGAGCAGCGCATTACCGCATGAGGAGTGTGCCTGCTCGGAAAGCAGTGAATTGTACGAGGGGGTTGATTATGCGGTTAAATAGGAAATTGTGTATTCGCCATAGCAACCTGGATCAGTCTTGCTGCTTCTCTGAAAGCCCAGACCCCTGTATTAAAGAAACAGTAATTGTAAACACGAGCTGGTCTGTAGGTTTGTGTGTGTTGGAATGCCAATGATGTGAATATTAATTGAAAAAAAGAAAGTTAAAGTCAATTGGAGTTCATTTCTCTCCTGTTTCTAAAAGATGAATCTTCTTTTTGTTTATCGAATAACAAAATGACTCAGATTGTTGGGGTAGGGCATCGGAATTGTCACCATACAGGATTCTTGGGCCCCTTATTAATAGTCTTTAATTAAAACAAATAGCACGTGGAGAGGTTTGCAACTGCTGCCTTTCTAGGATTTCATGTTTGTTAAGGATATTGTTGTTGTGTTACCAACCAGCAGAGTGTAGAGCACAGAGAAACGTTGCTGAGAGCAATGAATAAGAGATGTGCAAACTGGTTTATCAAAAGGTTACTTTATAGTGAAGAAACAATCTCATAGTCTTTAAATCAATCCAAGTCTTTGCCAGTTAAATCAGTCCAATGATACAAAAACTCTTCTTACCACACAAACAGTAGTTGGTTAGAATAACAAACTCACTCTGGTAACAAACCACGATGGTAGCAGATCCATCCAACGATGATAGCACAATGGTAGCAACTCCACACACTATGATAGCTTATCATCAACTGAATACTTTACAGTACCTTTCTTAAATACGTTTACAACTAGTGATTATCTGATTACAGCATGACTCAGCATTACAATGAATCAGCAGTAAAACTTTAAAGTCACACAATACATATTCATATTAAAGTCACAGAACACATATATTGCCTGGACAACTTGTTAGGCTCAAACCTAACATTCTCTCCTTTGGACAGGTCAATATATACAGTCTAGATTCTTAATCCATAGCTTTCACAACACGTTTTATGTTTGATAGCACCTTGCGCTTTGGTAAAATTATCAGCAATATTGTCTTCCGACATACAATATTCCAACTTAACCATGTTGTTTTGGATACACTGCCAAACATTCAGATACCGAATGTCAGTATACTTAGATCTAGTTTTAACTGCTAAAGTTGTTGCCATTTTTATAGCAGCTTGGTTGTCCTCATGTATTACAATTGGATAATCCATCTTTAAACTAATATCCATCATTAGTTGTTTGTAATAAATCAGATCAGTATAAACTAGAGACAAACATGAGAATTCTGCCTCCATAGTAGATAGACTAATATGTTTTTGACGAATTTATTTCCAGCCAATCAAACAATTGTCTAACATGATAGCTATACCCGATGTGGACTTTCTGGTGGTCAAATCAGTAGCAAAACTGGCAATAGCATATGCACTCAATACTAAATCATTGTTAGGTTCTAGATACAATGCATAATGCATCGTCACTTTCAGATATCTAAATATATGCTTTGCGGCCTGCCAATGCCTATCAGTTGGCTCTGCATTATATCTCGCTAATTGGTTTACTCCAAATGAAATATCAGGTCTCAACTAATTGCTTATATAAGATAGACTACCTATAAGAGACTGGTAGATTTAAATTTTTCTACTGCAATCTTTGCATTTCTTGAAAGGCTTCCATTCGTGGAGGAGCTGAATCAGGCCCTGAGGGTGTCTTGAAGGTCAGCCAAGATCAATCAGATCATGTCACTGACTGGGACAAATGCCTGGTATCTAAATTATGTTGGGGAAGATTTCTTTTTCTGTCTGTCTGTCATCACCTTTTAATGACCCCATAATCCCTTGCGGGGTGGAGTGGTGGGGAACTGAATGGAGCTGAGTATTTATTGGCCGGATGCCCTTCCTGTCACCAGTGTAGAGTTATGTTCAGCAGATTGTTTGTCTGTCTGTCTGTCTTCCTCCCTCCCTCCCTCCCTCCTTCCTCCCTCCCTCCCCCTTCCTTCTTCCTCCCTTCCTCCCTCCCCCTTCCTTCCTTCCTCCCTCTCTCCCTTCCCCCTTCCTTCCTTCCTTCCTTCCTTTTTTCCTTCCTTCCTTCCTTCCTTCCTTCCTTCCTACCTACCTACCTACCTACCTACCTACCTACGTTGCACTGTTGCTTGGGTGTTTTGTCTTCTATGTGACAGCTGCAGTGGAAGCTTCATTTCGTAATAAATAAGCTGACTCTCATTCCCGTCTCCTTGATTTGCATATTGTAACATATTGTAGGCTTTGAATCTTCTGTCTGAATGTCGTTGATGCACTGTTTCTTCGTGATTTGTCTAATCCTCTTTTTACTGCCAATTCTTCATAGTACAATAAATGCATCTTATTTGTAGGCATTTGCTTACTGGAGGGAGGTGGCAATTGTGGCTATTTTATCTGTTGTCGGTTTTTTGCCGCTGCAAGCCCTCTCTGTTAAATTTGTACCACTTCAAATTCTTCCTTTTTTTTTCTATGAGGATTTTTATTATTATTATTGTTATGATTGCATGCACAAGTGAGACGATGAGAGAGGTGAAATTAAATAGGTCTTTGATAAAAAGTAGAGAAAGGTGTTATACACCTTACTCTAGGACTCCAGTATTTGAGGGGCTGCCACAAAGAAGAGGGGGTCAATTTATTTTCCAAAGTACCAGAAGGCAAGACAAGAAATAATGGATGGAAACTAACTAAAGAGAGAAGCAACCTGGAATTATAGAATAGAATAGAATTCTTTATTGGCCAAGTGTGATTGGACACCCAAAGAATTTGTCTTTGGTGCATCTGCTCTCGATGTACATAAAAGAAAAGATACATTCGTCAAGAATCATAAGGAACAACACTTAATGATAGTCATAGGGAATCAGTCAATAAAAATCTTAAGGATACCAGCAACAAGGATACAGTCATAAGTGGGAGGAGATGGATGATAGGAACGATGAGAAGATTAATCATAATGCAGAATTAAGGAGTAACTTCCTAACAGTGAGGACAATTAACCAGGGGAATGACTTGCCTTCAGAAATTGTGGGGGCTTCATCACTGGAGGGTTTTTTTAAAGAACAGATTGGACAGCCACTTGTCTGAAATGATACAGAGTCTTCTTCTTGAGCAAGGGCTTGGACTAGAAGACCTCCAAGGTCCCTTCCAGTTTTATTCTGACTGCTTGACCTCTCTGTTTAGCAGCTTGCATGCAAATAAACCCCTCATCCCGCTTGTGTTCTGCTTAATTCGATATAGCCAGCTGACACCATCGCTGGCTATTGGGGATGAGATCTTACCCCCCTCAGAGAGGGCTCGCAACTTGGGCGTTCTCCTGGACTCGCGGCTATCCTTGGAGGATCATATGACGGCCGTGGCCAGGGGGGCCTTTTATCAGGTTTGCCTGATCTCCCAGTTGCGTCCCTTTCTGGATCGGGACGCCCTGTGCACAGTCACTCACGCCCTCGTCATTTCCCGGCTGGACTATTGTAATGCTCTCTACATGGGACTCCCCTTGAGGAGCACCTGGAGGCTCCAGCTGGTCCAGAATGCAGCCGCGCGAGTAATAATGGGGGCGACTCATTGGTCCCATGTAACATCCATCTTGCGTGAGCTGCACTGGCTTCCGGTGGTCTTCTGGGTGCGCTTCAAGGTGTTGGTTACCACCTTTAAAGTGCTCCATGGCTTAGGACCTGGTTATCTACAGGACCGCATTCTGCCACCGATTGCCTCCCACCGACCAATACGCTCCCACAGAGAGGGCCTCCTCAGGGTGCCGTCAGCCAAACAGTGTAGGCTGGCAAACCCCAGGGGGAGAGCCTTCTCTGTGGGGGCCCCGGCCCTACGAAATGAACTGCCCCCGGACATATGAAGGATCCCCAACCTCCGTGCCTTCCGTCGCGCTCTGAAGACCCTATTATTCCAGCAAGCTGGACTGACAGGATAAAGGTTTTTTAAATTGGGTTTTGATAGGGGTTTTAAAATGATCTTAGTTGGATGTTTTAAATTTGGCCGAATGATTGAATTATTTTAATAAGCTTTTAATTTTTGTTGTACATTGTTTTTACCATGGCTGTTCACTGCCCTGAGTCCCTCGGAGAAGGGCGGTATACAAATATAATAAACTAAACTAAACTAACTAAACTAATTCAACTGAAAGGTTGAGTCCACCCATCTCCAGATCGTTTTAATAAAAATTCCTTCAAAACTTTCTAGGGTGCTCAGAGTCCACCCTGCTTCTCTTGTGATGGATAGTGGTGGAAGTTGAAGACCTGGTGTGAAGACTGGAAAAAAAGGTTTAGGAGAAAATGATGAATAGCTGGCCTCAATCTTTGCTGCTGTTAGTGAAGAGACACAGCTCCCTGATGGAGCTATGGAAGGATTTTAGAAAATCAAAAAGTCTCCTTCCTAACCTTTGAAGAGATATATCCTGGTCCTAAATGGGAAATAGTTCAGGTGATGAAATTCTTCGAACCTCATGCCACACACCTCAGTCGGCTTTGTTCAAGACAACTCTGAGAATACCGATACCAATATTTGAGGGGCTGCCACAGAGAGGAGGGAGTCAGTCTATTTTCCAAAGCAGCTGAAGGCCAGACAAGAAATGATGGATGGAAACTGAACTAGGAGAGATTCAACCTGGAAATAAGGAGACATTTTCTGACAGTGAGAATAATCAACCCATGGAACAGAAGTTGTCTTCGGAAGTTGTGGGAGCTTCATCCCTGGAAGCTTTCAAGAAGAGACTGGACCGCCATCTGTCAGAAATAGTGTAGGGTCTCCTGCTTGGGCGGGGGGTTGGACTAGATGACCTCAAAGGTCCCTTCCAATCTGTTATTAATTGTGCGTGGGAGAAAAATCACTTTTGGTTTTTGGCCTGTGCCAAAAAACCCGACAGAAAGTTTGCACCCTTTCAATTAGGGCAGAGTTAATTTTGATTGGTAGGGCATGTAAGGTTATTAAAATTAGATGGTTTCAGCAAATTATAGTTAAAAGCAACTTGGGATTTAGCGCATTGGATGAACTCGGCTGGTATAACGTGGTTTTTCAGCAGAGATGGGAGCAGCCCTGAAAAACCTCAAAAGGGTTTGATTGACCCAACTTGTAATTTTTAATGTACAGAAGGGAGTAAAGGGGAAATGTGTGGCCAGAAACTGACCAGGATGTAACACTAAAGTCAAGATGGTGGCTATGCTGATGTAATCAAATCCCCATCTGTTCTTGATGTGCATTGCTCATAAAATCCCTCTTTCAATTGGACAGAGTTGCAGATTTAATCCGAATTTGGATTGTTTCCTTTGCTCTCTGCAGCCATGCTGTTTGAAAGATTAGAAGCCTGGCTGGAAATGGCCTTGACCAGATTTAGTTTAGAACAGAATAGAATGACATAGTTGGAAGGAACCTTGGAGGTCTTCTAGTCCAACCCCCTGCTTAGACAGGAAACTTTACACCACTTCAGACAAATGGTTGTCCAATGTCTTCTTAAAAACTTCCAGTGTTGTAGCACCAACAACTTCTGGAGGCAAGTTGTTCCACTGATTAATTGTTCTCACTGTCAGGAATATAACAGTTTATAGATACCAGAACTGGTATCAGCAACCTGCAGCTCTGGAGCCGCATGCGGCTCTTTGGGCCTTCTGTCGGGTGATCCCCCACTGGCTGGCCCTGCCCCTCCCCCTTCCCTCCCAGTCACTCCTCGCCTGGCTTAAGAAGGTAAGGGCAATGGCGGGAGATGGAGAAGTGGCCCGGGGCAGAGACAGAGAGATACAGAGAAAGGGGAAGAGAGAGAGACATAGCGAGATACAGAGGAGAGCGAAGGAGAGGGAGGAGGGAGGGAGGGAGAGAGAAAGAGACATCAAAAGGGTTTTTTGGTTCCCGGTGTTTTTTAACATCTGGTTCTCTGCCCTAATGACCGGCTGGGTAGGCACAGCTGGGGGGGGTGTCATGTGACTGGTGGAAGTGAGTGATGTCGAGTTGGCCACACCCACTCAGGTTTTGTGGCTCCCAGTGTTTTCTTTTCTATGCGAAACAAGTCCTAATGGCTCTTTGAGTGTTTAAGGTTGCAGACCCCTGTACTAAAAGAAGGGGGGGGCGAGGAGAAAATTTCAGAGTGGATTTTTCTACTGTTTAAGGTTTACTAGTCCTCCCTCTTTCCCCCCTAAAATAGTTGCCCGAGATTAATCATCTGACTAACATGTGCTTTGCATCTAATAAATTATTATTTCTGTGTCAGTAATTCTTCCCTATCAGTGGGCCACAGGGTATCAGTAACTTGCTGATCTTCCACAGAATAATACCTCTAATTCAATGATAGCGAACCTTTTAGACACCGAGTGCCCAAACCGGAATATGTGCGCATGTGTGCAGGCCGGAGCGCCGGAAATCCAAAGATCAGCTGGCCGGAGCGTGCATACCTATTTTTTGGGCGTTTTGGGGGCCATTTTCAGGCCATTTTTTGGGCTGTTTTCTGGGCCATTTTCCGGCAGTTTTTTGGACAGTTTTCCGGCTGTTTTTTGGGCCGTTTTTGGGCTGTTTTTCAGAAACCAGAAGAGCAGCTGATGACGGCGCATGTGCCCACAGAGAGGGCTCTGTGTGCCACAGGTTCGCCATCCCGGCTCTAACGCTTTCCTAGAATCCAAGAAAAATAGTGTTTCCCCTTTACTTCAAAGCCCCCTCCCCCCACTTCAAGGAAAGCATTCCTACAGGTAGGATATTTTTTAATACCATACTCTCATTGTGGGGAGCATCTGGGAACCTTCTGCTTAATTGGAAAAATGTAATTAGTGCAAGCAATTTCTTCCCTTCAAGAGAGAAACAGCCCCCCCTCCTCCTTGTAGCTGGCACTTTTCTGACACTGTCTCATAGGATTGCCTCTTGGATTGTGGGCCAGTTTCCCCCCCCCCCCAAGGGACTTTGGATTCTGCTGTACAACCCACAGGTCCATCTCTTGCCTCTGCTGGGATGCTGATAGATGGACATATTTTGGGGAAAATAAGACTTTCTCCTTCACTCTTCCCCCAACTGTAAAAGAGCCAGCTGTTGAGGCTTCTACACAGCTAAGGGAATATACGGTTTAGTTCATACCTAGACTTTCTGGGTATCTTGGCTTGAATTTTCTTCTTCTTCTTTGAAGATTCAGCTCTGTTTGTGCCCTCTGGATCAGGGGTCAGGGACCTCAGGGACCACTAAATTCACAATTTTAAATTCCGCGGACCACTAATATGATCTGCCTAATGACTGGTTGGGTGGGTGTGGCTAGGTGGTCATGTGACTGGGCATGGCCAACCCAATGTCACTCACATCAAAGGGCACCTCACCAGTCTCTACTCGCCCCTCCCACTCACCCCTCACTTGCCCACCCAGGCACCTTAGGATCCCAACAAATTGTTGAAGCTAAGCAGCCACTATGAGAAAGAGTTGGCAAAACAGCTGGCTCAGTTCAAATTGAAAATGGGGCTCGCAAAGGCCAAAAACTTTTTTTGTTGATTTCCTCTTTTAAATTTAGGTGCATCTTATAGTCCGAAAAATACTTTCAGTAATCATCATTTGTTTAGCCACTTCCTGATTTGTTTATCATCATTTGTTCCACAGGATGAGAACAACAATAATCCTGGAATAATGATGGTTTTTAAGTTCAGATATAATTCAAAGAATAGAATAGAACAGAGTTTTTTATTATCCAAGTGTTATTGGACACACAAGGAATTTGCCTTGGTGCATATGCTCTCAGTATACATAAAAAAAAAGATACGTTCATCGAAAATCATAAGGTACAACACTTAATGATAGTCATAGGGTACAAATAAGCAATCAGGAAACAATATTGATATAAATCGTAAGGATACAAGCAACAGATTTACAGTCATACAGTCATAAGTGGAAGGAGATGGGTGGTGGGAACGATGAGAAGATTAATAGTAGTGCAGACTTAGTAAATCAATCAAGTGTTGAGGGAGCTATTTGTTTAGCAGAGTGATGGCATTCGGGAAAAAAACTGTTCTTGTGTCTAGTTCAGGTTCAAATGTCAACCAATTCTTACGTCAATCATAAGCCATATTTTCTAATGGTGGTTTGCTGAAGAATAGGCCACGGCTTCCTGCTTGTATATCATATAAAAACTCCTACGGAAACAGAAAATGGAGCTATTGAAGCATTGATCCTGGTGAAATCACACGGTCTATTATCAGAACGATATCAAGGCTTCTTAATACAACAAACACAGTGACAGCAAGAATGCGGTTTCCCTTAGTGTAGCTTGTGTTGATGCTGCACAATAAGACTCCTGGATATATTTTTCCCCCCTACTGTGTTGGTTGCGTATAGTCGTGCTTCAACCACCTGTGACGAAAAACGAGCTTCCCCTTTTTTAGAACCATGCAGAGTTTACAAATAATGAGGGTTACAAAACGATTTGTAATTCCTTGCCTTTCACGAGCCTCTCGCAAGGAATGAGGGCTGATAAACATCACCTAACATTTAACCATTAGTCTTTCCTCCCATCGGGTTGCAGAAACCAACTTGGTTACATGGCTTTCGTTGCGTTGCCTGCTCCCTCCAGCCACGAGCCTGTACACAAAGCCTTTTCACTACATAAAGCTCCTTGTGACTTTGCGTTCATCATCAGGGGTAGTATTCACTGACTTTCCCTACCGGTCGCAAATGTGAGCGCACACTCCACTTCCGCTCATGTGCACAGCCTCAAAAGCATGCCTAAATAGGATGGCATAGAGCTGGGACGGGTGGGCAGGCCCACATGCGATTTCTGCTACCGGTTCGCCTGAACTGGCAGAATACCACCTCTGTTCATCATTCAGACCAGATCATTGTCAATTTCTATCCAAATAGTCCATTATCTGTGCTGATGTTGACTGCTTGGCCACTCTCTTCTTCAGAGCACAATGCAGTCCTTGTTATTATTTATTTTATTTTATTAAATTTGTATACCGCCCTTTTCCTGCTGGACTCAGGGCGGTGCACAGCCAAAATAAAAAAAACATCCCAATACAAAATTTAAAATTTGTTAAAAGAATTACACAACTTTGGCCCAAAATTTAAAACATCCCAACTAAAACCCACAGACAATTAAAAATCTAGCATCTCAAAAGTTGTTTGGGGAATGGACTGAAGCTACATTTTTACAGCATTCTGATTCTAGGTAGAACATAGAATAACAGAGCTGGAAGAGACTTTGGAGGTCTTCTAGTCCAACCCCCTGCTTGAACAGGAGACCCACTACAATTTCAGACAAATCGCTGTCGAGTCTCTTCTTCAACACCTCCCGTGATGGAGCACCCACAACTTCTCAAGGCAAGCTGTTCCACTGGTTAGTTGTTCTCACTGTCAGGAAGTTTCTCCTTTATTCCAGGTTGCTTCTTGCCTTGTAGCTCAGCCTTGTAGCTCAGAGGTTAATACAACTGCCTATTATGCAGGCAGCCCAAGTTCGAATCCGAGTAAAGGTATGGGGAGCTGATGAGAGCTAAATAGCTTGAAATAGATCTATACTAGTCTCCCTTTATTTCTTTATCAGCAAATATAAATTTGGTATAAAATGGTTTGTCGTGAATGCGACTGCTTGAGGGCTCCTGGATTGGATCTGAAAGGCGAAAGGGAAGCTCCCTCCTATATTGGGGTAGACCAGGTGCTTTGATAGAAACACACACACACACACACACACACACACACATATATATATATATATATATATATATATATATATATATATATATATATATATTGTGGTGACCAATATAAAACCAGTATAGCTTTTTTTTTATTTGACCACCTTATTTTATTGGCTTCCTGTCTTTCCAGGCACTTCATTACTTTCCTTCTCCCCTTTCGTTCCCGCCGCAAAAACTTGGCAGCCTCTGCGTGACTTGCATCCTGCAAAACCTCTGCCACTTGTACTGCCACAAGCGTGTGTTACTTTTCCCTTCCGAAATGGAACGCCGTACATTTGTGCTTTGCTGCCATCATCTCTTCTCCCATCTCTCCTGGGCCCCATCCAATTTAATTAATTATACTTAGTATCTGGCACAGCTTGTCAAAGTTCGCCTCCTTCCCCCAATCCAAACCTTCTTCCAAAGTTTAATGTTTTTTTAATTCCGTTGCTTTGCTGCATGGCTAAGTGTTTTCTAAATGACTTAGACTTTCGTAGTGACAAGAGGCGGCGTTGCATCTGTGCATGCCAGACAACGAGGAGGCGTAGGGAGAGCTTCCTGCAGGAATTCTCCAGAACGATTTCCATACGGGGGGATAAAAATCATTTTTTTTTAAATTGGATTTTTTTTTAATTTAAATCGGATTTTTTAAAATTTATATCGGATTTTTTAAATTACTTTTAGCAAAAATATTTTAATAAAATGCTTTTGGAGTAAAAAAAATCTATCTAAAGATAGTTTTCTATTTAAGATACATTAATAATTTAGCATATTCAGCATGAAATGGAGCTTAGATATGTAGCACGAGGCTGTATATTCTGCAATATTTACCTTTTTTGGCAAACTCATTCAATGAATCCAAGCTCTGCAAGCCAACTAGAAAACCTTCGTTTTGCTTGCAAATAATTATATTAAAGATTCTAACTACCAGCAAGAATGAGTCCTTACGTTGAAAGAGCACCTGTCATTTCTGAACCATCATGGTAGCGCCTGTTAGTGGGCATCCACTCACCTGCTGCCCGCCACATCCCTCACTTTGTTGTGTCACTGCCACACCGAAGTTGGATTCGCTTACCTTCCCTACTGGTTCACAAATATGTTGTGGCCCGTCAGTGGCCTGTGCAGCTAGTAGCTGATTCCGACAGTGAGGAGGCTGGTGTGGTGCTGCGCCAGCAGCCTGTGCAACTGGCACTCAAGTCGGACAATGAGGAGGCTGGAGAAGATGTGGTGTCAGAAGCGGGGATTCAGCCAGGGCCTTCAGAACCTCCAGAAGCTTCCATAAGTGAAGAGGAAGAAGAGGAGGAGCCTCTTCTCGATGCACGGGCATGCAGAGCTGCCAAAAGGCGGGAGTGGCTCCTCAGGAGGAGGTCTCCTTGAGAGTAAAGCTTGGGACTAATTGGCCACTCCCTTAGCCTATTTAAGGAAGGACGATGACTGAGACAATTTGCAGGGAACAACTTAGTTCACTCTCCTTCGCGTCTGGATCTTAGTTCTTTTATCAGTGTCCTGCAAATTGCTTCTGGGTTTTCTGCCAATCCTAGTAAGCTTACGATTATTTATTCTTTGGATTCTTGTAGGCTGTTAAGAAAGTTAATTAACAGCCTTTGTTTGAAAAAGACCGATTTAATTTAGTAAACTAAAGTTTGTACAGACTTTGTGGGTGCTGCGTTCTTCGGGGTCCGTAGATGGGGTAGAACAAAATGTAAGCTCCTCTATGCATGCGCATGGCCTCTGTTCATGCTGTTTGCTTGCTCATTACATCCGGGCAGGTAGGCGGAGTCTCCCGCAGTCACCACTACCGCTTCACCCGAACCGGACAAAATCGGCTGAATCCCAGCTGTCGCATCACCAGCCGTTCCATTAAAGTGAATGGGACGGTCGGTGAGTCAACAGTGGGTCAGAGGAGGAGATGCTGCGCGACGGAGATGACAGTTGCTCTTTAAAAATGATGATTTAAAACGAGTTGATTTAAATCACGCCTTTTTACTAATGATTTAAAGCATGATTTCAATCAAATCCATCCTGTTTCCATAGGGCTGCATTCCCTTGCTCCTAAGTTTCGATGGAGGCCAGGACTGGTGTCACGCACAGAAGGACCGGATTCAGGCATCAGATCTCCTGCTGCCCCAGCCAGGGTTTTTCCTTCCCTCCCCTACTTTCTGAGAGTCTCTTTTAACTCCTGCTGATCCCAGGAGGTGATAATAACATCACCTGTGTGGCTTTAAAATCTCCTGTTGGTTGCTTCAACAGGGAGATCGCTGAGAAAGCCTCCTGTGAACCTGGATTGAGCCAAAGCTAGCTTTCTATTTCAATAAATGCATTTGAAAGTCGCCCAGATTTAGCCCTGATCTCTCCTTGCAGCTTTTTTTTTTTTTAATTTCATGTTTTCCTCCTAGCAGCATTTTTTTCTTAGAGAGTCTGGAGGGGGAGGGAAGATTGAACTGCTGCTAAGGTAATGCGGAAGATGAAAGTAGTAGTAGAGATTAGGGACCTTATGTTAGTCTGTCCTAGGTAATCCTTTTGAAGGAAATTCAAATTCTCTTCTCCCAAAGGAGAATATCTAGCTTGGTGTGTTTATGTGTAGCTTCCTCCCTCCCTCCCTCCCTCCCTCCTGAGATGCTTGTTTAAATTAAGATCCTTCCTTCCTTCCTTCCTTCCTTCCTTCCTTCCTTCCTTCCTTCCTTCCTTCCTTCCTTCCTTCCTTCCTTCCCCTCCTGAGATCCTTATTTAAATTAAGATCCTTCCTTCCTTCCTTCCTTCCTTCCTTCCTTCCCCTTCTGAGATCCTTATTTAAATTAAGATCCTTCCTTCCTTCCCCATCTGAGATCCTTGTTTAAATTAAGATCCTTTGTTCCTTCCTTCCTTCCTTCCTTCCTTCCTTCCTTCCTTCCTTCCTTCCTTCCTTCCCTGTAAAACCCCCAGTCCCTCCCCAATCCAGGGGAAGGATACTGCAAAATCCCCATTTCCTCCTGATCAGCTGGGACTTGGGAGGCAGAGAATAGGTGCGAGGGTGGGGAGTTAGAATTTTTACTACTGGTTCTCCGAACCACTCAAAATTTCCACTACTGGTTCTCCAGAACTGGTCAGAACCTGCTGAAACCCACCTCTGGTGGAAACTAATGAAGGAGAGAAGCAACTTAGAACTAAGGAGAAATTTCCTGACAGTTAGAACAATTAATCAGTGGAACAACTTGCCTCTGGAAATTATGAATTCTCCAACACAGGAAGTTTTTAAGAAAAGATTGCATAGCCATTTGTCTGAAATGCTATAGAGTTTCCTGCCTAAGCAGGGGGTTGGACTAGAAGATCTCCAGGGTCCCTTCCGACTCTGTCATTCTATTCTATTTACTCCCGGGAGGGGGGGGAAATCTCTCTCTCCTGGGATGTTGGACTACATTCCACTACATCCAGCTAACGATTATTTTACTTGAAAAAGCTAAGCAGGGTGGAACCTTCTTGATATGTGAATGGGAGATGAAGAGAAAAATCCCTGCTCTATAGACTAGCGTTCAGATCCTTTGCAAATTAATTCCAGTTCGCCCCAGTTAAAATCCTGCCCAGCTGCTGTTCAGAGTCCATTGACTCGCTCCTATTATTATCCTTCCACAAATTCTCAAATTTCTGCATTTTTTTTTAATAAAACCCCCAGAATAATGTAGTGGCTATTTTTTGATCAGCGCAATACATTTGAATAGGATGTTTTAATAATTGGGTTCATTGTTGCGGTGCAGATTTAAATGCATGGTTTGCATTGAATCACATAGAAGACCGGGAATACTTAAATTTTTCTGTATGAGATTTGACAATAGGAGAGGGGGAAAAAATTACCTTTTAAAGATTAATTTGCTTTTATCTACTCTGGTCCCATTAAGCTGGAGGCAGCTGGTGTCAAAGGCATAAATGGAGACAAAAGAGTTTGCTTCCAATTGTAGGAGAATGTGTTTTAAACAGCTTCGGAAATGTTTCCTGCTCAGCGGGGTACGGTGCACTCAAACGGTTGCATTAACAAGGAAATATATAACAAAGAAAGGGTATTTAGGGCAATCCCTCAGTATCCTGTAGTAATGAATTTTAAAGTTCTGTAATGAAGTCAAAGGCCTGCATTCTTATTGTCGGTGAATGGAAGTTGGTATAGAAACACCCATTAGCATTAATGGGAATTTGGTTTGCAAAATATATCGAAACAAAATGAAAGGAGAATGGGGGAAAAAAAAACAGATTATCAAATCTGTTAGATAATCTGCTATCAGATTATCAAATTCATTGCTCTTTAATCAGCCCATCTGATTATCCTAAGATGTTTCACTGGCGATGGTTTGGGGCTTGAATACTGGGCACATGGATACCCTAGTTCAGAGGTCAGCAACCGGCGGCTCTGGAGCCGCATGTGGCTCTTTCATCCCTCTGCTGCGGCTCCCTGTTGCTGGTCAGCTCCACAATTGATAGGGCTTTCGGTTAGGACAGGTAGAGGAAAAAGGATGCCACACTAGGGGGAGACTCTTTGGTGGCAAAATCTTTGGTTAGCCATCACTGGTATAGATTATAATCAATAATTAAAGTCTCCCCACAGGTTGATTTTGATTCCCGAAGACGTTGTGACCAGATCCATGTTGGGTTTGGGCAGCAATATGATAGTGGTTCCCCAGTGCCTAGTTTGTTCATTTATTAGATCTATTTTCTATCTTTGGTTCAAGAGTTCAAGTCAATAGACTCCCTCTTTCCAATAACCATCTCATGAGACAGGTTGGACTGAAAGTGACACACCCAAAATTGAGCAGTAAACCTTATGGTTTGACCCTAAACCTAACCTAAACTTGGGTCTCTTGGAGCCAATCCAACACTTCAACCACTCCACCATGCTATTGGTCTACTTGACTTCCCAACATAGCCAACCCTCCTTGTATTTTTTGGGAGATCTCCCATCCAAGAACTGGCAATTTAGTTTTTCATCAGTGAAGGCAGTGGTGAAATTCAAAAATTTTCCCTACCAGTTCTGTGGGCATGGTTTGGTGGGCATGACTTGGTGGTCATGTGACTGGGTGGGCATGGTTTGGACATGGGAAAGCCAGCGATCACACTTTACACAAAAATAACACAAAAGCGACACAACTGACTCACAATGCAAAAGCAGTTGGACTTTACACAAAACGGCCCCTGCAACAAGCAGGAACCTCGCAGAGTCACAGAGAGCTCAAAAACAAACTATTACACTTTACACAAAAATACCGGTTCGGGCAATAGGTAGTAAAAAAAAAAAATGCTTTAAAAAGTAAAAAAAAAAAAGTGCCCACGATTGTCACAGCTGATTGTCAGAACCCCCCTTTTTTGTACCTTTTTAAAGCATTTTTTTTTACTATCTATTGCCCGAACTGTTAGTAAAAAAAAATGCTTTAAAAAAGTCCAAACGATCAGCTGTACTGCGCGATCGTTGGAACTTTTTTTTTTTTTTTTTTACTTTTTAAAGCATTTTTTTTTTACTACCAGTTCGGGCGAACCAGTAGCGTTTTCACTACCGGTTCGGGCGAATCACCCAAACCGGTAGCATTTCACTCCTGAGTGAAGGTCAGTGGGTGTTTCCCACTGGTGGAATTGAGAGACACCTTTCTTAGATCCACCATTCCGGTACCTTCTTTGGTCTGGACATATTTGTTGCAGTGTTATCTAGACATTGAGACCACAAAGGGCAGAGGCTACAAGCTCCAATGATGGTGAAGGAGGGACTCTTATGGATAATCACTTGAACACATTAATAAAGCAGGATTGGGGGGCCTTTGGTGGCTGGCAGCTAAGCTAAGGGTTGCATCTTAAATTCCTGGGTGCTGGAACAACAGATATTATACCCTCTGCGTGCTGACCTTACTCGCTATATATTCTCTCCCTGTTTCTTGTTTCTGCAAAGCTTGTCCAATTTTCCCCCAGCCAGCCCTCTTATAAAAATGTATTTGTTGTAATTGGATAGTGTTTATTAGGTGTAATCAGTATTGACTTAGAAGAAAATTGCTGCAATAAAAGCAGGAACTCGCCAGCAACTGCACACATAGACACTCATCATTGGGGTAGAGAAGGAAGGGGGGGGAACCCCCCCTGCATAAAATGCATGCAAAAGATGGATTAGCATTGACAGCTGTAAATCCACCAGTTCAATGAAGTCGAATGAATAAATGATGAAATAAATAAACTGACTCAATACAGTTGTTTTTAGTAATCCAGCTGAGCTTTATCCCAAGCAGGACATTTAATTCCCTTTCTGCATTTCAGATACGTGCCTGAACTAGAGGGCACAAGAGTTGCATTCAGATCGTTGGTTATTGGTACCTTGGAAGCTCCTCTTTTGCACGTTCTGATTTTTTTTAAGGTCCTCAGATCCTTGGTTTCTGGGAAAAAAAAGAATAACAGAATAATTGAGTTGGCAAGGACCTTGGAGATCTTCTAATCCAATCCCCCGCTCACTCAGCGACCCCATACCATTTCAGATAAATAGTTGTCTAATTTCTTCTTAAAAACTGCTAGTGTTGGAGCATTCACAACTTCTGGAGGCAAGTTGTTCCACTGGTTAATTGTACTAACTGTCAAGAAATTTCTCCTTAGTTCTAAGTTGCTTCTCTCCTTGATTAGTTTCCATCCATTGCTTCTTGTCCTGCCCTCAGGTGCTTTGGAGAATAGGTTGCCTCCCCTTTTTTGTGGCAACTCTAGAGCAGGGGTGTCAAACTCGAGGCCCTTGGGATGCTAAAATCTGGCCTATGGAGCCGCCCTGGAAACAGCAAAGGACCAGACTGTGGTGCCTCTGCCAGTGCAAATGGTCCTCCTGAGCTCTGTTTTCGCTGGCAGAGGGTTGCAGGAAGCTGTCATAGCCGAAAACGGAGCTCGGGAGCCTGTTTCCTCTGGCAGAGCACTCTGGCCACAACAGGAGTCCCTGACATGAATGACGTTGAGCTGGTCATGTTCACCCTGGCCACGTTTAGTTTAGTTTTAGTTTAGTTTTTATTGAATTTCTATACCGCCCTACTCCCGAAGGACTCAGGGCGGTGCACAGCCATGAAACAAAACACATAGATATACAAAATTTAAAATCGAATAAAATGAATTAAATAAATTTGGCTGAATTGATACCCATAATTTAAAATACCCATATTTTAAAATACAGTAAAAATTTAAAATTTACACTTAAAAGGGAGAAGATTTAGGCGAGGCCAGCTTGATGAAATAAAAGCGTCTTCAGTTCGCGGCGGAAGGTGCGCAGATCCGGAATCCTCCGTATCTCTCGGGGGAGCTCATTCCAGATCGTCGTTGCCCCCACAGAGAAGGCTCTCCCCCTAGGGGCCGACAGCCGACATTGTTTGGCCGACGGCACCTGGAGGAGCCCCTCTCTGTGGGAGTGTACTGGTCGGTGGGAGGCTATTGATGGTAGTAGGCGGTCCCGTAAGTAACCAGGTCCTAAGCCATGGAGCGCTTTAAAGGTGGTAACCAGAATCTTGAAGCGCACCCGGAAGACCACCGGGAGCCAGTGCAGCTCGCGTAGGAGAGGTGTTACATGGAAGCTTTACGTTGCTCCCATAACCACCGCACTCTGCGCCAGTTGGAGCCTCCGGGTGCACCTCAAGGGGAGCCCCATGTAGAGAGTGTTACAATAGTCCAGACGAGAGGTGACGAGGGCATGAGTGACTGTGTGTAACGAGTTCCGATCTAGAAAGGGACGCAACTGGCGAATCAGGCGAACCTGATGAAAAATCCTCCTGGTCACGGCCGTCAAGTGCTCTTCTAAAGACAGCCGTGAATCCAGGAGGACGCCCAAGTTACAAGCCCTTTCCGTGGGGGCCAATGATTCGCCCCCAATAGCCAGCGACGTCCACCCTGCCTACCCCACCCCCCACCCCACCCCAGGTCCCTTGGCTTGGAAACTACAGTGGTTCTGGGTTCAGGTATCATACTAACAGGTCACCTTCTGGGTTAGCACAATGAAAGAATTTGGGGCTCTTGATTTCTTTCTTTGCTTGCCAAAATGTTTTCACCCACAAGTGAGTTCTGTAAGCAGGGAGGGAGGGAGAGAGAGACAGAGACAGAGACAGAGACAGAGAGACAGAGACACACAGAGAGAGATACACACACACACACAGACACACACAGAGAGAGAGACAGAGGGGGGGGAGAGACAGAGACAGAGACACACAGAGAGAGACACACAGAGACAGAGACAGAGACAGAGAGACAGAGACACACACAGAGAGAGATACACACACACACACAGACACAGAGAGAGAGAGACAGACAGAGAGACAGAGGGGGGGAGAGACAGAGACAGAGACACACAGAGAGACAGACACAGAGACAGAGACAGGGAGACAGAGAGAGAGACAGAGAGACAGAGAGAGACACAGACACACAGAGAGAGACAGAGAGAGAGAGAGAAATGGGCAGTTGTATGAATTGTATTGGTATGTCATGTAGAACACATTGTTGATAAATGCTTCCCGAATCTAACTATATAAATTTATCTGCTTTTTGGACATGAGCTCTATCACTAGTGCTGGTCAAAAAAAGGAACAAGTGTTGACATTTGTTTTAATTTGGAATTCCCACTTCTTCAATCCTCAGCCGCCTCCATGATAAGCGAAGACAAGTTGTTTTTCTTAGGTTGCCAAGAGTTCATAACTGAGAGTAAGGGGACCTCAGCTTTGATCCAGGGGTCAGCATTCTGGTTTTTTTGTTTCTAAATTGCCCATGCTGTTGTTGTTTTACCCACCAGATTTTAAATCGCTATATGAAGAATTAATCACTGGCTCCAGCTATCCACACTTCCTAACCGTCATCTAAAGAAGGAAATTTGGGTTGGATTGGTTGCCTTGCCAGGCTCAAGTTTTCTTAGGAATGAATGAAACAGGCTAAGGGTGAGAAATATTCTACAGTATTCAAGCAATACTTGAGCAGGAGACCCTATAGAATACAAATATCCTGTATAGGGGGCTAGATGAGAAGACCTCCAAGTTTCCTTCCCTGCTCCGTTCTGATTCTGAACTCACTCCCTTTCAGTTGGTCTTTGGATGTTAAGTCATATGAGGGGATTAAGAAGAGAAGGTGCTTCTTGATTTATGAGTGGGTGGTGACTTTCATCGGCTGAAGGTGGTTTGTATTTCTCAAAGGATGTCTAGATGTTGATGCCTTTGCAAGCTGTACTGATCTCTCTGTGCCACCTGTCTTGTCATATCTCTTCCACATTGTCTCCTTGGAAAATAAAACATCTAAACTTACAAAACAACCAAGCTAATCCAAAGAAAGGAGCTATAAAAAGGAAGTACCTTGGATGGCTCTATAGTTTTCTTGGCAACATTCTGGACATGATTTCTTGTTTTGGGGTGTGTTTCCGATTACCCATTCTAGCTTCCGGCTGTAGGATTGTAGGGAATTTCCCATGCTCATCTGGGTACTACCCAGAACTGAGGGTGCTGAACTTTTTAAAGATCAGCCATCCTCTTAATTGCGAAACGGACAAAAAAATGAGGGCGAGAGAGAAGATCCATCAGCTATATCCATGTTGGCGAACTTGTGGCACGCAAAGCCCTCTCTGTGGGCATGTGCGCCATCGCCAGCTGCTCTTCTGGTTTCCTTTTTACCTGTGAGTTGGCTAATTACTCACCCGGCAACAATACTCTGTTCAATTACTGCTCTGACATTCCCTCTTTCTGATCGTGGCTGTTCTGGCTTGTGACAGCTCCTTAATGGCTGCCTTCCTTCGCTGACGGGTCGAAGACTAATGCCGGCACTTCAGGGAACTTGCTCATTCTCTATCCATGCCAGCCAGCGTCTTCTTTCTTCGCTGTCTCCACAAGACAGCTATGATCCCTGGGGATCCCCAAAATCGGCTAGGATATCGGTGTTCTCCTGGAGTCCCAGAATCCATACCGTATTGCCTGATGCCGCCAAGCCCCTCCCACCCTGCTCTTCTGGTTTCCAGCACCAGAAAATGGCCCGGAAAATGGCCTGAAAATGGCCCCAAAAACAGCCTGAGAATGGCCCGAAAAATGGTCATTTTCAGGCCATTTTTCAGGCCGTCTTTGGGGAGTTTTTTGGGCCAAAACTGGCCTGAAAACGGCCAAAAAACAACCAAAAACAGGCATGTGCATGCTGGCCAGGTTTCCAGTGCTCCGGTGTGCACACGTATACGCACATGCACATAAGTTCCAGGTTGGGCCCTCGGTGCTGAAAAGGTTCACCATCACTGAGCTATAAAGATCTGTTTAGCAGCTAAATTAAATGACTTTTCACATGTGGTCACTTCTGTTTGTTTTACGTATATAGGGGGATACACAAGGGATGGTTTGCTGATTGGGACCCTAGGAAAGGAATTAATGGTTTAAATTCTCTGACCCCGCCTGTGATTCACATAGGATAAAAGAAACTTCCTTAAAACAAGTAGGAATTTTCTTTCTTAGACAAACTGAAGCTGCCCATCCATTATTGAGATGCAATTATAGTTTGGGACATTGATTTAATTGTTTTCATATTGGATTCCCTTTCCTTTCCTTTCCTTTCCTTTCCTTTCCTTTCCTTTCCTTTCCTTTCCTTTCCTTTCCTTTCCTTTCCTTTCCTTTCCTTTCCTTTCCTTTCCTTTCCTTTCCTTTCCTTTCCTTTCCTTCCTTCCCTTCCCTTCCCTTCCCTTCCCTTCCCTTCCTTCCCTTCCCTTCCCTTCCCTTCCCTTCCCTTCCCTTCCCTTCCCTTCCCTTCCCTTCCCTTCCCTTCCCTTCCCTTCCTTTCCTTTCCTTTCCTTTCCTTTCCTTTCCTTTCCTTTCCTTTCCTTTCCTTTCCTTTCCTTTCCTTTCCTTTCCTTTCCTTTCCTTTCCTTTCCTTTCCTCTCCTCCCTTCCCTTCCCTTCCCTTCCCTTCCCTTCCCTTCCCTTCCCTTCCCTTCCCTTCCCTTCCCTGTCCCACTGGAGAAAAATTCTTTAATTGTGAAATGCAAACTTTCAGATAACAATTCCTGGAATCAAACAACCACTTCCTGGTATCTGGAAACTTTTCAAAAGAACTGAATTGACCTATCTCCCCCCCCCACCCCAACACCTCCCTTCTGTTATAAAACAGAGTTAAAACAGGGGATGATTTGTTAGAAAGTGTCATCTGTTATAATGGCCCCTGAGATGCATTCAGAGCTGTGGGTTGAATGTACGAGTGGTGCTTATTGATCAAAGACGTGAGATATATGTGTTCTGTAATCCTTTGTTTTTATTTACCTGGTTGACTTGTTTGATTCATAGCTTTGGGGGGGGGGGAAGGGAAGGTGTGGGGGAGAGAGAGAGGAAAACAATAGATTAAAAAAAGAAAAGAAAAGCCACTTCTCATATTTCCCTTTTATTGTACTGTACCGAAGAATGCAGGCAGCATTCAAGGATCTTCTCACCTTAGTCAAATGCATTATTTCAGGTTTCCCTTCCCACAAACGGCAGTATGGGACTAATCATATCAATTGAGTGCCCAGGTTTGTTATAAGGGTTTCTAATGACGTACATGTAGGAGTTTGACTAGCTGAAGCTCTCTTTCCAAAAAAATACTCAAGGGTAGGATGATTGTTCAAGAACAATGAACATGGTGTGTTCCTTTGAGCACTCATGTTTCTGTAGAGATTGCAAGCTTCTATTATCCATCAAAGGTCCATGTGAAGAAGCATATGTCTTTAAACAGAAGTCTTGTGTGTGTGTGTGTGTGTGTGTGTGCTTGTGTCTGTAAATAGCTGAGTAGGGCTTCACTCAGATTGTAGAGAGTTGGTTTAATGCTATACGGAAGAATAATGTACACGCACACAGACAAGCATAGTGTTAAACTAGCTCGGGAAGCTGGAGGGTGTAACTCTATGAATTCAGTCACATATTGCCAACTATCCAGGCCTTTGATCATCTTAGACGCTCTTCTCTGGACTTTTTTCAAAGTCTCAATGTCTTTTTTGTAGTATGGTGACCAAAATTGGTTGCAGTATTTCAGTCTTACTAGGGTTTTGTAACGCAGCACTAATACTTCTCATGATCTTGATTCTATGCCTTTGTTTATACAACTCAGGATTGTATTAGCTTTTTTGGCGGCGGCTACACATTGCTGGCTCATATTCAAGTGATTGTCCACTAGGATTCCAAGGTCCCTCTCCATTTCTTAACGGAGGGAATTAGCGTTGTCTGAAGACACCTCCGTGGTCATGTAGCCAGCATACTCCCAGAGGCATGGGAAGCTGTTACCTTCCCACCGAAATGGTATCTACTCGCATTTGCATGCTTTCGAACGACTAGGTTGGCAGGGGCTGAAGCAAGTAACGGGAGCTCACCCCATCTCACGGCACTTGGGTCTCAAACCCCAGGCTGTTAGCTTTCTAGCCTAAAGCTCAGCTTGTAACTGCTGAGCCATCGTTGCTCCTTCATTATGCGCAATAAATGTACCGACATTCATACGAAATGATCATAAATAGGATGAGAACCTTTTTTTTTTTTTTTTGGACACCTAAATGTGGCTTTTTGTTGAATTGCCTCTAAAGAATAAAATGGTCTTTCTTCCTTCTCCCCTTACAGCCTGAAGCAAAATGTAATATTTCTGTCTATGTAGTCTGGGAGAAATGGATAACCAAGGGTGAACACTGAAAGCGATGTTTGATCCCTTTATGTTTACTATTTATTCATATTTATTATTCATGCATTCAAGCACAAATGTTAGGCCTTGGACCCCAGTGGCATATTTGCATTTTATTTTTAAGTCTGATATTTTTTTTCCCTACCTACTACCCAATTTTTGCAAACGGGGAATTGAAGCTCTGCTATTTCCATACGGTTTCTCTCATTCCGCTCCTCTCGTTCCCTTTCCCTGTTTTAGGGAACGAGATTTTTCTAACATAGAAAAGTGATATTTGAATATGTTTCCCCAAGGCAGTCAATTTACTTTTAATTTGTCTGGAACTAAGCCTTCCTTTGTTGCAATGAGAAAGTGCTGTAAAAATTTATTAGCTTCCGGGAAGATTTTTGAAATGAATTTTTTAATGATCGTGGTGTTTGCTGATACCCAGAAAAGATGCCGTTGCTGATTGCACCATATTGGTTGCCAAAAGTGCACCAAAGTTTGCTACTGCCTTCCAAATCCCAACCCCTCCTTCTCTTGTTTTAAAGCAGGATTCTTACCCTACACCTAAAATAGGGCTAATTAAAGCTGATGACTCTTTTATTTCTTTGGATCCAAAATAGATTGGGAATGGAAAGAAAGTCATTTTGACACTTCTGAATCTTCTTCCATCCTTTTTTAATTTGCTAGCTTTGTGGCTATGGAGATGTTTTGCATTCTGGTGGAAATGTTTCATTTGAGCTAGTTGGAGATTGTCCAATGAATTCTGAATCGCGTATGGTCAGATCGGTCAAAATGAACTACCTAACCTTATAAGAAAGGGATGGGGTGGCTCAGTGGCTGAGATGCTGAGCTTGTTGATTGAAAGGTCGGCAATTCAGCGGTTTGTATCCCTAGTGCCACGTAATGGGGTGAGTTCCCATTACTTGTCCCAGCTTCTGCCAACCTAGCAGTTTGAAAGCACGTAAAAAATGCAAGTAGAAAAATAGGGACCACCTTTGGTGGGAAGGTAACAGCGTTCCGTGCGCCTTTGGCGTTGAGTCATGCTGGCCACATGACCATGGAGACAGCGCTGGTTCTTTGAAACGGAGATGAGCACCACCCCCTAGAGTCAGGAACGACTAGCACATATGTACGAGGGGAACCTTTACCTTTACCTTTAACTTATAAGAGCTTTGGTGGCGCAGCAGACTAAAGTGCTGTTAAATAGCATCAGCTTCCTGCAATTACTGCAAGTTCAAATCTCACCAGGCTCAAGGTTGACTCAGCCTTCCATCCTTTCATGGTAGGTAAAATGAGGACCCAGATTGTGGGGGCAATAAGCTGACTTTGTATAAAAAAGAACACCGCTTGGGGGGGGCCCAAAAGCCCTACTAAGCAGGTATATACCAAAGTATGAAGGCTATTGCTTAATGCATTGTAAGCCACCCTGAGTCTCCGGAGAAGGGCGGCATATAAATCGAACCAATCAATCAGTAAGTAAGTAAGTAAGTAAGTAAGTAAGTAAGTAAGTAAGTAAGTAGAAAGCCAGTTTAGAGTGAGGGTAATCGATAAGCATTGGCTCTTTATTTCAGGAATCCGAAAGACAAAGGCAATTTTTTTTTAAAAAAAAAACCCTCTTTTTGAATGTCTTACATTTTGTTAAGGCTCTGTTTCTGAATCACCACTCCTATTTTAATGTTGAATTCTCAGAGCAACATTATGGTTTATGGGTTCAGTTCAATTCAATTCAGTTTATTACAGTCATAGACCAGAGCACTCAAGAGTGCTATTACTTTCTAGTGAAAGTGATATCTAGCGCAGGGATATCAAACTCAATTTCATTGAGGGCTGCATCAGGGCTACGGTTGACCTCGGGGGCGGGGGCATGGTTGACTGACTGGGCGTGGCCACCTTGATGCCACTCCCCAAATTCCTGGCATGTTTCCTCTTTGCATTGGGTAGACTGGGCCGAGGTCAGGCTGGCCTGATCTTTCCTCTTCACATTGGGTAGACCAGGAGGTCTTCTAGTCCAACCTTCTGCCTAGGCAGGAAACCCACCATCACTTCAAACAAATAGTTATCTAGTCTCTTTTTAAAAACTTCCAGTGTTGGAGCATTCACAACGTCTGGAGGCAAGTTGTTCCATTGATTAATTGTTCTCGCTGTCAGGAAATTTCTTCTTAGTTCTAAGTTGCTTCTCTCCTTGATTAGTTTCCACCCATTGCTTCTTGTCCTGCCCTCTGGGGCTTTGGAGAATAGCTTGACTCCCTCTTCTTTGGGGCAGCCCCTGAGATATTGGAACACTGCTATCGTGTTTCCCCTAGTTCTTCTTTTCATTAAACTAGACATATCCAATTCCAGCAACCGTTCTTCATATGCTTTAGCCTCCAGTTCTCTAATCATCTTTGTTGCTCTTCTCTGCACTCTTTCTAGAGTCTCAGCATCTTTTTTTTTACATCGTGATCACCAAAACTGGATGCCGTATTCCAAGTGTGGCCTTACCAAGGCATTATAAAGTGGTATTAACATTTCACATGACCTTGAATCTATCCCTCTGTTTATGCAGAGTTTATATTTATTCTTATTTTATGAAAGTTTATGTTTATCCTTATTTCATACCTCTGGATGTTCTACTTAAATGCCTCTCCCACAAAATACATCCAAGGATTGGAAGGCATTTCACTTTTTTTCCCCCCTCCTCCCAGTGAAATGCTTAAGACTTCTATTGTGAACATCCAGGCTGCAGAGCTACATGCAAAATTGGGTAGTAAGCAGGCAACATTGAACACAGTGCTATTGAATCCTCAAGCATTTGTATTACACTCGGTTTCAACTTCCCTTCTGGGCCGTTGGCGGAGATTCCATCAGCAATAATTTAGAAGGTTTGAAAAGGTGAACGGGTCAGTCTTTATATCACTTTCCTGGTGTGCTGGGTCATTGTGAATTCGGAATCATGCTCTGCGAATGGCAGAAGAGGCTTTGAGACGTCCGGTGAGCTCTATAGCAAAGGACAGTAGTCCCCAACTTAGAACGGTTCGTCTCATGCAGGGGTCAGCAACCTGCGGCTCTGGAGCCGCATGTGGCTCTTTCATCCCTCTGCTGTGGCTCCCTGTTGCTGGTCGGCTCCACAATTGATAGGGCTTTCGGTTAGGACATGTAGAGGAAAAAGGACGCTGCGCTAGGAGGAGACTCTATGGTGGGGGAACTGGACTTCTGGTCGGCTCCAGAATTGAATGGGGGCTTCCGGTTAGGACCTTTGTGGCTCTTTGAGTGTTTAAGGTTGCCGACCCCTGGTTTACTGACTGTTCAAAGTTACAAAGGCACTGAAAAATGAGACGTATGATCGTTTTTCACAGTTATGACCTTTGCGGCATCCTCACGTTCATGTGATCAAAATTCAGAGCCTTGGCAATTGGTTCAAATTTATTTATTTATTTATTAGTTTGTCAAACATGTACAAGATAGCAGGTATAAATATGGACATCGACATGAACGAAGGAAATGAATACAAATAAATGGGGACAGTAAGACAGGGACGATAGGCACGCTGGTGCGCCTGTGCATGCCCCCTTTACAGACCTCTTAGGAACGGGATGAGGTGCACGGTAGACAGTTTGAGGTTGAAGCTGTGTGGATTTGAGGATATAACCACGGAGTCGGGTAGAGCATTCCAGGCGTTGACACTCTGCTGCTGAAGTTGTTTTTTCTGCAATCGAGTTTGGAGCGGTTTACCTTGAGTTTGTATCAATTGTTTGCCCCTGTATTATTGAGGTTGAAGCTGAAGAAGTCGTTGATAAATAAGACATTGTAGCAGACAATTTTGTGTACTATGCTTAGATCTGTGTCTCAAGGTCATGAGATCCCCTTTTGTGACCTTCTGATGAGCAAGGTCAACGGGGAAGCCAGATTCACTTAGCAATCATGTTACTAACTTATCAACTGCAGTGTGATTCACTTAACCATTGAGACAAGAAAGGTCGTGAAATGGGGCAAAACACACTTAAGAAATGTCTCGCTGAAAAACAGAAATGTTGGGCTCAATTGTAGTCGTAAGTCAAGGCCTACCTGTAATAGATAACAGCAGTGGTGGGATTCAGCCAGTTCGCACCTATTCGGGGGAACCGGTTGTTAACTTTCTAAGCAATTTGGAGAACCGATTGTTGGAAGAAATCTTATTTTGTTTTTTTCCACTTTACAGGGCTAATCCTGTAAGGAAGGCAGAAAGGAAACATTCTGGTGTTGTTTCTAGCTTAATCTTACAGAAACTGCCTCTCTGGTTAACCCTTATTACATTGTAACAGCCAAGGCAAAGCGCCCATCGACATGAGTGATGTTGAGTTGGCCACACCTACATGGTCACACCACCGAGCCACGCCTACCCAGCTGATCATTAGGGCAGCGAACCGGTTGTTAAATTATTTGAATCCTATCACTGGATAACAGGTTATACAATCTAACAGATACGAGTTGTGTAAGTGCAATCTATGGATAAATGCCGTTCAGCCCATCGTTTTGGGGACTGGCTGAGCTGTTTGGTTTGATGATCTGCTGTTCAGTATTGATAGATGACTTCATGATTTTATGCTCCCGATTCGTTAACTTCTTTAAAAAATTGGATTTGGACTGGACAGCATTTCAAATCGAGAACTGTCCTTTAAGAGTCCTTCAAAGAGAAGATTGGCTTCAATAAATTAAGACACAAAGCCCTCCCTTGTAAGTTTTTTCTTTCTTTCTTTCTTTCTTTTGAAATGGAAGCTTTAGTGTCTAAATGTGCAGCCTGAGGGCGTTTTAAGAGCACATCTTGGTGAACAATGAGTTCCCAACCAGAAACATGGAACCTGTCATACAATTATGGATACGTGCATTGGGAGGAAATTATAGATATTTAGCTCAGAGTGTGGCAGGTTGAAATTAAAGAGAAGAGAAACTGAGCACTAAGGTTTCTTTGGAATAGCACTGTAGAATTTGAGACTTGAGGAGGAACATATACTAGTCCTTGCTTATCTGTATGTTGGCTACTGGAGGGGATGTGTTTTTCAGTAAAGAAAAAAAGAAAAAAAAAGGACCAATCAGGAAGAAAATAATCTCTCATCAAGGAACTACTAGGGCGGAAACCATACCTCCACCAAGCTACCCTATATAAACAGACAGGGCTACTTATATATAAATAGGCACCAAACCTCACACTCACTTGTACTGATGATGTCACCTAGTTGGGTAATGAGAGGTCTGCAAGCAAACAACTGAGCTCATATCCTCCACAGGGCTTTTCTAGCTCATGAGAACAAAACTAGTATGTCAGTTCCAATTTGAATAACAGAGTTGCAAGGGACCTTGGAGATCTTCTAGTCTAACCCCCTACTTGGGCAGGAAACCCCACACCACTTCAGACAAATAGTTATCCAATCTCTTCTTAAAAACTTCCAGTGTTGGAGCATTTACAACTTCTGGAGTCAAATTGTTCCACTGATTATTATTATTATTATTATTTTTGCTTTAATTTATATGCCGCCCTTCTCCAGAGACTCAGGGCGGCTTACAATGCGTTAACAATAGCCTTCATACTTTTGTATATTTATACAAAGTCAGCTTATTGCCCCCACAATCTGGGTCCTCATTTTACCTACCTTTGAAAGGATGGAAGGCTGAGTCAACCTTGAGCCTGGTGGGATTTGAACTTGCAGTAATTGCAAGCAGCAGATGTTAATAACAGTGCATTAGTCCACTGTGCTATCAAGGCTCACTGCATTGTTCTCACTGTCAGGAAATTTCTCCTTAGTTCAAGGTTGCTTCTCTCCTTAATTAGTTTCCACCCATTGCTTCTTGTCCTGCCCTCAGGTGCTTTGAAGAATAGTTTGACTCCCTCTTCTTTGGGGCAGCCCCTGAGATATTGGAAGACTGCTATCATGTCACCCCCAATCCTTCTTTTCATCAAACTAGACATACCCAGTTCCTGCAACGTTCTTCATATGTTTTAACCTCCAGTCCCCTAATCATCTTTGTTGCTCTTCTCTGCACTCTTTCTAAAGTCTCCACATCTTTTTTTTTTACATCATGGCGACCAAAACTGAATGCAATATTCCAAGTGTGGCCTTTCCAAGGCATTATGAAGTGGTATTAATACTTCACGTGATCTTGATTCTATCCCTCTGTTTATGCAGCCTAACCATTCAACTATTGTTAGGCAGACATTTCTCTGTCGCTGTGTGCGTGTCTTGTAGCAGGAACTTCAGAATCTCACTTCTAGTGTTATTGTTTGTATTGCTCTTTACATGATGGAGCAGAGAATATTCTTGAGATGCGGGATTTTAAGCAGTCGGTTCTTTCTTGCGTCTTCCCTTCCCTCCATCTTCTAAGCGAGTGCCTTAAGGTTTGCTTTTCAGCGAGTGGATTCCCTCTTAAGTCCTAAAGCCGCTCACAGATACACATTTTGCTGCATTGGGTTGTGTGCTGAGAATTTTTATTAGCTGCTGTTGCTGCTTCTTCTCCTTCCTTCCTTTCTTTTTCCTTTTTTTGCTGCTGCTGGAGTGTGGTGGAAATACAAATGGAGCCGAAAAGCTGGAATTAATGCGCAGATACACCGAAGCATCCAAATGAACTGTCCTCAGACGGTTGGGCTGCGAACCCTCAGCGAAGTTGGCAGCACGGTTTTGAAAGTTTGCTGCTACGTCAAACCTTGAAGGCCTAAATTCCACTCTGCTTGGTTAGCATTAACCCTTTACGGCTCGCTTGGAAAGAGAGAGCGGAGTGAGTGATGTTAGGAGATGGCCCATTAAAGAAAAGAGCTTTTCTTAAAAGAGATTTGGCTGAATTCCAAGACAGGAAAGTGCATGCCAAAATTACTCAGGGCCAGGAGAAAAACGTTCTATTTCAGCTGCATCAGAAAATGCCTAGAGAGGGTAAGACTATTTTGTCAATCAACCCCACTACCGACAATGGCTATTCAGTTTTCTCATGCAGAAATGGATCCCATCATCTGCTGTTTACTTGGAAATGCACGCCAGAAGTTGAACTTCAGACTATCTGTATGTGATCCAACCTGAAGTGAAGGAGGTTATATTTCAGGATGGAGATAAAGTAGAGAGAGAGAGAGAGAGAGAGAGAGATCACATGGCTCCCTTGTAGAATATCCTTCTTTATCCAGGCTTGGTGGTCGTTTGAATGTAGTTAACACTAATATTAAAACTGAAGACAAGGTCCACTGGCTGTCTTTTGTCCAAGTAATTGTGTATGTGAGTGTGTATTTTTCCTATGTTTTCTTTTTAAAAGGATCAGAAATGTTTATATCAGGGTGTCCAACCTTGGCAACTTTAAAACCTGGTGTTGTAGCCCACCAGCGGAGCCCGTGGCGGATTCAGACAGTGAGGAGATTGGGGAAGAACATGGGCCAGTCCTGGAGTCTGGAAAAGGCTCTGATGAGGGCTCTGCATCGGAGGCAGAGATGGGGCCAGGGCCGTCTGATAGTTATCAGCTGCCTTCGGAGTCAGACATCAGTGGGGAACAGCTGGAGCCTGTTCCTGATGCGTGCATGCGCAGAGCTGCCAGGAATTAAGGAACTAAGGAACAAGGGTCAACTTGGGAGTAAAGCCACAGGAGGACGTGTGCAGCATGCATCAAACGTGTGCTTTACATGGAAAAAGAAGACTTCCCTAGGTAGAGTAGAACAGCGAGGTGAAGGAAACAGCTGTGCTGCATGATTTATCTTAGGATTTCCTGCTTTCTAGCGAATATAAACCACACGGCACAGCTGATCATCAGAAATACCAGTTCGGATGAACTGGTAGCTTTTTTAAACTACCGGTTCGACCGAATTGGTAGCTTTTTTCACCCAAACTGGGGTGAACCGGTAGCATTTCACCCCTGCTGTGTGGGCTTTTTGGATTTGATTTTTACAATGAACTCTTGACAAAGCCTTAGTTGGAAAATTACTGGCTGAGATGATTATGATGAGGACCAGAATTAGAAAGGATGATGGTTGCTGTTGAAACATGGACCTTTTTCCTAGGATGGCTTCTTAAGTGGGGTCCCAAAGGTCTGAGCAACCCTTCAGGCTGAGTTTCAGCTCTTACAACAAAGCAAGTGCTGTTGCATAACAACAGAGTCATACGGCTACTGTAAAGTAGGGCACAAAGACATCCTACTGTCTTTTAATGGAGTTTTGCTGGGTTTTCCCTTTAATGGAATTTGAACTGCCTTTCGGGGCAGCATACGATTTGGAGCATAATTAATCACTTCCTTGCCCTCTTTTGTCCTGACCATTTGCCTAATCAATTTTACATCTTCGCCTAGACTCCCTGGTTGACTGAAAGAACGGAAAGCAAGAGGATACAGAAGGTTTAATAAATAGTTTGCAACCTTCTGCATGTGAACATAGCAGTAAGTCAAGGGACGCAGTGGCTCAGTGGCTAAGACGCTGAGCTTGTCAATCAGAAAGGTCGGCAGTTCAGTGGTTTGAATCCCTAGTGCTGCGTAACGGGGTGAGCTCCCGTTACTTGTCCCAGCTTCTGCCCAACCTAGCAGTCTGAAAGCCAGTAAAAAATGCAAGTAGAACAATAGGGACCCGCTTTGGTGGGAAGGTAACAGCGTTCCGTGCGCCTTTGGCATTGAGTCATGCCGGCCACATGACCACGGAGACGTCTTCAGACAGCGCTGGCTCTTCGGCTTTGAAACGGAGATAAGCACCTCCCCCTAGAGTCAGGAACGACTAGCACATATGTGTGAGGGGAACCTTTACCTTTAAGTCCCATTTAAGGGTTAAGAGGTGTATTTTTGAGAAGTCATGGCAAGAAAAAGACATAAAATGGGACAAACTCACGTTAGCAAATGTTTCACTTAAGACCACAAGTCTGTAAAGATTCTCAGTCATCCAGGTCATGGTTGTCCCAAAGGTGCTTTTTTTAAAGGAGGTAACTGGACTTTCTTGGTTTTCTTTGAAGACGTTTCGCTTCTCATCCTAGAAGCTTCTTTAGCTCTGACAGGATGGTGGGGAATGGAAGGATTTGTATTCCTTGCAGACAGCTGGTCGTTTGCATCCTTTTAGAGGGTCGTTGAAGCACTTGGAGGTTTATCTGTGTTCTCAGGGTCACCTGAGTAGTGCAAATGGTTCCTGTAGTCTGCAGTTTTTTGGAAATCCATTCCTACTCCCACACTATTCGAAGGATGCTCATTTGCAAAGATGCAAAAAAATCTACAGAGATTCTCAGTCATCCAGGTCATAGTTGCCCCAAAGATGCTTTTTCAAGAGGCAAGTGGACTTTGTTTCCTGAGGACACAAGTGGCCTCAACGACCCTCTAAAAGGATGCAAATGACCAGCTGTCTGCAAGGAGTATCAATCCTTCCATTCCCCACCATCCAGTCAGAGCTGAAGAAGCTCCTTGGATGAGAAGCGAAACGTCTTCAAAGAAAAAAACAAGAAAGTTTTTCCCAGTTGCCTCCCGGGGAAAAAAAAAGCACCTTTGGAAATACTTAACAACACAAATTTTGGGCTCGATTGTGGTCGTAAGTTGAAGACTACCTGTATAGCAAGCCAGAGATATCTTCAAGGAACTTGTACTAATTCAAGAAGCAATTAACTAAAACATTGGATGGGGAGGCGTGAGAATCTGTAAACTTAATTGTGGCATTTATAACTGGATATCTCGCATCAGGCAGGGTTTAAAGCCCCATGCCTCTTAGCGCTGGCATCGGGAAGGGGGAGAAAAATGCTGACTTCACAAATACGGGCTTAATTTATTTCGCATTGCAACTTGTTTCCCTCCAGCTTTTCTTTTCTGACAGGCACAGCAACAGCAGTAGAAATGCCAGCTGACACCGTAGTCTGTTGAAAGTTGAACTTCGACTTGTTAAAAGAAAAGGGGGTGGGTGGGTGGGAGAGAAGGGGGAGCCGCTGGGATTTTAAAAAAAACCCTTTAAAATGTCATTTCACAAATGTCTACAGCTTGTTACAGGAAACGGGAGGCATTTTATAGAGGAGGGTGAGCGAATGGCAACTCCTCTGTTCTCTAGGCAAAATTACAGTGCGGTTTTGCAGGGTCCTCCCCCAGGAAGCTTCGACAACGAGACTTGAATATTGATAAATCATTTCTTAGGAAACTTGGGGAGATGAAAGTTTATTATTTTTATTTTTAAACAAACGGCACATCGTTAATCAGTGTGTCATCTGAGTACAAGGTTTTTGTGTCATCATATTCCACATTCACCACCATTTTCTTAATACGTATATCTCTTTGCTTTTAGATTTTAATTTAATTTATTACAACATGTTCTTTCCAGATTTCTTAAATTTTATGCTGTTTTTTGTCTATATTCAATCTCTATCCTTTGATAAAATTTCCCCCATGTATTGCAATACTCCGATTCTTCCTCGCCTTTAACTGCCATTGTTAATCTATTCATCTCTGCACATTCTAATATTTTCTTAATTACCTCTTAAATTCCTTTGTAAGAATTTTTTCTGCTTTCCAATTTTGTGCAAATACAATTCTTGCTGCAGTTATTACATGTATGATCAAATATATATTTCCTTTACTAATTTTCTCCAATAAGATACCCAGCAGGAAGAGCTCCGGTTTTAAATCATTATGTTGCTGTGTCATTTTCTCTAACCATGCTTGAATTTTTGCCCAATGATTTCTCGCTTCTGGACATGTCCACCACATATGATAGTATGATCCCGGTGTCTGTTGGCATTTCCAACATTTAGTTGATTTATCTTTAAACATTTTTGCCAATCTTTCCGGTGACATGTGCCATCTATAAAACATTTTATACAAATTCTCTTTATATGCTGTAGCCATTTTCTTAGGAAACTTGATGCCTCTGTGTCAGCCCTTCCAGGTAGTCAAAGCCAGAAACCAAAACCATGATTGCTAACACAAATCTGATCTTGCAAATCTGAAAGCTCTTCTTGCCTTTCTAGGAAGTCCTTGATTAACAATGGTTCATCTTGTGAACCATTCGAAGTGACCATGGCACTGAAAAAAAGCAACCTCTGACCCGTTTTCACACTTAACGACTGTTGCACCTTCCCTGTGGTCGCGTGATCAAAATTCAAATACTTGGCAACTGACTCATGTTTATGACCATCAGTTGCAATGTCCTGGGGTCACGTGATCCCCTTTTATGACCTTCTGGCTAGCAAAATCATGGGGAAAGCCAGATTCACTTAACAAGCGTGTTACTAGCTTAACAACTGGATTGATTCAATTTAGCAACAGAAACTTCGGGCTCAATTGTGGTTGTAAGGCTGTATTACTATTCTTCTTCTCATCCTTACTAGTACTTATCTCTTCCCACTTATGGCTATATCCATGTTGCTTGTATCTTTACAATTTATATTGTTTTTATTGGTTCCTAGTATGAGTTGATTGCTTATTAGTATCCTATGACTCTCACTAAATGTTGTATCTTATGATTTTTGACGAATGTATTTTATTTTTTCTTTATGTACACTGAGAACATATGCACCAAAGACAAATTCCTTGTGTGTCCAATCACACTTGGCCAATAAAAGAATTCAATTCTGTTCTATTCTATTCTATTCTATTCTATTCTATTCTATTCTATTCTTTGTTTCCTAGTACAATTTGATAGTTTATTAGTAATCTTGACTATCACTATCTTTTTATTCTTGATGAATGTATTTTATTCTACTTATGTACACTGAGAGCATATACACCTAAGACAAATTCCTTGTGTGTCCAATCACACTTGGACAATAAAGAATTCTACTCTGTCTTGTCCTGTCCTGTCCTGTTCTACTTCCCAGAGAATTAAGGAGAGAAGGACAAAGAGCAATGTATCCCCCATAAGATAACCCTCCCCACCCCTCCAGATTTTGTTACAATCAAATCCTAGAAGAAATATACTAGGTTCTGGTTTGCTGAATCCACCCGAAGAGCATGACTGAACATCTGGGATGTGAAGAAACATGAAACAAAACACATATATCACGCAACCCTTTAATAACATTCTTCTCTCCTTTTGTCTCCTGACCTTAGATCAGAGTGAAGGATTCCACTGTCGAGAAGAGTGTCGGATCCTTGGCCATTCTGACCGATGCTGGATGCCCCGGAATCCCGCCCCCGCCCGAGGCAAATCTCCTGAACATGGAAGGAACGTCATGTCCCTCTCTATAGGAGCTTCCACTGTGGATACAGAGCTTTACGAAGACTCTACTGCAAAGAGAACTTTTGCAACATTTGGCAAAGACAGGAGTGACCCTGTTTCTGAGGAACGGGGTCCGATCAATGTCAAAGGGAAAAGGACATTGGATCCACCCATCTGTAGTCCAAAGGTGAACGGGGCCATCCGGGAGGCTGGGAACGGTTGTGAGGCTATCAGTCCCATCACCTCGCCCGTCCATTTGAAGAGTCCCTCGTCTAGCAAACCGTCGGTGTCCTACAGCCTATTTCACTGCCCGTCCAGTCGCGACTTAGAGCCGTTTGTGACCAATGGTCCCTCCAGGCCTATGGAAGCGGAGCCGAGGGGCGCGGACAGTGAGAATACAGTGCATGAAATTAACCCTCTCCTACAAGAATGTAGGGAGAAAGACTCGCCTGGCATGAAGAGGCTAAAGGATATTGTACTCTAAAGCGGATGGAAGGAAAAACGCCCTCACCAAACACGTCTCACCATTTTTAAAGAGCTTACTGACAGTTCACCAGGCAAAGTTGCTGTATTTAGAAGCTTTCCTTCAATGTATTGTTTATAAAAAAAAAAAAAAAATGAAGCGATCGTTAATGTGACAATCTCATGTGGTTCATCAGGGGGCTAGTGAAGCAAAACAAACACCGTTTTATTTTCCTTTTCCCCCTATTTCTTCTCTAGTGGGGTAAGTGACGTTAGGACCCTTCGGTTGACGGAAGTATTATCCGCAAAGTATTTTTTTTTTCCCCTGTATTTTTCCAGATCAAGCAACCTTGGCAAGAAATGGGTTGACAGTTGGGTCTCCCGTGAGTTTTTTTTTTGTGGGGTGAAAAAAAGCCCTCCGATTCTGTCTTAGGCGATGTGTAATGCGGTGCCCTTGATTTTAGACGGGGGCGGCTATGCGCTAGGAACTTGGTTATGCTTATTTCAGGATCTCTTGATGTGGGCAAAGTGCCTCCCTTCTCCCTTCATTAGGGTTCAGTGTGGGAATAAAAACCATTTGTAGTCTATCCCCAATCCTATGGAGCTTCTGATCTGCCCTGTATCCAGAGTGAATCCATATTCTAAGATGGTGCTGTTTTGCTATGAATCACCCCCTCAATCCGGAGAGCTTTCTGCTGCCACATGCTTTCTCTGTACTATTATCGTATTTGATATTGCAAACTCCTGTGTGTCAAGTGTTGGGGGGTGGGGCGGTCGGGGAAAAACAAAAGGCGTTTCAAGTTTTTTGGGTTCCTTTTTTTTTTTTTTGCTGTTGTAATTGTGCTTGTGGTTGTGTTCTATGAACAACAATCTAAGACTTGGGGGAACCTGCAAAAATTCAGCCCTTTCCCAGTTTCTGATCATTTGGCCAGGTGGTGTTTTTTTTTATTTTTTTTTATTTTTTACATTCTTCTTTTTTTTTCCTCCCCTTCTCTTCTTTGGTTTCTCTTATCTCGTTTGCAAAGATGCAAAAAGTGCTGACATTTTTAGGAAGTCGAATTCTTTCTTTCTTTTTCTTACAACCCCGAGGAAGGAGACGATGTTATTTCTCCAAACTTTGATTTCCAGGCATTGAACCTTGCCTATATATTTAAACTCTTTTGGCTTATCAAGAGCCTCAGAGAAATGAACTGAGCTTAAAACTGAATAAGTGAGTCCTAATATATCAGTGGTGCCCCAACCTCTTTGGACCAGTGACTGGTTTCGTAGAAGACAGTGGACTGGGTGGAATGGGGATGGCTTAGGTTTTGCTTGCTCGCCCGCTGCTTACTTCCAGCTGTGCGGCCCAGTTCCCAACAGACCACAGACTGGTACCAGTCCATGGCCTGGGAGTTGGGGGAACCCCTGTTATATATACACCATACATAGGTCAGCGTTCCATGAGTATCCTATTACGAGTAATGCACTAAACTACGTAGATTGTCTTGTTTGTATGTAGTGTGGGTAAAGCCCAGTGGCCCAGATCGTTGTACTTCTTGCTGGGCTAAAATCTGCCTTGCAGTTTCTCAGAAGTGGTCCTTTCCTTGCCAAAAGACACTTCTGTTTTTCTACCTTAATTCTCAGGGTGCTTGAGAATTTCCCTGGGTGGCATTTCGATCCCGGCTTTCTTGTGGAGATGGTAGAGGATGTTATGGTTAGTGCTGTTATTTTCTGTTGCACTTCCTTCCATCACCCTGTCCAAACATCCTTCCTATTTGAAGAGACCAGGTTCTCTCCGGCCAGCTTCCCTTGAAATTGAATGTAAGTTACAACTGGAAGATACCTGATTTATGCTGTAAAGCTAGTCCTTGATTTACAACTGCTTGTTTAGTGACTGTTCAAAATGACGACAGCACTGAAGAAAGGGATTCATGGCTGTTTTTTCACATGACCCATTGCAGCATTCCCATGGTCGCGTGATCAAAAATTTGGATGCTTGGCAACAGGTTTATTTTTATGATTATTGCAGTGCCCTGGGGGTCTCATGATCCCCTTTTGCGACAAGCAAAAGTCAAGGGGGGGGGCTGGTGGTGTCAGATTCACCTAACAACCATGTTACTCATTTAACAACTGGTTGTAAAATGAGGCAAAACTCACTTAGCAACGGTCACGCCTAGCAGCAGAAATCGGGGGGCTCAATGATGGTTGTAACTCAAGGACTGCTTGCAACGAGGTGGTGATGGATGGAATGTGGTTGGTGGACCTTGGCACGCATCCTTCTGCCGCTTTGCAATGAAATCCATATAAGGATATCGCACTTCACCCATGGAAGTTCTCCAAAATTCTCCTTGCCTTTGAAAGAAATGTGGACATCAAAGTCCTTTTCATCAAACTGAATGAGAACTGGTAGTAAATAATAATAATAATAATAATCCAGATTACCATCTCTGCCTGGAGCTAATGGTATTACTGGCTTTCTAACAAGTTAGGAAGGGTAGCAGGTTTCAGATTGGCTACATGGACAAGACTGTTGTGGTTTTTGCAGGTGTTTGTACATTACTGTTTCCACCCACCAACTTCTCCCAGTTCTACTCCTATGGGCCCAATTCAGTAGATCACTCCTTTCTTCAGAATGTCCATAGTAGAGGCAGTTGAGGGGGCCAAATAACTGTATTTTTTGGACTATAAAACACCCTGGAGTATAAGACACACCAAGATTTTGAAGCAGAAAACAAGACAAAATAGATATTGGCCTCCGCGCATTTGGTTTTTGCCTTCCCCGGCTCCCAGGAGCACTCTGCAGGCCTCCCAAACCCACTGTGTGTCCTGTTTTTGCAAAAAACAAGCCCGTTTTCAACCTCCCAAACCCTCCACACATTGCGCTTTTGCCCTCCCCAGCCCCCAGGAGTATTCTGCATCCTTCTCAAACCCTCTGCGCATCCCGTTTTTGGAAAAAATGGGCCTGTTTTTGGCGAAAATGGGATGTGCAGAGCGGGGTTTCAGGAAGCCAAAAATGGCTGTATTCAGTGTATAAAGCACACCAACATTTCCATCCCCTTTTAGGGGGAGGGAAAAGTGTGTCTTATACTCCGAAAAGTATGGTAGTTTCTCAGAAGTATTGTGAAACTACTACTTCTAATACTTGTGAAAGGTTCCCTCTGGCTTCAAAAACAGGCCTCCCTTGCTGACCATTATTTCAGAATTTTCTGATCTTCAGATACAAGAGATATGAACTGTCTCATTCTCTCTCAGATTATCCGCAGATTCCTGCTATGGTGGAGTTTGAGAGCCCATAACAGAAAGGAAGGAAGCTCCACCATCCTTTAGTGCATCTGCCTCCTAATTAAAAGCATGCAACAACAGATTAGTAATTTCCGAAGACATAAATCAGGGAAGGCAGCTTGGTTCATTCCTAACACCAGCGGTCCAACTGCTGGAAAGGTCAGATACAGATGTTAAATTCAGGACAAGCATCAGGCAACCGTTCAAATACTCAGCCCGTTTCCATTGCGTGTGTTGTCAAGGTTTCAGACAATCCATTCATCCTGCATCAGGCTGAAGATTTAGGGAAGAAAATAGCCATTGGAAAGGGAGAACAATTTCCAGGATGATCCCCTTGTGAAAGGGAGAACCAAAAATGAATATATTTGTGTGTTTGTGTGTGCACGTGTGTGGCCTTTTCAACTTCAGCATTAATTACATTTCGTACCTAGATTTAGGAATAGGACAGGCACCCAAAGAACAAGTTGGGGGCCTTCAACCCATTTTGTTGTTGTTAGTTGCAAAGTCGTGTCCAACCCATCGCGACCCCATGGACAACATTCCTCCAGGCCATCCTCTGGAGTCCATTTAAGCTCACGCCGACTGCTTCAGTGTCTCCATCCAGCCACCACATTCTCTGCCGTCCCCTTCTTCTTTTACCCTCAATCTTTCCCAGCATTAGGCTCTTCTTCAGTGAGTCCTTCCTTCTCATTAGGTGGCCAAAGTACTTGACTTCAACCCATACCTGCTCTGAAATAAGACTGTTCTTGTGGGTTTCATACTGCTAATGATGAGTTTTAGATCACAAGCTAGAAAGCATGAAGGTGTGGCCAATGAAGTCATTGTATAAAGAGATCCGCAAAATCTTAAATATGCATGTATAATGTTTGTGAGTTTGTCCTCTCCTGTAAGACAAAATGAAAATCTCTTCTCAACTGTGTTAAGAAACATTTTATTAAAAAGAGAGAGAGAGTGGGGGGGGGACAAATTTAAACAGGGATAGGGTTGATAATGTAGGAGGCACAGTGATAGAACTGACTTGACATTTTGTCACCTTCCTTCTCCAGTTCGTGTTTTTTTGCTCCCAGCTTGCTTAAGAGAGACTAAAGATCAATGCGATGGAAAGATATATTGAGTTCTTTCAAATATTTGCTCTGTCAATCAAAAGGGGGGGGGGAAGTGTCTTGTGGAACAACTCTTATGGCTTTTCCCTAGCTTTATTTTATTTTATTTTTTTTAAAAAGGAAAGTTCTCCAGGTTTATTTAAATATTTTTTTTAAAAGCTACACAAAAATAACATCCATTTTTTTCCTTTTTCCTTTTTTTTTTTTTTTTTGGTTCTGGAAATCAAATAAACTTGGAGTAATTTCTTTTTTTTCCAAAAGAAGAGAAAAAAAGAGAGTTGAAAAATATATAGAGCTGGGTGTTTTGCTTTGCCTTGTGTTTCTCACGCTGTCAGGAAATTTGGATTGCCTGGTTATTTGAATTTTTTAAAAAAAGAAATCGGTAATAAGAATCACACACAGACCCTTTTAATTGTTTGTAGGTAGCGTGCAAACTGCTGTAGGACTGCAGCAGAAGCAAAAAGAAATATTATCCATGGATACCTTTGGAATAAAGAGGCCCCTTGTCCTCTGCCCCCTTTATTTTATTTTGCTTTGTTTTGTTGCATTGCATTGCACAAAGAAAAAGGAACAATAGGGACATAATAAGAAAAATAAGTCAAAAGAAAAATGTGCCTGAAGGAAGAATCTGTGGAACAGGGCAAAAGATCAACCCGAAGTTGAGAATCCGAATCCGGAAGAGATTATTCCACATCTCATCTGTAAACATTGTAGAGATAGAGGAAGTGCAGGGAGGGGGGGGGTCTTTTGAAGGGGTGGAACAACTTGTAACCCTTGGATTTATTTATTTTTTTTAGATTTTTTAAAAAATCCCACCTTTATTATTTTTATAAATAACTCAAAGTGGCGGACACACCTAATTCTCCTTCCTCCTCCTATTTTTCTCATTACAAAAATTATGTAAATTGGATTGAGTAAGAGATAGAGAGAGGGACTGGCCCAAAGTCACCCAATCAAATGCAGGACTACAACTCTCAGTCTCCTGGATTCTACTCTGGTGCCTTCAATACAAGACCAAACCAGGTCTCGATGTTAAATTACCATGTCCAGAAGCCAACAGCATGCATAATAAACAGGGACGCTGGGCATTTAGCTCAATATAATCAGAGGAAGTCCTAGCTAACAGCGATATTGCCTTCCTCAATCACATCACACCCTGGGTTCTGATTTATGTTGATAGCTAAGTGTGAAGTTCTTGCTTTTCCGTCTTCTAGATTTTGACAATGAACAGTTTTGTTTTGCATTATATCTTCTCATTAAGTCTGAAAAACGAGACTGCAGTCCAAAGCTTTAGCGACATCCTAGCTGCCTTGTGAGAAGTCATGACGAGATGTTGGCTACTCCCTGTCTTCAAATGTTCCACACCAGGGGTGAAATCCAGGAGGTTCTAACAGGTTCTGGAGAACCGGTAGCGGAAATTTTGAGTAGTTCGGAGAACCGGTAGCAGAAATTTTGAATAGTTTGGGGAACCGGCGGAAATTTTGAGTAGTTCAGAGAACTGATAAATACCACCTCTGGCTGGCCCCAGAGTGGGGTGGAAATGGAGATTTTGCAATATCCTTCCCCCAGGAGTGGGGTGCGAATGGAGATTTTGCAGTATCCTTCCCCTGCCACGCCCACCAAGCCACGCCCACAGAACCGGTAGTAAAAAAATTTGAATTTCCCCACTGATCCACACCGAGGGCATTTCCACTAAGCATTTTGGTCACTGTTTTTCTAACACCGTGTATGCTTTGTGTAAAAAAAAAAAAAAGGGGGGGGAGAGGGGAAATGGCAGACGGTTAGTGGAAGCAATGAAAATCAAGTTCCAATGTATGTTCTCCATCTAACCAGCATTCTTCAGCCTGGTTGGAGTTTCAGATCCAGCAACTTGTCCCCGGCATGGAAGTTTGACGGATGGATATAGAAGGATGGAAATAATTCTGCCTTGAACGTTACAGAAAATTGATGTGCAAACTTTCCAGAAACTTCCTCCTGCTTCTGATTTCGCCTCTTCAAAGTGCTGTATTTGTTCTCCTTTTTTTTTTTGAAGAGGCTGTCAGTCAAAGCTGCGGGCCCTGATTCAATTCTTTGCAAGCCTAGTTCCATGCTTAAAAGCTGATTGGAACAGCTGCCTGTAACAATGCCATCTTATTCTAGGAAATGAGCGAAGAGAAAGAGACATTTCGGTGTCCTTATCTGTGAACAAGTTGGTGATTTTTGGATGGCACCAATCATTTGACTGGATTCACACTCTCACTGCAGTAAGGAAGCAGAGATTTTGATGCAGATTCCAATATAGCTTTCTTTTTCTTTTCTTCTTCTTTTTTTTTTTGTAGCGTGAGGCTAAAACATTTGCAAAAAATTAGGGAACGGCTTTTAAAGAGTCAGATTATTGCTTTTATGTTTTCAACATTTACTATACTGATTAAGTGTGACTTTCTAGGCATAGGTGTCTGATAAGACACCTTACACAATGATGTAATCATCAAATGAATAATTGGTGTCATTTGCACAGTTGTCATTATGAAAGAGGTGTCCCCTTGCTCTTCTCTTCCTCCTGCAGACAACCTTATCTCCCATGTTTTCAGGCATCTTTCTCCTGGAAACGCCAGAAGTTGAACCCAGGATCTCTTCCATGCAAAATACAGCCTTGACCTTCCAATGGGTTTTCACTGGTTGTCACGTTGGGCTACAATGTTTTTGCTTACGGCTTAGCAAGTGAAGCAAAGCTAACTCTTTGTGATTGTCAAACTTGGTTAGCACAGCGTGAGAACCTGGCCCCATTTTAAGCAAACCATGTTTCAGACCATTTTTGTCCATCTTGTTGCTCATATAATGTTTTGTTGGGCCTGAGAATTAGATTGAATCTTGAAGGGTCCTTGGAGTTGGATTTAAGTACCTGTTATGGGGGCTAGCATATGCATCCTCTTATGTTTAGAAAGAGTATATTGGCTTGTGAAACCAGCATTTTATCTGAGCCATTGGTGGTTGCCTTTAGGAAAACAAATGCATATCTTCTTAGCATTATAACTCCATAATTTCATTCTTGGAAATCATCATAAAACGCAATGCCCCCCTACCACCTCCACCTCCTCCTCCACCTCCTCCTCCTCCTCCTCCTCCTGCTGCTGCTGCTGCTGTTTCTGTTAGAATTGCTTTGCTCACCTGTTGAATCCACTCTGCATTTTTCTCTTGGGCATAATATGCTTTTGATTTCAAACAAAGCTTCCTATATGCCATCGTAATTTAATCAATGCTTATTCTCTGAATAGGCGGCTCCAAATATAGCATAACACAAGTGAATTTAAGAGAGATTCCTTGTAGAGAGGAGGGAAAAAAAAAAACGAACCACCCCAAACAACATGAAAATCTCATCTTTCATTCCCTTTGATCAACCGGTGATTAAGCAGGTCCCTTTGGTGAATTAGATTCTTTCTCTTTCATTTTGGGCTGTTGTTGTTGTTGCGTGACATTTGTTCGGATGGGAAGATCTGGTTAAAGACGATCCAGGATGCGATGGGAAACGTGCGTAATTTAATTATATCATCCAGATGAGGCTGTTGCTTTTTCTCTGTGTTTTTTTTCTTTTTTTAAAAAACCGTACAGCCGGCAAAAAGGCTCGAGGGTCTCACACACATTGTGCTGCATTGTGCTTTTTCCAACCCCTTCCCTTCTTCCCTTCCCGAACAAAAATAAGAATTTTTTTAAAAAAGTGTAAAGAATTCATTACTCCATGGATATGCTGAATATGAACTCTCCAGTAGGGGGGAAAGGAAACGAGAGAACTCTTCCCAAGCAGAAACTTTATTTTGCTGCTGGAGGAAAAAGGATGATTGTGTCTCCGCAGCTGCCTTTTGCAACGTTAGATAGTTGTTGACCCAATGTCAAAGTTGTGTTCGCTTTAGCGGAGGAACCTGGGAATGAATGAATGAATGAATATATATATATATATATGGTTTGTCATGAATGCGACTGCTTGAGGGCTCCTGGATTGGAGCTGAAAGGCGAAAGGGAAGCAGTATGCTCCCTCCCACATATTGAGGTAGACCAGGTGCTTCGATAGAAAAACTTTATATATATATATGTGTGTCATTGGGGAAAGATGGATTTATTTCTGGCATCAACTGATGTTCAGTTGATTCAAGCCGGGGATGTTGTAATCTTTATGACAAAGAGATGACTTGGCACTAATTTGAGCTTTTCTGCAATGGAATTGACCTGCCACTCATCCAATCTAAAGCCTAAAAGTGGCAGGATGGAAATGCCAGAAGTCCTACAGCAAAAAAAAAAAAAAAAAAAAAAGGGACGAGGGACACAGCCTGAATGTCACTGAGAATTGTGGCTTTGCGAAGGATGGATCTCAGTCGGACTTTGTCTACATTCGGTTTCTTCACGGTGTCTGTTGCTGACGATACAAAGAACAAACCTTGTTGTATATGCTGATATGTATGTTATGTACATTTTCACAGTGATTGAATCATTGTAAACAGGGAAAACTCGGGGTGGGTGAAGAATCACCATGCTGTCTATTTTATTGAAAAATGATTTAAAAAAAAAAGAGAGAGAGAAAATGGCTTTATTAAATTATTACAACTGTTATAAAAAAAAAAGATCGGTGTAACATGCCATGTAGGTTTGTTTCCCCCCCCCCTTCGGTTTTTATTTCTTTAAAAAAAAAATCTGATGCAAAACTTTGTTTCCCTCTTTTTGATGTGACTTTTCTTTTTCCTCTGCTTCAAAACTCAATGGCATTTTAGTATTAAAGGCAATTCTTGAATAAAAAAAAATGGAATTGGTTAAACATGCCCATGTGGATCTGCTTGTCAATGGAAAAAGAGGTCTGTCTACAGCTGATCAATTGTGCACCCATCCTACAGTTTGGATTTTATTGATTTGATGGATATCCTACCTTTTCTTCAGGAACAAAGGTTAATTTACGTAGGCGTTCTCCGCCATGTCTTTAGTTTAGTTTACTTTATTGTCATTGCACATGGTACCACGAACTTAAATGCCGTCTTCAGTGTACATTATAACTATAAAAATAAAAACACAAACATACATCCTTCACATTCTATATAATTGAAATTGATAACCCGATATTGCACTATACCGTAGAATTCAATATGGCAATTGCGCTGGGATAGAAGCTATTTTTCAGCCTATATGTCCTTGTTTTTATTATCCTGTACCGTCTGCCAGATGGTAATAGTTCAAAAAAAGGGTGCCCAGGATGAGATGGATCTTTAAGGATGTTTTGAACTTTCTTTACACAGCAACAACAACTTGATGGGAAGACTGGAATGATTGGCCCCAAATCACCTACTCAATTCAGTTCAACCTGTATCTCCATAGTCCCCAGTGCTTTAATCACTACACTATACTAGCTAAAGAAACATCTTAATGGTTGGTTCTGAATGACTCTATGTTCCTAGAGTTGCAGATCAGTGGTTCTCAATCTGTAATCCATGGACTCCTGGTGGGCTGTAATGTTATCACAGGGGATCCACGAAAGCTTGAAGAAATTTAAATCTTGAGTTACATCTTGGTGGTCTGTGGCCATGGTCCATACCACAAAAGGTATTTAAAGTGGTCCATGATGAAGAAAATGTTGAGAGCCACCGTTCTATAGCAATAGCATTTAGACTTATATACTGCTTCACAGTGCTTTACAGCCCTCTCATTAAAGATGTCTTTCATCAAAAAAGTCAATTCGTCCATTTCATCAAAATCTGTCAATTAAATCACTTTACAAAAAAATTGATTGTGAAGTGACCATCTTTAGAGATCTTGCTCCAAATGTCTACCATTGCAGGGTTTCTCGTGAAATATTGATCCTGAATAGAAGGGTGGGGCAATATAGCAACAGTACTTAGACTTATATACCGCTTCACAGTGCTTTACAGCCCTCTCTAAGCAGTTTACAGAGTCAGCATATTGCCTGCAACAATCTGGGTCCTCATATTACCCACCTCAGAAGGATGGAAGGCTGAGTCAAGCTTGAGCCGGTGAGATTTGAACTGCCGAACTGCAGCTAGCAATCAGCTGAAGTAGCCTGCAGTACTGCACTCTAACCATTGCGCCACCTCGGCTCCTATTCTATATTCTACACAACAGAAGTTTCCAAATGGGATTTGGAGATGGTTTAGTGAATTCTCATCCTGATTAAGGAGTTCAATTGATGATTAAATCATTGATGATTGAAGGTGGTAACAAATTGGATAAAAGCTGCAAAGCCCCTTCCAATTCACAGATTCTATTGAACACGGAAGAGTAAAACCAGAGAGTTGATATAGAACAGTCTTCTACACTTCATGCCTTTCAGCAAATATACAGTAGCAATAGCAATAGCACTTTGACTTATATACCGCTTCACAGTGCTTTTACAGCCCTCTCTAAGCGGTTTACAGAGTCAGCATATTGCTCCCAATAATTTGGGTCCTCATTTTACCCACCTCAAAAGGATGGAAGGCTGAGTCAACCTTGAGCCTGGTGAGATTTGAACTGAACTGCAGCTAACAGTCAGCTGAAGTAGCCTGCAGTACTGCACTCTAACCACTGAGCCACCTCGGCTCTGTAATTTCTGGTTGCTTCTTTAATGCTTTATGGAAGAAAATTGGCTGTTGGAATGACATGCTTCCAAATTATCAAGATGGATTTTATTTTATTTTTCCTATTAGCAGAGCAGGATATTGTATTCTCAGCTAAGTCCCCCAATAATGCACATCAGGGTAAGAAAAGGCAGTTCCACGAAAGATAAGATTCTGCTTCCTCCACATTCCAAATTTGACCAACGATGACCAAGCCAAAATTTCACCGGGAAATAATTGAAATGTGGTCTGTTTTTGATAGCCAAGATGAGTTGTATTATCTTGTTGTTGGTAACTCCACTGCACGTCTTTGTTCAGGTCTGTCAAATGCGGCAGTGCATCTCTTGGCAGTTTCTGATAGATGACTCGGAGTAGAATTTAGTAAAATGCCAGACATTTGCTGTCAAATGTTGACTCCTGTGGCATAAAACCTTTGGATGTCAAATGTTAAATATAAAATAGCGCAGTCTTGAATGCTCGGCAGAAGATGCCCCAGGAAGTTTCATAAAGAATTTTAGTGTGGATGTGCATGCATTCAAACACACGAATTGTAAAACTGAGGGAACTTTCATACATTCTGAAGCCTTCATCCAGAACATATTAGCTGCCTGGATAGTCAGCCAGCGACAATCGAGTTTCCAAAATTTTAAAGTATTGATGGAATTTGGGGGCAGGGGGGAAGAGCTATTCTGGTCCTCCCCAGATGCCTCTCTCTTGAAGAAAAAGCATGATTTAGGCTGCTATCTTCATAAAACATAATCTGTCTCTTTCACTCTGAAGCAGCCAGCAAACACAACTTCAAACTTGAGAGAAAGGCAAAATAAATAAAATAAAATAAAATAAAATTTTAAAAACTGAAAATAAGGGAAGCCTCTCCATCTCTCTCTGATTGAGAAGATGCATTTTGAGATATTTGGGCCAGCAATACTTGTTCCCCCCCACCCCTATAAATTATTGGAAGAAATATTTTTCTAGGTTCAGTTCCAAGTGGGGAAAAAGACACTGGATTCATGGAAGTTGCTTGAAAAAAAGGTTTATTGATGAACAGGATCACATGGCTTGAGATCCTGGGCAGAAAAAGGGGCAGAGATGCTGAGAGTGCCTGGATTTTATGCCCTCTGTTGGGCTTTGAATTTGAGCTTGTGTTCTGATTGGTTGTCAGACTCCCATGGGGCCATGCAGGGGTAACTTTGTAGGTTGTCTTTTGAGTCCCAGGCTTGGTTGACTCTTGCTGGGTGATGATGTAATGAAAGGGCTTTAGGCAATTCCTATTGAAGGAAGTAGATCTTTGTTATGTAGAAGGGACTGGCCCAGGCCTTAATGGCCCATTGACAAAGGTGGTGATGGTGGGGGGGGGGGGGACTGAGTTTCTGCCTCCCTTTTAGGGAAAATATTCTGCCCTTTTAATATTTCCTAAAATATCTCATTTTTCTAGGAGTGGGGTGGATGCTAACTTCCTACACTATCTTGGCTTTTGATTTGGAAAAAGAAACCAAATGAAAGTGTAGAAAGGCATTAGAAAGAGCCCAGAGGCTTATCGCTCTTCTTAAAAATCCCAGTTTCATTTCATCATTTCAATTTCATTGATACTCCAGAGGAATAATGCAACCGATAAGAGCTCACACTGGCATTCCTTCAAGCAGAGAAATTCAGGATTCTATATTTGATCCACAATGACACTAAGTGGTGTATAAAGGTAAAGGTTCCCTTCACACATTTGTGCTAGTCATTTCTGACTCTAGGGGGCGGTGCTCATCTCCGTTTCAAAGCCAAAGAGACAGCGCTGTCAGAAGACATCTCCATCGTCATGTGGCCTGCATGACTAAACGCCAAAGATGCACGGAACGGTGTTACCTTCCCACCAAAGTTGGTCCCTATTTTTCTACTTGCATTTTTTACGTGCTTTCGAACTGCTGCTGTGTTTCCCTGAAAATAAGACCCTGTCTTATATTTTTTTTGAACCCCAAAATAAGAGCGTGGCCTTATTTTCGGGGAGATCTTATTATTTTGGGGCATGTGGAGCAAGATGGGGTTCCTCTTGTTGTCTTACCTGATTTCCAGCTCTGCATTTAAATATTTTCAGGGAGGGCTTATTTTCGGGGGGGGGGAGGCTTATTTTAGCACATGCGCTCAAAAGCCCAATTGGGCTTATTATCAGGGGATGTCTTATTTTCGGGGAAACAGGGTAGGTTGGCAGAAGCTGGGACAAGTAACGGGAGCTCACCCTGTTATGCGGCACTAGGGATTCGAACCGCTGAACTGCCGACCTTTTGATCGACAAGCTCAGTGTCTTAGCCACTGAGCCACTGCATCCCTTTGTGGTTGTATAGCTTTGGTCTTTTGGATTTACCCTTGGCTACCAGCATGGAGTTGTCTGAAAGAGCAAAGCTGTGATACTGTGACATCTTTCCCTTCCTGCCTTTCCTGGCTGGCTGTCAACAACCAGCACAATCTGGGACCTCCCTTGTCTGCAGCATGTTGAGATGATAATCACGTTGGTATTGAAGTTGCATAAATAACAGGCCTTAGAGATGCAGGGTAGGTGAGACAAATGATTTATGGACCCCCACACACAAAAGAGTTCCAGGGAGTCACGCTCCGTCTGGAGGGAAAGTGCTCCGCGTTATTCTTTTCAAGGGCAGTGGCCGCATCAAACAAAGCAATGTTTGATCCAGACCGCTGGTGTTAAGGCAGCGTGACTCCTCCAAAAAACACAGCAGTGATGTTGCTTTGTGCTGTTGGAAGACCAGAGCCTGAGCTTCTAATGCGTCTGTGATCTATAGCCCGTGTACGAAGCAAATCCACAGCTCACTTGGGCATTAGAAGCACCATCAATGTTTACTGGAAAACCTTCTGTTTCCACATTTTCAATTACTTTCTCAGATACGTCACCGTTCTACAGGGTGCTGAAGCAGGTGTGAAGATGGAGGCTCTTATAGTAGAAACAATGGGGAATGGAATATGGAATATTATATAAAATGTTTTATAGTTGGCATCTTCTGCCAGCAAGATTGGCTAAAATGTTCAGTAATAAATCCCCAAAATGCTGGAAATGTAATCAGGTACCAGGCACGTATTACCACATGTGGTGGACATGCCAAAAAAGCAAAAGAATTTTGGTGACGGATTCAAACGTGGTTAGAAAAGATGGTTGGACAAAGGTTAGAATTTAAACCAGAATTATTTCTATTAGGAGTTATAACAGAGGGCCATGATAAAGGGTCAACATATTTAATACTACACATTATAACAGCAGTGAGAATGGTGTACGCCCAACAATGGAAAAGTGAAAATATACCTTCAGAAAGAGAGGTAATAAAGAAAATATTGGATCGCACAGAAATGGATAAATTGACGTTAGAATTAAAAAAAACAAAAGAGAGACAGAAGATCATGATACATGGAATAGATTTTACCAATTGTTGGAAATGAGAGGTGGAAGTTGGAACACGAAATAATCAGGATTGGTAGACCCGAAATGTGATGTAATATATGTAAATATAAATGAGTACATTGGGCAGAATAATTGTATATAATCAGTAATGTATGAAGAGTATACAGTATATGATATTTGTTTTATATTTTAATGTGCATGGCGGAGATAACGCCAGGACGGTCGCACTGTGTCTAATATTTTAATAGGAAATGAATTAAAAAAAATCATTTTTTTAAAAAAAAGAATATTTCAGCTGTGGATCTAAGCGAGGGGCTTGTGAGTATGTCTGTATGTATACGTGGCTCTCTCTCCCTTACTCCCTCACTGGTTTGCAGATTGAAGAACAAGCAATGGACTTCCTTTGGTGACGTTTTAGCCGCCATCTCATTCTGCAAGTCAAGATTTCATATTGTTTGAAAGGGGCCAAACTGGAGAAGAATGAGCTATTGCATCTGATCAGCTGGTAATATGTTGGTACAGTGGCCAGAAATCACTGTAACAACATTGCCAAAAAGGCATTAAGAGTTGTTAACCTAATCTTGTGTAGCTTCTTCTCTGGTAATGTTGTACTACTAACTAGAACATAGAAAACATTTGCTAGACCAATTCTTGAATACAGCTCATCTGTCTGGAACCCGCACTGCATATTGGACATAAATACAATCGAGAGAGTCCAGAGATATTTTACGAGAAGAGTCCTCCATTCCTCTAACCGCAATAAAATACCTTATGCCACCAGACTCAAAATTTTGGGCTTAGACAACTTAGAACTACACCGACTTCAGTCTACCTAAGCGTAGTACATAAAATTATCTGCCACAATGTCCTTCCTGTCAACAACTACTTCAGCTTCAACCACAACAATATACGAGCAAACAATAGATACAAACTCAAGGTAAACCGCTCCAAACTTGATTGCAGAAAATATGACTTCAGTAACAGAGTGGTCAATGCCTGGACAGTAAACTGTCCACTGTTGACCTCACCCCATTCCTAAGAGGTCTGTAAGGGGTGTACATAAGCACACCAGTGTGCTTACCATCCCTGTCCTAATATTCCTTTTTACTTACTCTTTTCATGTATTCAAATTATGTTTATACTTTTACCTGTTATCTTATATATGCTTGACAAATAAACTTATGATTATGATTACGAATATATGTGACGAGTCATCCCGAAATTTGGTATTGAAACTGGTCTATTTAGATCTTTGCAGCACATGTTCCTTCGGTCCAGATGCTTAAGGTGGCAAACACAAGTAGTCTTCCACTTACGAATACAGGATTGAGCCCAAAATGTCTTCTGCTATGTGAGACAGTTGTTAAGTTGAATTTTGCCCCATTTTATGACCTTTCTTGCCACTGTTGTTAAATGAATCACTGCAGTTGTTAAGTTAGTAACAGAGTTGTTAAGTGAACCTGGCTTCCCCATTGGTTGTGCTTGTCAGAAGGTCATAAAAGGGGATCAAATGGCTCTGGGACGCTGCAACGGTCATAAATATGAACCATGTGTTCAAATTTTGTTCAAGTGACCACAGGAATGCTACACTGGTGGTAAGTATGAAAAACAGTCACAAGTCACTTTTTTCAGGGCCATTGTAACTTTGAACAGTGACTAAATGAACTGTTGTAAGTCAAGAACTATCTGTATATATGCCCTGCTAACCCTTGGCTAGTTTCACCATGGTTTATATTGAGCAAACACAACTAACTAACTGAGTTAGCTGAGTTTAGTCAAGATGCTGAACCATCAACCCTACTTAACAAACTACAAGAGTTGGGTAGAATAAACTAAAACCGCTAACACATTGGCATGTTGTAAGTCAAGGATTACTGTATATGTGTTGTGCTAACCCTTGGCCTAGTTTCACCATGGTTTATATTGAGCAAATGCAACTAACTAACTCAGCTGATTTTAGTCAAGATGCTGAACCATTAACCCTAGTTAATAAACCACAGGAGTTGGGTAGAATAAACTAAAACCGCTAACACATTGGCACGTTGTAAATTGAGGACTACCACCATCAATGTGGCTGCTGAGTGCATTAGAGTCAAAGGAAGCCTTATCTTATTTCTTGCTGTGCCAATATTAAAAGATATCAAGGATATCCAAGAAACTCAAGCCAGAATTATTTCTATTAGGCATTATATCAGATGGCTATGACAAAGAGACAATATATCTAATATTACACATCCTGACCGCAGCAAGAATGGTGCATGAACAGCAGTAGAAGAGTGAAAACACCCCTTCAGAGGAGGAGATAATAAGGAAGATACTAGTCTGTGCAGAAATGGCTAGACTAACATTAAAAATAAAAGGCAAAGAAGAGACAGAATATTATGATATATGGAACAGATTCCACGAGTGGAAGTTGGAATACAAAAAAATTAGCTTAGATGGACTTGGAAAGGGATACTACATATGCATCTATGTATTGTGTTTCCCCCAAAATAAGACCCTGTCCTATATTTTTTTTGAACCCCTAAATAAGTGCTTGGCCTTATTTTCGGGGAGGTCTTATTTTTGGGGGGTGCATGGAGCAAGATGGGGCTCCTCTTGCTGTCTTACCTGATTTCCAGCTCTGCGTTTAAATATTTTCGGGGGGGGGGGAGGCTTATTTTAGTGCATGCGCTCAAAAGCCCGATTGGGCTTATTATCAGGGGATGTCTTATTTTTGGGGAAACAGGGTATTAGAATGAAAATGAGGGTCAAAAAAACCTGTACAACTCTAGCACTGTTTAAATAGTATATATGCGATGTGTTTTCATGTTGGTTTTTATGGCAACTGAAATGCCAGGACAATCACACTGTATTCAATATATATTTATACGTAAACAATAAAAATATATTTTTTTTAAAAAAAAAAGGAGAAGGATTTTATCAAGAAGCAATGCAAGCTCTGTGGATGACTGAGCATCCTGGCCTAATTGCAGGCACCTGTGCTGCCTTTTTTCCCCGCCCATTTCATCTTTTACCTCAGCAATCCTGGTTGCTCTCCTCTGCGCTTTTTCTAAAGTCTCAACATCTTTTTTATGGTGTGGTGACCAAAACTGGATGCAGTACTCTAGGTGTGGTCTTACTAGGGCTTTATAGAGTTGTATTAGTACCTCCCTTGATCGTATCCCTCTGTTAATGCAATTTAGGATTGTGTTGGCTTTTTTAGCTGCCGCCACACTGCTGGCTCATATTTAGCTGGTTGTAAGACTTCAAGATCCCTCTCCCAGTCACTGCCACTAAGCCTGGTTTTCCCCAGTTTATATGTGTGCTTTTGGTTTTTCTTACTTAAGTATAAGACTTTACTTTTCTCTACATCAGAGGTGGGCAACTATGGCCCTTTTATGACTTGTGGACTTCAACTCTCAGAATTCCTGAGCCAGCCATGTTAGCTCAGGAATTCTGGGAATTGAAGTCCACAAGTCATAAAAGGGCCATAGTTGCCCACCTCTGCTCTACATTGAATTTCATTTGGTTAGACAGGACCCAGTGTTCAAGTCTGTCAAGATCCATTTGGATCTTGAGCCTATCTTTTAGAGTGTTGGCTATTCCTGCCAGCTTAGTATCATCTGCAAATTTGGTGAGTTTCCCCTTGAACTGTTGTAAGTCAAGGATGTATGTGCTGTAAAGGACAGACTTGATAGGCAACTCTCACTCTTGAAGAGTTGTAAGTTTCACATTTCCCTTTCGTGTTTTTGTTTTGCAAAATAAATGGTCTCCCATTCTTTATACAAATAAATGACCTGATCCAGGACCCACTGCTTTTGAGTCTCTCCTGAGTCAGGATCAAGCTAATTGGGCTTCTTTAATAAAGACCTGTGATAGACCCTATGCCTGATTATAGGAATGAGAGTCTGCAAAGCTAAAAGAAAAAACAAACAAACAAATAACACTCAGCATTGTTGCTTTGACTGTAATCATTAATGAGAACAATCTCAGGAAGCCCGATGACCTAGGGGAGGGGAATTTAAAAAATCAGCATGCCAGAAGGACAAACAACGGCAACACAAAACCAAAACATTTCTCTTTCCAATGAATAAAGCTCTCTCGCTGTCTGGCAGTACAAGTCCAGCAGGAATTTGGATGAATGACAAGGTTTTGTTAAGGCGGGTTGCTAGGATTAGTCTGGTAGGTTTACTTCAGATGCAGGATTAAAGGAGTGTTTGTTCAAAGCAACCTTTTCCCAGCTTGGAATAGAAAATGGGTTGGGCTGGTGACACTCAAGAGTTCCCCTTTGGCATGGCCAAAGTTTCTTTTGCAATCCCAACAAAACTTGGCAGTGCTAAACTAGGGAAAATTGAGCCGGAAGAGAGGAGCAAAGAAACACTATAATAACCTCAGTTTTCCTTGGCGCTGTTCATACAACCTGCTTATTCAAACTAAATCATAGTTTGCTCTATCCATTTGTCTAGGTCTGAATATATAGCAATAGCAATAGCACTTAGACTTATATAGACTTCACAGTGCTTTACAGCCAGGGATGGGTTCTACTTACCTTCACTACCGGTTCATATCGTGCCCGCCCCTTTGTGCGCACACTCTTCTGTGTTTACGCAGAAGCTTCTCTGCATGTGCAGATCACTTCTGATGATGTCCGGGTCAGTGGGTGGAGCCTCCCGCTAGTTTTACTACTGGTTCACAAATCAGGGGCAACCCACCACTGTTTACAGCCCTCTCTAAGCAATTTAGAGAGTCAGCCTATTGCCCCCAACAATCTGGGTCCTCATTTTACCCACCTCAGAAGGATGGAAGGCTGAGTCAATCTTGAGCCTGGTGAGATTCGATCTGCCAAACTGCTGGCAGCCGGTGATCAGCAGAAGTAGCCTGCACTCTAACCACTGTGCCACTGCAGCACGAATATATCATGGTGAACTGTAAGCTTGCCATGCGAACTGGGTTCACCAACCCTCTAAAACCTGGTTACCTAGTTTGTGGGTTTTGTGAAGTTAGCTTCAGTGGTACTTTCTTTCTGTGCAGCATATCCAGTGGTGGGTTGCTACCAGTTTGACCCGATTCGGGTGTTAGGTGTGCGAACTGGTAGCAAACTAAATTGAAACCCACTACTGATCATATTCTAGGACTTGATGGCAACAATTTTGAGAAAGAGGATACAATCAGATTCTCACAGCTTTATTTGGGATTCCACAACTTATTTCCAAATGCTATATATTTCTTTGGATTCCACGGGTAGCATTCCTTATTCCTCCAGTCCAGAGTTTCAGTCAATGCTACTATTTCTTTAAGAACACTGATAGAGAATCTGAGGAGGAGGAGGAGCTAGTTTAAGGAATTTGCTAACCAAATTATAAACACCTGCCAGTGTGGAGGGTTGGAAGAAAATTTGGAATAGAAATTATAAGATAACTAAATTGGCAAAATACAAAGAGAACCAATATAAAATGTTCTATTGCTGGCACTTGGCACCTTCTAGGCTAGTGAAAATATATCCAAATTTAAGCCTGAAGTGTTGGAAATGTAGTCAAAAACAAGGCACCTTTTATCATACATGGTGGTTGTGCCCTGAAATGAAGAAGTACTGGAAGAAAATACATAGATGGTTACAGGAACTAACAGGACATTAGATAGAATATACTCTGGATCTGTTTCTCCTAGGATAGCTAAAAGTAAGTATGATAAAAGAACAATATATTTCATTTTACATATAATAACTGCAGCAAGCTTAGCTTTTGTGCAATGTTGGAGAAATATAAACATACCTTCCGAAGGTTTAGTAATTAAGAAAGTATTTGACATGGCAATTTTTGAGAAAGCTGGGAGTTGGTTCACATACCTGAAAGGTACCAAGGAAACCCTGGTCCTCCAGAAGAAGTAGAAATAGTTAATACTATGGATGGATTTAAAATGGGAAGCTTTTAACCATGGTGCTGGATTTAGCCTAAGGCTGCACAAGTTCATAGCTAGAATGGAGTTAACTAGATCGTTGGCTCAGTGACCCATTTTTTTGCAAATGTACTTAATGTGGTTATTTAAAGCCCTCATTTTCTGCGCATTGAAGCTGTGCATTGGATTCATGCAGCATGTAGCTTAAAACATAAGCACATTGTATGAAAATGTGTATTTGTTCTTCAACTGACCTGGCTAATCGGGCTGGAACTAGTTTTTCTACCATGTGAACCCAGGTCACTAGCCTAATTCAGTAAACCATAGTTAAGTTGAAGTGTGATTGCTGCTCTCCAGATGTCTTGGACTACGGTGCTCCTTATCTCCAGGCAATGCAGCTAATACTGTAGCTATTCATGATGGAAGCTTTAATCCAACATTTATTCATTGCCCACCTTTGTAAATCACACTCTCTTGATGGTGGCAGATTCTACTGAAGGAAGCAAGTTACAGGAGATAGGTAATTTGGTTTTGATTTCTGTGGCTCAGAGGTGATGACAAGTCTTGGCAGCTGAGTCCAGAAATTGTGGCTGAATGAGATGTTTGCAATAGTGGGTTTCACTCAGGGGTGAAATGTAAAATTTGTTACTACCGGTTCAATGGGAATGGCTTGGTGGTGGTGGTGGGTAATGTGACTGAGTGGGCGTGGCCAACTTTTTTTTTTTTAAAAAAAACTTTTCAAAGCATTTTTTCTAATGCTTTGAAAAGCCTCTGCCGATCAGGCAACTCAGCTGGGATCATCAGAGACTTTTCAAAGCATTTTTTTTTTAACCACCTCTTTGGTCAAGAGGTTGCAGAAAAAAAATGCTTTGAAAAGTCTCTGACCATCCCAGCTGAGCCGCGCGATCCTCAGAGGCTTTTTTTTTTTACTTTTTTAAAAGCCTTTTTTCATTGGAAGAGATTGTTTTTTGAAAATTAAAAAAAGAAAAAGAAAGAAAACGAGTGGCAGCTGACTTCTGAAACAGCCCAGCAAAAAGCTTTTTGTTTTTGTTTTGTTATCCTTTGTATCTCATCACTTTTTTTTTTTTTTTTTTTTGCTAAATAAGCATCTGTGTTGAGGTCTATCTCCGATATTCCAAATCTCTGGAATATTATCTCCCTGAGAAAAGGATGACAGTGTCCACTATTTTAGGCCAATCTAGAATGGGAGTTTTTTTCCTGTTCAGGAAGAGGGAGGGATGAGGATGTTTTCCGCACTTTTTTTCTGGCCCCTCGAGGCTGACAAAGATCAAAACGCTTGCCTTAGCATTGAAGTCTCGCATTTTCCATGTTATCTTTCCAACCCAGCTTTATCTCAAAGTGTCCTGACCAGACAAGGGAGAGTAGGGGGTAGCAGCAGTGGCTACTTGCTCTGGACCTCAAATGGAGAAAGCATATTGAAGTCAGCTTGTCCTGGTATGCAGCGTGTGAAGAAAAAGATTGGCAGAGCTTTGAAGGAGAACAGAGAAAATCTGAAGCAGCTGGAAGGCTGGCGATACAGAAGGCAGAACTGTCATGGAAAAAAGATGCTTCAGGTGAGAGATTTGCTAAGTTGACCTTATAAACAGAAGCAACAACTGAACTTACCATTGATGGGTTGCACCTTGCATATGTTTGCATTTATCTATCAGAATTGTGGCAGGATGCCAGACGTGTTGATTTAAAGCGATGGGCCGTCAAAAGAAATCTATTTTGTTTGGTTTAGCAAATGTAAATGACACTTTTAATTTAAGGTTTTTAAAAAAATGCTGTTGGCCATTTTGGCCAATGGCAGGCTGAGATACAACTTTAAAAAGCAACAGTTATGAGGATAATGATGGATGGAATCATGCAAGTTTCTATGCCAACCATATGCAAAGCGATCAGGGTCAGATCTGTGCATAGTATTTAATAATATAGAGCAGGGACATATCATGTGTATGATACTGAAATGCACAAGGGAAGAGCTCTTAATGGTCATATACAATTTTGCAATAATTGTGTGGAAACAATGTCATCAGAAAGCCAGGGGAATGTTTTCAAGATAGTGCTGGAATTGTGCACATGTCTAATCTGCGCATCTTTGCATTGTGTGACAGTTGCGCCTGTTCCTAGATATGGGGGGAACTCTGTTCCTAGTTGCTTTCTAGTCACCTCTGCCCTTGAAGAGCATCCAGAAGCTTCAACTCTTGAAGAATGCAACGGAGTGGCAAGTTTGTTTCTGGGTCCAATTCAAGATGTTGGTTTTAACTTTATAAAACATTTCATGGCGTGAGACTGGGCCTCTGCCTGGTTACATCTGCCTGTCCCATCAGATATGGTACAGAAGGCATGTTATCAGGGTTCAGATGGTTGCTCTAATTAAATCATGAGCCTCGAGCTTCAAAAGAAATCCAGTTATTTATTAGGAGCTTCATGTTGGCACATTCCCAAGTGAAGCCAGCTCTGACCCTATGTAATTTATGCCCCAATCATGACCCTGTTTCCCCCTCCCCCCCCAGGGTGTGTCATCAATCAACGGAGCAATTTCGCAGGTTGTAGAGATCACTCCCCTCTGGCCACTGGGGGTAACCCTGGGATACAACCTTGAGAGAGCCTGTAGAATGTGCATCTGTCTTTGGCTGCTGTACTGTTTCATCGATTTCCCATCCCCCCTTGCTTATGGCAACCCGAGAGCAGGCCAGGGATGCTTTGCGAGTTGACACATGTTGTGGGTCCAGCTTGCCAAGGAATTACATTTGGTGGGTTCCAGGAAGTGGGTTTTTTGTGCCATGGTGTCCCATCACTGTTCCAGAGGTTCCTCAAGACCTATAATAGCATAGCACACGTTGCCGCTGTGTGATGTTTCGTGACGTTTTTTCATTTGCGGAGCTGGGGTGGGCGAGGCCTGCACGTGACGCATCTGGCCTGCGGGCCACCAGTTTGATACCCCTGCGCATAGTAGATATTCACTTTCCCCTATGTTGTCTGATTTTTCTCTTTTCATAATGGTCTTATATTTTTTAATAGTGACTGTTTATATACATATCTTTCAATTGTTATATGCTGCCCAGAATCGCTTTCTGTGACATGGGCGGACATATAAATTTGATGAATTATTATTTTAATTTTTTTTGGCAATTTGGATTTTACTGCTGCCCTCTGGAGTTCTGAACCCATGCGGCAATTATTTAACAACAATTTTTCAACATTTTTTCTCCAGGAAAACCTTTTAAGCTTGATTAGTGATGGGGTTAATATTGTTTGCCATGTGTTTCTATTAACAGAACGTGCCAAGAATAAGATTTTCTGCAACTGAGCTGTGATGTGCAGCTGAGCTTATGGCCCCAACTTAGTGTTGTTGTTTCATGTGCCTCTGTAAGATGACTTGGTGGTGCACAGAACCTTAGCTGTTCCATGCTGCTGTGTGATTCACAATTATCCAGTATCGTGCTCTCCTTGAAAGCTATGCTGTATTCAATTTGCCCATGTATTTGACTTATTTGCTTGCATGTCTCGTCTGACACCTATTGGTAAGAGTTGTTGTTAGTTGCAAAGTCGTGTCCGACCCCTTGCGACTCCAGGCCTTCCTGTCCTCTACCATCATCTGGAGTTCATTTAAGCTCACGCCGACTGCTTCAGTGACTCCATCCAGCCACCTCATTCTCTGCCATCCCCTTCTTCTTTTGCCCTCAATTGTTCCCAGGCTCTTCAGTGAGTCCTTCCTTCTCATTAGGTGGCCAAAGTATTTGAGTTTCTTCTTCAGGATCTGACCTTCTAAAGAGCAGTCAGGGTTGATCTCCTCTAGGACTGTCCGGTTTGATTGCCTTGCAGTCCAAGTGAGTCACAGGAGTCTTCTCCAGCACCATAGTTCAAAGGCCTCAATTCTTAGGTGCTCAGCCTTCCTAATGGTCCAACTTTCACAGCCATACATTGCAACTGGGAAAACCATAGTCTTGACTATACACACTTTTGTTGGCAGGGTTATGTCTCTATCTAGATTTGCCATAGCTTTCCTCCCCAGGAGCAAGTATCTTGTAATTTCTTGGCTGTAGTCCCCATCTGCGGTGATCTTGGAGCCCAGGAAAATAAAATCTGTCACTATCTCCATTTCTTCCCCATCTATTTGCCTGGAATTGTGAGGGCCGGATGGTAAGAGTTATGCTGCAGTAAATCCAGGTCTGTATTTTTTAGTTGGGTATGGTGGAATCTACAGTAGCATTTGGGAGTGGAGATGACCATTGGGTTATGGTTCATAGGTGTACAGCAGATTACCTATGCATCCCATTTTTCTCTAGGTGCGCATATAGTGTGACTATACTACATTCAACCAAATCAAGACAGAGTAGCATAGAATGTTGACATCAAGATCCTATCAACACCATAACTGGATGTCCACCCCAAATATCTCCTAGGTCAATATCTCCTAGGTCAATATCTCCTAGGTCAATATCTCCAGGGATGTCAAACTCGTGTCATCACGGCGGCATCACGTGATGTATTGGGACTTCCCCCCTTTGCTAAACCAGGCATGGGCGTGGCCAGCACATGACATATCTGGCCCACGGGCCATGAGTTTGACAGTCCTGCCCTAGATGGTTTGGGGCTAAATTAGGCTTTGAATCCAACTACTGGGTACAGGTAGTTCTCAACTTGCAACAGTTCATTTAGTGACTTTTCAAAATTACATTGAATGGCACTGAAAAAATATACCTCCCTCTTTCCCTCCCTATATGTGGGCAGCATCTTTAAAAACTTTTTGTTTCTCCCTCTCTTCTGCTAAGTCTGTATCTTCTGACAGTATCTTGAATGTTATTTTGTCAAAGGCCTGTAAGCATATTTCATTGCAAGATTTCTCACATTTAAAGCCTGCTGATTTGTTAACATATTTGTTACCTTTATACCAACTTGAGAAGAAAAAAAAGTATCTTAGAATTGCATATTGTCTTTCACACCTGAAGTGTCTGGTCTTGACCAGAGGGAAGCTTGATGAATTGTTAATGTACAGTAAAAATTTAGAGCTGGTAATTGCACAGGGGTAGCAAAGAGTGAATAAAAGCTGGTTACACTCTGCTTCAAATGTTGTCTCTACTATGAGGTTAGCTCTGAATAGGATTTTTTGCAAGCTTCCACAGTTGCCTGGTCGGTGATGGTCAGAGGATTCAAGCTAGGAATAGCACACTTTTAAAATTCTTATTTCTTATTAAACATGCCTTGCATCAATTTCTTTAAAACCCTTTCCTTCTTTCCAAAGAGATCAGAACAGCATAGTTCCGTGATGGTGAACCTATGGCACGCGTGCCACAAGTGGCACGCGGAGCCGTATCTGTAGGCACGCAAGCGTTGCCCTAGCTCAGCTCCAGCATGCATGCACACACCAGCTAGCTGATTTTCGGGCCTTCCAAACCCACTGGAAGTCAGGAAATGGGCCACTTCTGGACTCTGGAGGGCCTCCGGGGGGTGGGGGTGGAAGCTGTTTTTGCCCTCCCCAGGCTCCAAGAAACCCTCTGGAGCCTGAGGAGAGCGAAAAACAGGCTTACCGGACCCACCGGTAACCTTTTTGCCGTCGCGTGCCAAAAGCGGGGTGGGGTGAGCACAGGGGGGGTCATGCATGCATGCGTGGGGGTGCGGGATGTGTGGGGTATGAATTATGGGTGTGGGCATGCGCATGTGCAACCCCCCCATACTCCCCCCACTTTTGGCACACGATGGCAAAAAGGTTAGCCATCACTGGCATAGTTCTTCTCTCTATCATCCAGAGCAGGGGTGTCAAACTCGATTTCATTGAGGGCCACATCAGGATTGTGTTTGACCTCAGGGGGCCAGGGTGGGTGTGGCCAGGGTGGGCATGGCCAGCTCGACCTCACTTGTGTTGGGGGCACCTGTGGTGGCCCTAGAGCTCTGTCAGCAAAAACAGGCTCCTGAGCTCCGTTTCGGTTGTGACTGCCTCCTGCAACCCTCTGCCAGTGAAAACGGAGCTTGGGAGTGCTGTCCACAGCCCCCTGTTTTTGCCTGCAATGGCCTCCTGCAACCCTCTGCCAGCAAAAACGGAGTTGGGAGGGGCGCCCGCGGCCCTTGCAAGCTCTATTTTTGGCTACAATGGCTCCATTTTCACTGGCAGAGACACTGTGGGGCAGTTTTTTGCTGTCTCCAGGGCGGCCCCATGGGCCAGTTCTAAGCACCCCATGGGCCAGCTCTGGCTCCCATGCCTTGAGTTTGACACCCCTGACCTAGAGCCATGGTGGCGCATGGTGGTTAGAATGCAGTATTTCAGGCTAATTCTGCCAACTGCCAGCAGTTCGATTCTCATCAGCTCAAGGTTGACTCAGCCTTCCACCCTTCCAAGGTTGGTAAAATGAGGACTCAGTCTTGAGCCCAACCCTGGCTCAAGCTGATGAAGGGAGGAGAACTTGTGGCTCAGAGGTTAATACAACTGCCTAATATGCAGGCAGCCCAAGTTCGAATCCGAGTAAGGGTATGGCTAGCTGATGAGAGCTAAATAGCTTGAAATCGCACTGTGGAGCGATATATAAAGTCTTATTGTTACCTTTGACTTGAGCTACCTTATCCATGCCAGAGGTAGGGCAATTGGAAGGCTGCTGCAGTTGACCCATATAAAAAGATGAAAAAGCAGGCCGGCTCCCTCAGATACATGAAACTGGGGGGGGGGGGGGGGGGGACAGTGTGTAATGCTGATTGTGGAGTAGCACCAAATACTTGGCTGTCTCCTTGAAACTGCATCACCACAGATGCAATGACTTACTTCCAGTCTCCCTAAATTGTCTAAGATGTCTAAATTGTCTAAGTGTAGAAGTGATTACTTCCTAATTGCACTGTTATCTTCAATGGTAAAGATTTTTTGAAGAGGATACGGGTAATTAAATAAAAGGTCCAGTCATGTCTGATTCTAGGGAACGGTGCTTATCTCCATTTTTTTAGCTGAGGGAGCCAACATTGTCTGAAGATACTTCTGTGGTCATTTGGTGCACTGAACACCATTATTTTGACCCAGCTCCCCAAACACGACAAACCCTCTGAAGTTAACTCAAAGATTCCTTTATGAGGAGCACCAGCAGCCCTGGCAATAAGTTTCTCTCTCACCACAGGCTAGCAAGTCCGGCCAGCCGGAAGATGAATAGTTGTCTGCCACATCTATTCATCTCTGCCCCCTGCTTTTTATCCCCAGAGCTAGGGTGGGGCTTCGCTAGCAGCGGTAGCTCTTCCGTCCCAAGGACCAGTCCATAGATTTCCACTGCTCTCCTCTCCTTTGTCTTCTATGTATCCGCATGTCAGGCACTGGACCCAGCTGTTCCTCCTCTTCCTCATCAGCCACCTCCAGACCTGGGAGCTGTTGACTTCCATCTGAAGGCTGATGGACAGCCCAGGCTCCTCCTCCTCCTCTCTCTCTCTCTCTCTCTCTCTCTCTCTCTCTCTCTCTCTCTCTCAGGTTGCTTTGATGCTGACCCTGACTCCCACGCCTCCTCCTCCTCCTCTGATTCGGCTGCTGGAGGGGCCGGCGGCCAACAGGCCACAACAACTATTACCTCTCAAGCGATGTAGTACCTATTTATTTACTTGCATTTGCATGCTTTTGAACTGCTAGGTTGGCAGGAGGTGGGGCAAGGATTAGAAAAGATTTATTTTATTAAGAAAACGCAGATTGAGGCATTTGTTCCATTCTTTGGGGTAGCAACGAGAGTTGATGGCTTTAGACAGCTCGTTCTATGAATAAAAGATGAAGGAGCCGTGACTCTAATGGTTTTTGGACTTGTTCAACCGCAGCCAGCTGAATGTTGGGATTTTTATTCCAAACTTCAGGGAGTTGAAGGCTCCGCACCCCTGTTCTAAAATAATAAACTAATTTGGCTAGGGCTAGTTTTTTCCTACTGGATTAAGGGACTTGGGTGTTCAGAGCCTGCCTTACTAATAACCCTTTCAATGCATCAGAGTTTGCAAAACAAGGTTTCTTTCCAGAAAAGGGCTTCTCTGCTACTTGAAATCCACTTAACAGCATTTGGAAAAATTCCCAGATAAGTTAAGATTTGATAATTTATGCCTAGATAACTAAGATCCCTAGAGATTTAAGAAGTGGGCTTTGCTCTGTAAAATACAGCATTAATACATTGCGGTTATGAAGCATATATACCAGTAATGGCTAACCGTTTTGCCATCACGTGCCAAAAGTGGGGGGAATGTGGAAGGGTCATGTGTGTGCCAGGGGTGGATTCTAAAATTCTTTACTACTGGTTCTGTGGGCGTGGCTTATTTTGTAGGTGTGGTTTGATGGTCATATGATAATTCTTTAGGATTTAGCAGAGGTACTGGTCTACCAGGCTTTTAACTGCTTGCAGAACCCATTTGTTTTCTGAGTACACTAGTCTACCACCACACTGCCTTTTACCGCTGATCAGCTGTAGGGCGGCCCTTTGAAGTGTCGCAGCAAGAGTTTAAACAGTTTTTTTCCTTTTGCCGATCAGCTGGGACTCGGGAGGCAGCGAATAGATTGGGGGCGGGGCCAGGCAGAGGTGATATTTACTGGTTCTCCAAACTACTCAAAATTTCCTCTACCGGTTCGCAAGAACCGAGGAGAACCGGTAGCAACCCACCACTGGTGTGCGCATGCCACACCCATAATGCAATGCCCCCCGCACGCCACACCCCCTGTGCATGAGCGTGTGACCCCCCTGTGCTCCCCCACCCCCACACATGTGCACGATCCCTCCATGCGACCCCCACCCCCTCTGCGCATGCATGCGTGGCCCTTGCGGCCCGTTTTGGGCCTGGCAGGCCTCTCTGAACCCTCTTGGGACTAAAAACAGGCCGCGGGGGGATGGGGGCCGTGCCACACACCCCTGTGGCCCATTTTGGCATGGAAGTTCACCGCGCGATCCCCGCTCCCCCCACCCCTGCACATGCACACAAAACCCCCTCCCATCCCCACATATGCGTGCAAGACCCCCATGCATGCATGCACGTCTCCCGCAGAGACCCGAAAATCAGCTGGCTGGCAGGAAGTGCACACGCATGCATGGTGGAGCTGAGCTGGGTGATAGCTCGCGTGTCTGCAGAGTGGGCGCCGTGTGCCACCTGTGGCACGCGTGCCATAGGTTCGCCATCACGGATATATACAAACCTATTTCTATGGCCAAATATTTTTGTGATATGAGCATGAAATTCTTCTAGTTTTTTTCTTCTTTTTTGATAGAATAAAACATTTTAACGTAGACTTTTAGTATTCATCAAAAGCAGCATATTGCAATCTAAAGTATAATAACATTTGGCAAAGAAGGAACACTAGGCATTTCATTTTGTTCCAAATATGACAGAAACAAAGTTCTCATCGTGGTACTTTATTCATGGATTCAAAATCAATCTAGCAATCAAATAAAAATGATAAGAGCTGCAGGGAGTGAAATCCAGGGTCTACTTCAAGCATCGTTTCGAAAGCTACAATATATGTTTTGGTCCTTTTTCCCCCCCTGCTACTCTCTCATTTTCTACTACAGAATTAAATGTGTCAGTATTTCTTAAACCTTGCATCTTCTTTCTAACCCCACCCTCTCCATCTCTGTCAAATTCAGCCCATGATCAAAGTTATTTGCTTTGAAAAATGCTTGGCTGTACAATGTTGGCTTTTTTTGTTTGAGTTGGAGCTACTCTGAAGATTAACATCTTGTTGGTTTCTGGACCACCAAGTTCTTCAAAAAATCATCAGCAAGACATAAAGGCATTGACTTTTCCTTGTTATTCTTCCCCAGAAAACAGCATTTTAGAACAGTTTACTTATATAACTTGTAAGTTCTGCTTAGTTTTATATCTTTCTCCAGGCTGTCTGTTTGTGGAAGGCTCAAGGATAAAATAATGTATGCAAATTAAAAAAAAAAATCAAAGATCAATTTATGGTAACGACATGCATAGGTGCTGAAATATTTACGTTTTGTAAGTCTGGAGAAGAGAGAAGAGAAGAGAAGAGAAGAGAAGAGAAGAGAAGAGAAGAGAAGAGAGAAGAGAAGAGAAGAGAAGAGAAGAGAAGAGAAGAGAAGAGAAGAGAAGAGAAATTAGAGGAGAGGAGAGGAGAGGAGAGGAGAGGAGAGGAGAGGAGAGGAGAGGAGAGGAGAGGAGAGGAGAAGAGAGAATTAGAATAGAAGGGAAGGGAAGGAGAGAAGAGAAGAGAAGAGAAGAGAAGAGAAGAGAAGAGAAGAAGAGAAGAGAAGAGAAGAGAAGAGAAGAGAAGAGAATTCTTTATTGGCCAAGTGTGTTTGAACACACAAGGAATTTGTCTTGGTGCATACACTCTCAGTGTACGTAAAAGAAAAGATAGAATAGGGCAGTTGCTGCCTTATACCTTCCCCATTTGACCTATTTGAAAGATTGCTCTGAAGTCTTACCCAGCCGTGCCTATTACAGGAATAAACGCTTGCAGGAATGTCTTGGGAGCTTCTGCATTAAAACTATTTCAGAAATGCAAATTTAACATATTAAATTAATTTGAGGGATCAGATGGGGGAGAGAAAAAAAGACAGATCAAAAGCGAGTATCCCATTTTGATCTCATCCTTTGTTGTTATTGGGTTTTGGTTGGTGGGTTTCTTTTCTTTTCTTTCTTTTTTTTTGGTGGAGGCTTGTAAATAGAACATTGGAGACACCTTATCCAATTTCCATTTTCTCTGGTTCCTGCTGGGCAGTGCTGCTGCAGTCCATCAGGAGGCCAGTTTTGAAGGGAGATGACATCAATGCTGATCCTCTTTTAATCTGAGAACATTTCAGCTTGAGAACATTTGGGGGAACAATTGGTTTCTGTTCATCTCGGAACACCTCTGAACTTGTCTATTTCTGTTGCATCATCAGGGTATTATCAGAGACAAAGCAAGATGCCACATTTTGAGGTCCTTTGTTACCAGGCTTGTCAAATGGATCTGAAATGTATTATGTAAGTGATAAAGTTTGCTGCTGGAACCACACTGAGCTGACATGTGTTCAGTCATGTTCCTCACCAGAGTCCAAGTGCAATTATGTGCTGCCTGGTCCATGTGTACTTTTTTTGGTCCCCCTCCTTTTTCTTTTCTTCTTCCAGAAGATACTATGGAGAAGAGTTTCCATGAGAAAAAGATCCTATTGTATACCGTTTTTTCAGGGGTGAAATCCAGCAGGTTCTGACAGGTTCTGAAGAACCGGTAGCGGGCATTTTGAATAGTTCAGAGAACCGGCAAATACTATCTCTGGCTGGCCCCAGAGTGGGTGGGAATGGAGATTTTGCAATATCCTTTCCTCAAGGGTGAGTTCCAGTGATGAGTTGCCCCCGGTTCGGATCGGTTCGCAGGAACCGGTACTAAAACTGGCGGGAGGCCCCTCCCACCATCCTGGATGTTGTCATCAGTGATCTGCACATGTGCAGAAGCGTCTGCATATGCGCAGAAGCAAGGCGCATGCACGATCCCGTTGCAAAATGATAGTAAAGGTAAGTACCCCTGGTTCTACTTATTTTAATTTGTCAACTTTGTGTTGACAAATTCTTCCCACCTCCCTTGTACACCTTGAGATTGTGCCACCAAAAGTCAGATATTTTGCTGCCAATTTTGTTGTGACAAGTCTGCCTTATCTAGAGGATTGTTGTTGTTCTTAGTTGCAAAGTTGTGTCCAACCTAACACGACCCCATGGATAACTTTCCTCCAGGCCTTCCTGTCCTTCATCATCTCCAGGAGACCATTTAAGCTCACGCCGACTGATTCAGTGACTCCATCCAGCCACCTCATTCTCTGGTATCCCCTTCTTCTTTTGCCCTCAATCATTCCTAGCATTAGGCTCTTCTCCAGTGAGTCCTTCCTTCTCATTAGGTGGCCAAAGGATTTGAATTTCATCTTCAGGATCTGGCCTTCTAAAGGGCAGTCAGGGTTGATCTCCTCTAGGACTCACCGGTTGGATCGCCTTGCAGTCCAAGGGACTCGCAGGAGTCTTCTCCAGCACCAGAGTTCAGAGGCCTCAATTCTTTGATGCTCAGCCTTCCTTATGGTCCAACTTTCACAGCCATACGTTGCAACTGGGAAAACAATCGCCTTGACTATATGCACTATCTAGAGGATATGAGGAAGGAAATAGGAGTGGATCTGCTCTCATTCCGCCCAAAATTCACACTGCTGAAAATAAATAAATTTTGCCACTAGATTCTATTGTCCCTTTCTCTGGCATCCTACTACTCCATTTGTGATCTAGTTGGCTGCATATTTCCTTGCTTTGATTTAAAGGTAAATCCTTATACAAATGAAGGTGACTATCAGCGTAGATTATGGATGGGTTCTCTAATGTCTCTGTCATATAGACATATTAGTCTTTGATTTAATGGTTCCCCTACTATGACTGGATGTCAATACATTGCCCTTCAACCTCTTCCTTACTGTCTCTTGTTCATTGAAGTATTGTTTTGGTTTTGTTGTGACACCTCAGGAAGGATAATTGTTAGATTCCTCCAGTTCCTTCATCACCTACTGGAAAAAATGGGCTTATCCAACAACCTGACCATTATGAAAAATGTCAAAAAAAAATGGATTTGGTTACATGATGCCTCAACCTATGACCCCAATGACTTACAAATCTAATTTCAGGTTCAATTAAAATTGTAAATTGAGGACTACTGTTAATAACAATGTTCCTGGTTTTCATTGTTTGTGACATATTAGTACCAAAAAAAGGTAGAAACAAAAATCCAAGTCTGAATCCTTCTTTTCTGTTTATTAATAATTACCTTATTTTATCCTGACCAATTCTATCCAAAATTTGCTTTTCTAAGGATCATATGAAGCTAATTGAACTAAAGACCTTCAGTTCTGTGGATTGCATTTCAAGTAAGAATGTATAAGATCAGGGTCGCTCCCTATGAACTCAGTTGTGAGATTTTATTAGTAGCTTGTTTGCAGCATTTTGCTCGTTTAGGACCTCTGTATTATATAATGATGGGACACAGTGGCTCAGTGGCTAAGATGCTGAGCTTGTCAATCGAAAGGTCAGCAGTTCAGCGGTTCGAATCCCTAGTGCCGCGTAACGGGGTGAGCTCTTGTGACTTGTCCCAGCTTCTGCCAACCTAGCAGTTCAAAAGCACGTAAAAAATGCAAGTAGAAAAATAGGGACCACCTTTGGTGGGAAGGTAACAGCATTCCGTGCACCTTTGACATTGAGTCATGCTGGCCACATGACCACGGAGACATCTTCGGACAATGCTGGCTCTTCGGCTTCGAAACAGAGATGAGCACCGCCCCCTAGAGTCAGGAACGACTAGCATGTATGTGCGAGGGGAACTTTTACCTTATTATATAATGGGTTGTTTTATGATTGTTTGGTCTATAAATACTTAGGGAAGTTTTGTGAGTTGCCATCGCCATTTCCATACTACTAGCGTGTGGGAAACAAAATTGAGGGGCAGGCCAGGTACATGAATTGCTGAAACTCCAGTTACAGAATCAAACTAAATATAAAACTGTGTTTTGATTGGGGCCGATATTAATTAACCACCATTTAAACCAACGGCAATTCCCAGCAGTGCAGATTTGATAAAAAGCCTTGGCTTGTTGTTAAGATGAAATAGAAGCTTTTAATCTCTTTCCTCTGGTGCATGAAAAGCGTAGCGCGAAGAGGGCACAGTGGACCAATGTTTCGGACCTGCTTTCCACTTTATGGTTGAGCGAGGTGCCTTTCAGAGCTCTCACAGCAGTGAAACCGTGCACTTGTTTTCCCTCGTTGCTTGGTGTGAATGCTTTAATGCTTTTGGAATGGATTATAATTAGAGTTCTGGTAGCAAATGAATATCGCCTTCGTGCAATTCTCGCTGCTGCTTTTTGGGGCAGGAGTGAAATAGAAAATATATTCATGCTAACTATGTTCCAAGTCACTGGACTGGAAAACTCATGGCTGTACATTGGTGACCTCCAATTTTGCTCCTCTATCTCTTCCACTCTGTCATAGAAGACGGTTTCTTCCATCTCTGCTTCTTACGTTAGCTTGGTAGGGAGTGTTTTGTGAGGAGATGTCTGCTGAGATTTCTTGGGGTCTTCTTGGGATTCAAGAGAATGTTTGTGTCAGGGTTCCAGAACGATCCAACTCCAATAGAAAACGCAGAGACAAGATGAGATAATTGGCTATAATGCGGATTGGAAACCAGAAATGTTTTTACTGGGGATATTGAACAGAACTTACAGCAAAGAAATTAGATGTTTGATTCTGCATATAATTACAGCGGCAAGGATAGTCTATGCACAGTCCTGGAAAAGTGAAAAGATCCCAACAGAGGAAGAAATAATTAAGAAAACCCTGGACTGTGTGGAGATGGATAAATTAACAAAAGAAATAAAAGAAAAGGAAGATACAGAATATTATCAAGTATGGACTAAGTGGTATGAGTGGCTCAAGATTAGGGAAAGTATGTAAATGTGAATAAACGATGGAGAGAAGAAGGTGACAAATATGTAAAATATTGTAAATGAAGAAAATTAAAAATAAAGGGACCATAAAGATAATGATAATAAAGGATGGGAAAAATGGGGAAGGTATATAGTAGAAAGTAAGAGGAACGAAACTGATATGTAAAAAGAAACACATATCATATGTCTGTGTTGTGTTGATGTTGTAAAATCAATAAAAATAAATTTAAAAAAAAAGAAAGAAAACTCTGAGACAAGCATCATCTCAATTGGAATAGGTATACTAACACATCTGGGAAAACCCGAATCGGAGAGTTCCGAGTTTTCCCTTAGTAAATCAAAACCCCAAATCCAGCCCCTGCACCCATCAGTCCATCACATGGCCCTATCAACGTCCGTCCCAACTTGAGCCATCACTGAAACCACTCCTCCTCCAGATGCAGGAACACCATGACCTTCACCGAAGAGAACCTCCTACTTTCCCAAGCGCAAGAAGTTGGCAGCATGGAAGCTTCTGTTGTTAATATGTCTTCCAAAGCTGACAGTTTGTAGGTCAGAGTTGAATTGTAGAGTCCTTGATGCTCTCTGAGCTTTTGGTTGTTTTTCTTGCAGATTTTCTTTCATTACCAAACGGGGTAACATCTTCCGTGCTAGAAGGGAATGGGGTTTGCTCTCTTTTTATATAAATTGGGAGACTGGCCTTGTCAGTGTTAGTGGAAGTAACTCTCAAATTGTGGAGGAGGAAAAATGGATTTAGATATTGTTCTTGAAGTTCAGGTATACTTATACAAGCGAGGGATCCTTGGTGCTCTCTGAGCTTGGTTATTTTCTTGCAGATGTTTCATTATGCAAACTAGGTAGAATCATCATCAGTAGCACTGACTGTGCTAGTTTGGGTAGTGAAATGATTGCGAGAAACCCTCAGCTACAAATATTCTCCTTTATTGGTACTTATATAAGTATATGCTATCCTTCTTCTCACTTCTGCTGTTGATCATGGAATTATAGCAATAATAGCAATCGGCCGAAGTGGTTTTAGAAAAAATGCCTTTAAAAGTTTTTTAAAAAAAGCCTCTGATGATCGCGTGGCTCAGCTGGGCATGGGGGAGGGCAGGGATTTTTGCTACCGGTTCTCCAAACCACCCACCACCATCGCTACCGGATCGGGCGATCCGGTCTAAACCGGGAGCATTTCACCCCTGCTTCAGAGCCTCTTTCAGCATTATTATTCTGCCTTATTTTGAACATGATGGGAAGAAGAAACTGCTAGCTCCGAAGTGGTGCTTCTCTCATGCTTGGCCTTTGGTCTTCATACCCAAATGAGTGATCAACTCTACTATCTCTTAAAATTTTAAGCAGTCATCTTCTAATGTAAGTGGCAACAAGTCCCTTTTCTGTTCCCAGAGAAGTGATTGTGCAAATGTTCCTCAGCCTTACCTTCAGCTATCAAGAGGCTTTCTTGTCACCTCTTCACCCCATGTTTACCTTCGCTGCAGTAACCTCACTCCACCTTCTCATTGCTGGAGCTGTGGACAGCTTTTTTTCTGCTTCAAAGGCCAAGGAGTAAGTTTCTAGACCTGAAGTGAATACGGTGCTCAGATAATATCTTTAAGTTTTCCTAGAGTAGTAAGTACATGGAGGCTAGAAATAATATTTTTTACATTTAAAATAAATCATTCCAAACAGAATCCTTCCTAGATCTCATAATCCTCATCTTGGATACTCTGTAAACCTCTCAAAGAAATGATGCATTAACCATAGGGGTTCCACCAAAAGCATATACAACTGGAATATAATTTGAACGGTGCAATATGATTAGTAGGGGTGTACAAGACTCCGTTAGGAATCTGATAATATAAATGGGATTTTATTTGATTTACATAACTTAAGAGGTTGAGCTTCCTATGATGCCCATACCTTGCCATAGGTAAAATTAGGATGAAATGGGCTGCTTTATCAACAATTTATAAACCTTGTTGGTTGTAATTCTACTCATTTAAATCTCTACTGTCAGACCTGGAAGCCATCTTTACAGTTGGGCCTTCAGGCCTGCCACATTTTCTACTGTGGGAAAATGGGAGGGGGCTGTTGTGACCCAGGCCCAAGTAGGTAGTAATCAATGCAAACAGTTCCAAAACAAACAGACTTTATTAGAACGGCTGAGAATTAACTCATTCTCAGTGTAGTCCAAACTAAATTAAAACAAACTCTTCATAACACAAATTCTTCAGTCTAATCACCAACCTTGGTATAATTAGGCAAACTGCCAAAGGCTTCTGTTGGCAAAAGTTCAAAAGCAGAAGACGCTGACAAGAGATAAGTGCAGCAAGACTATCAACGTTGTTTTCCGACAAAGAGCCCAAGAGTTGTTGCTGGCCTTTTAAGCCTTATGGGAGGGGCCAACCATCTCTTGGCCTTACTCCCAAGTCGTCGTCTTTGCTTTAGCTGCTCTTGCCTTCTGGAAGCTCTTTTCATATGTGCACTAGGAACATGCCCTGCAGCTGCACGAGGTTACTGGGAGGTATCTTCAGTTTTGGATGGTGCCTGATTGGATCATGTGATGGACATGTGGGTGCTGGGACATGTGGGTGCTGGGATCATGTGGGACTTTCTTTTGGGTGGGGAAAACCTAGAAGCTTTCAGATTCGGGTTTTCCCAGATGTGCCAATATGACATCTTCAATGAAATGGAACTTTGAGGAAACTCAAGCCTCAGAGTCTTCTTTCGTTGGAGGTGTTACTTGGAACCCTGACATCTACCTGATGCAACATCCAAACCTTGGATGTGCACAGGGTTTGATGCCTGCCTTGGAAGTCAAAAGAAGCTTATTCTAAACAGCTAATTTGCCACCTTTATCTCCCTGGTGAATCTACAGGGAGGATTCAATGCCGAGTAGACCATTTTTCTCTCCAACTGTTGTCAGGTGCAAAGAACCAGGACCATTCATAAAGTTTCAGCATTTATTCAAGCCTGTACACAAGAATCTGGTCAGCTAAAGTTCAGTGCTAAATTGGCGCCAGATCAGGGTCAATGGAATTCAGGAGAGGTCAGGCTTGCAGCACTTGTGGGAATGCAACAACTCTAAACTGATGACGTGCTTAACTCTATCCCCCCAGCTTGCCGGCTCTTCTCCTACCTCTGCATGAGAAAACATAAATTAAAATGAATCAGACTTGGTGCCATTGGGTCCTAGACGGCATAAGAAATCCCATGATGTTTTCTTAATTGATAAATTAGAATATATCCCTTATTCTGAAGCAATTTAAGCAATGAAAGAAAAAAAGACACATTGGGTTTTTGAATAAAATACATACGATTAACATGAATCTAATGCTTATTTTCTTTTTTTAAGAATGTTCCCACATTTAGATCACAGTATTAGCTTGAACCAAATGATAGGATTCTGTAGAGATTCTCAGTCATCCAGGTCATGGCTGTCCCAAAGGTGCTTTTTCAGGAGGTGACTGGACTGTCTTGTTGTTGTTTTTTCTTTTGAAGATGTTTTGCTTTTTAGATGAGAAGCAAAACATCCTCAAAAGAAAAAAACAAGGAAGTCCAGTTGCCTCCTGAAAAAGCACCTTTGGGCAAATGATAGGATATTCATATATATTGATTGATTGATTGAGATGGATGCCAAACTAAGATGAAAGTAATCATCTTAGAAACCAGAAAACTGGTTTTCAAGTATAACCTAAGTGTACACCTTATTTAAGTCAAACTGTTCAAGGTTGAAGGTTCAGTTCCTTCTGTCTCATCACCACAGCAATGTGTGTGTTGAAAATAGTACTCAGAATTAGGGTGGTCACTCATGCAGGGCAAAAAAGATACGTGTATAACAGAATAGTCCCATAGGAGTTACAATGAGGAGGCAAGGTCTCAAGTACATCCAAGTACCACCAAAGTACCACCAATGAATAAAAACATCCAAGTACCACCAAAGGTAAAAAAGATACATCCTACCCATAGGGATGAGAAGGGGAATATATTAATCTATATATATAAAAGTGAAATCCACGCACTCATCACGAAATCTCCAGAACGGTAAAGCCTACAAACTTGAAATTTGGTACATACGTTCCTCTTGGCTTCTTGGTGCTTGCTAAGAAAGGATTTTTCAAAATGACCACCAGATCATTAGTATTTCATATACAGTATATACATATACAGTATATTATATCGGACCACACGTTTTCTGAATAGTTTTTATCCCAGAGCTATAATTGCACTCAATAATGAACTAAAGGGCCACCATCAGTGAGCTGTTGGACAGCATTACTTGGTCTGTTGTATGGATGTTTGGGTGGTTTAGGGGTGGGGAATTGTGGTGGGTGGGGTTGTGTTTGGGGATTGTTATGTGTGTTGGGCCTGGTCTTTGGGTGTTAAGTGAATTTCATTGTATGGGTATACTGCGTATACATGTACAATGACAATAAAGTTATTATTATTATTAACACGCTCTGATGCTAAGGAGTTAGACCAGTGTTTCTCAACCTTGGCACCAGAAGATGTGCGGACTTCAACTCCCAGAACTCTACAGCCAGCTGTGCTGGCTTGGGAAATCTGGGAGTTGAAGTCCACTCAGCTTCCAAAGGCCAAGGTTGAGAATCACTGAGTTAGACATTCTACTTCCCCTCCCCACTGAAAAAGGTTCCAACTGCCACTTGTCTCACATTCCATTACCTCAGATCAAACTGGCAGCCGTTCCACTCCTTCACTCAGGGGAGGTCTTGGGCTCCTTACAGTACTAAATGTCAGTACCTCACCAAAATGTCCATGCCTTCCACCGATGAACTGCTTCTGGACTCAAGGCGGCGGGAGAGATATTCCCTTATGTGTTTCAATCACCGACCACCACTGAGCCAACAGACTGTGAACCGATTTTCTCCTGCATAGCGTCCCAGCCCCAACTCACTTCTTACACTGTCCTCCTCAGTTCAGACAAATCTGTTCCTTCTACTGTTGTTGTTAGTTGAGAAGTTGTGTCTGACCTATCGCGACCCCATGGACAATATTCCTCCAGGCCTTCCTGTCCTCTACCATCCTCTGGAGTCCATTTAAGCTCACGCCGACTTCTTCAGTGACTCCATCCAGCCACCTCGTTCTCTGTCGTCTCCTTCTTTTTTTGCCCTCAATCTTTCTCCTTCTACTGTAACACCAGTTAAAAGACTGTCTTTCTGTTGACCGGAAGTACAACAAATGCTTCTAAATGATGTTTTTTTGGAGCCAGAGAGGTGAAGAAGGGAAATTTTATGCCAACATTCAAAGTGCAGGGGCAGGTCTACCACAGGATAGGGAGTATCATGGTGGGGCCTCAGCAGCAGCCTTCATTTCTCCAGATGTACTTTGTTGGTGATGATGACAACGAGAGTCTGTCAAGACCATTGGGGATGCCACAATGGTCATAAGTGTGAAAAATGGTCATAAGTAGCGAAGTACGGGTATCCAGCTAGTACGTTTTATATATATATATATATATATATATATATATATATATATATATATATATATATATATATATATATATATATATATATACACGCTTATCATTTAAAAGGGGTTTAGTGTATTTTGTCAATCTTGGACCAACTGGTGATGTGTTTGTTTCGATGGAGAATGTTAGTGCTTAAACTTCTCCCTCGTAAGATTCTTTAGCTATAAACGAATTTTCATCTTGACAGCCTTTCAATTGGAAGATGCTTTGGGATAGAGAAATGTCTTTGGCAGCTTTTTGCACTGAGGGGCTGTCATCTGAAAGGCAGGGCACACAGAAAGGAAACTTGCAACAAAGAAAACACGTGGAACGTTTGTAGTTCAACACAGGGGTGGGCTTCAAAAATTTTAGCAAGGGGTTCTCTGCCCGGTTGCTGGGTGTGTGTGACCATGGTGGGCGTGACCATGTCAGTCTCCTGCACCACGGTGGGGGAGGGGGCGTTTATGCCCTCCCTGGGCTCTGGAGGCTTTCTTTGAGCCTCCGGGAGGGTGAAAACGGCCTCCCCAGGCTCCAGAGGCCCTCTGGGGGCCAGAAATAGGCCCATTTCTGGCCTTCCTGAATTTCCAGTAGGCCCGTTTTTTGCTCTCCCTGAGCCTCTGGGCGCGCCCTGCACTTGCCTGCATCCAAAATGGGCCACGTGGGAACTCCTGGGAGGAGAGGGGCCTCGTGGGCGGGGCCAGCCAGGAGTGAGATTTGGGGGTTCTCCGAACTGCACAGAATCTTAGCTAGAGGTTCTCCTGAACCCCTGCGAACCCCCAGCAGCCCACCCCTGGTTCAACCACACAAATGTTGCTTTCTACAATTAAAATACCACCTTGGCACCATTTTCATCCTTATTGTATGAGACCCGGAAGAAGCTTCCTACTGTTTATATTTAAAGCAAGGACAATTGAAAGGAAATATTAAGATTTACAGAAATCTTATCTAATTCCCCTCTAGAAGCAGAGACTTCCTCTGCCACAAGAGCATGTGGGCTTGGGAGACAGGGGAGGGAATCCAATTGAAAGAAGGTACTTAGAGAAGCTGTAGAAAATTATACACTTAATTCTTTCCTTTAACACTCAAAACCACATGGGATGATAAGATGATAGCTACTTCCTCCCTGTTTAAAGGAGCTTATTTTCCTAAGACCTGGGGTTTTAGGTGTACTTGGTTTCCCCCCCACCCCCACCCCCACCCCAAAAATAGAGATTTTTTTTAGCTGGCACTGCAATTATTTTGCAGTCCAGTTTCATATTGGAACTGTAGATACTGTGAACTTTAGTTTCTATTTTTGAACTAGGAGGTCACTTTATCATTTTCATCCAAGAACGATCAAACTATTTTATTTTATTTTTTTATTGAGGCAGACACACCCTATTTGCTAGGACTGTGATAGTGAAGGTGAACCTATGGCACACGTGTCTGAAGTGGCACGCAGAGTCATGTCACCTGGCATGCGGGGCGTTGCCTGTTCCTCTTCTGGGTTTCTGGCGTGCATGTACACGTGACAATCAGCTGGCCTTTGGGCATGCAGCAGTGCCAGAAACTGGAGGAGCTGTTTTTCCATTTTCCGGCATGAGCATGCATGGTAGCAACTGGAAGATTTGCTGCATGCTGAAAATCAGAAGTTCGGTTTCTGGTGTGTGCATGTACCCTGGGCAGTTCCTCTTCTGGGTTGCGGCCCAAACGAGTATGTGCAGAGCACATGCATGCACATGTTTCCTTTTTGGCACTTGGTGCAGGGGTGAAATGCTCCCAGTTCAGACCGGATCGCCTGATCTGGTAGCAATGGCGGTGGGTGGTTCGGAGAACCGGTAGCAAAAATCCCTGCCCCCCCTCTTGGCCAGCTGAGCCACACAATCATCAGAGGCTTTTTTTTAAAAAACTTTTAAAAGCATTTTTTCTACAACCTCTTCGGCAGAAGAAATGCTTTTAAAAGTTTTTTTTTAAAAAAAAAGCCTCTGATGATCACGCGGCTCAGCTGGGATCATCAGAGGCTTTTAAAAGCATTTTTTTTTTCTGCAACCTCTTCGGCTGAAGAGGTTGTAGGAAAAAAAAAGCCTTTAAAAGCCTCTGGCGATCCCAGCTGAGTTGCCTGATCGTCAGAGGCTTCTAAAAGCATTTTTTTCTGCACCCTCTTAAGGTTGTAGAAAAAATGCTTTTAAAAGTAAAAAAAAAAAAAAAAAGTTGGCCATGCCCATCCAGTCACATTACCCCCCCAAGCCACGCCCACTGAACCGGTAGTAACAAATTTTACGTTTCACCACTGACTTGGTGCCAAAAAGGTTCGCCATCACTGTTCTAGAACAACATGCCCTTCCTCCCTCTTTGAAAGTGTCCTAATTTATTTTTTTTTTTAAATTGTTTTTGACATGTTTACCTTTTGCTGCAGTTTTAAAAACAACAGGTTTCGTTCCCAGATGGAACTCATTGTGCTGGTTGAAGGGCAAAACGGAGCCACCTCTACTGTTTTACTGCCCAGATCTTGTCAGTGTGAATTAAGCCAGCGTTTATGAAATCAGAGCAAAACACCAGCCAATGTGCAAGACACTAAAATCTCTGCTGTCTCACTTCTTTGTGTTAACAAAGTCTAGACTTTGCTGCAAGCTAAGGGAGAAATGTTTGAATTAGGATGTGGTGCAGAATAGCTTCCACCACCAGCCTGGAAGCTTGGTTGATGCGGATCATTTCAAGACAAAATTGTGTGTTGTGTGCTTATTTATTTACTGAGCTTTAAAAATGCATTTGTGGCTATTTCTTTTTTGCTTTATTAAGCAAACAAAATATCAAAAGAACATGTTTTTTTTCTCTCTGTTTCTCTGTGGCTATTGGTGCCAAATATCTGCCTTGAGATATCTTCAGGATTTCCTCAGATCTGTTGCTTTGAAAGAGACATTATGCATGGTATTTTTTTTGCATTAATTCTTACTTGCTTTTTGGAATATTTCTGCTGAGCAAAGGAAATGCCAGGCCTGTCTTGATGCCTTCCTCTCACAGATATACCCTGTGCTTTTAAAATCCATCAGAATGACACGCTGCCCTTATGGAAGAAAGCTGTTATGACACATTGCATTAAAAAGATATCTGCAGTCTGTATAAAACAATGTTGTAAGTGATGATTTGGTGGTCTATAAATAAATCTAGCACTTTCTGAACAGATCGTATTGGTTTTTACCTGTCCTTGTTGACTTAAAGTGAAAAAGGAGTTCATAAAACTGGCAGGGGCTCCTTTCCCATCTAAACAAATTCCAAAAGAGACACTTTTGGTGCACATCATTATTGGGGTATATCAATGGAGAATATGGGTCAGTTCAGTTGTGGGATTCAGCCAGTTCGCACCACTTTGGGAGAACTGGTTGTTTACTTTCTGAGCAGTTTGGCAGTTTGGTTGTTGGAAGAAATTATTAGGGCAGAGAACTGGTTGTTAAATTACTTGAATCCCACCACTAGGTCAGTTCAAACTTTAATATTACTTGTTTATGTTTCATTAAATTAATATCTAACCACGTTGCAACACAGGGATGAAATTTACGAGTAAATTTGCTGCTCTGGTCACCATAATGTAGTCCTTATATTCTGTTCATGTTGGCTGTTACTTTTCGTTATTGAATACAGGGATGAAATCCAGCAGGTTCTGACAGGTTCTGGAGAACCGGTAGCGGAAATTTTGAGCAATTCAGAGAATCGGAAGCGGAAATTTTGAGTAATTCGGAGAACTGGCCAATACCACCTCTGGCTGGCCCCAGAATGGGGAGGGAATGGGGATTTTGCAGTATCCTTCCTCTGGAGTGGGGTGGGAATGGAGATTTTGCAGTATCCTTCCCCTGCCACGCCCACCAAGCCACGCCCACAGATCCGGTAGTAAAAAAAATTGGATTTCACCACTGTCCAGAAGGTCTCTCATTTTTAGATCCCATGTGTCACACATCATGAAGCACGCAGGTTCTATCTGATTTGAGATCTCTGTGATTGCACAGTTCTTGATCATGCAGAGAAAGTATTGATATGAACAGAAATGTGGGATGCTGCCTTAAACTGAATCAGATTAACTCAGAATTGTGAGGCCCTTGGCGCTCTCTGAGTTTAATGGTTTTCTTCCAGACGTTTCATTGCCAAACTAGGTAACATCATCAGTACTCTCAATACATCTCAGAATTGTCATTGACTTTTATGGGTTTTGGAGAAAGGAATCTGTTTTCCCTCTGTTTGTCTCATCTGGAGATTGCATCTGGGGAGGATTTTATTTTTGCATGCTTCCAAGTGATATCACTTTTTTTTCAGAATTGCATATGGATAAACTCTGTTTGCATGCTTAGATGACTATATGAGGATTGGGAAGACAGACACACTTTAATCAATCGATCAGTCTTACAGTCTTAGACCAGAGACCAGAACAAATAAAAACGCTCAGTAAATATACAATTAAAAATTCTAGTATAAAATAATAAATAACAACTAAAATCTATAATAAAACCCAACCTGTCAATTAAACATGGTCTAACTATACTAATAATATAATATAAACTACATATATATTGTATTATATATATTTATTTTCTTCTCTTTATATAAATATAAAATATAATATAAACTAATAATAAAAACTATAATAATAGGAACACGGTGGTTCAGTGGCTAAGACACTGAGCTTGTCGATCGAAAGGTCAGCAGTTCAGCGGTTCGAATCCCTAGTGCCGTGTGATGGAGTGAGCTCCCGTTACTTGTCCCAGCTTTTGGCAACCTAGCAGTTTGAAAGCACGTAAAAAATTCAAGTAGAAAAACAGGGACCACCTTTGGTGGGAATGTATAACAGTGTTCTGTGTGCCTTTGGCGTTTAGTCATGCCGGCCACATGACCACGGAGATGTCTTCGGACAGCGCTGGCTCTTTGGCTTTGAAACAGAGATGAGCACCGCCCCCTAGAGTTGGGAACGACTAGCACATATGTGCGAGGGGAACCTTTACCTTTAACTATATAAAAATTACAATCCATAAACTGTGTGGCCTGTTGTAGGTTCAATGCTAAAAGGGAAAGGATTAAGCAGTGCAAACACATTTGTGTTATAACAGAACTATGGTGGAGAAGACACGTGTTTCAGGGGTGGCATTCACTTACGTTCCCTACCGGTTCGCAAATGTGAGCACACACGCCTCCTCCCATGCGCATGCCTTCCACGCATGCCAGTGGTGGGTTGCCCCCGGTTCTATAGAACCAGTAGTAAAACCGGCGGGAGGCTCCGCCTACCAACAGCAACGTCTCAAAACACTTCGGCGCAGCCCACTTAGTAAAGGTAAGTAGAACTGCCCCTGACGCATTCACTTAGCTCGTTTGTGCACCTTCCGTGCATGCTCCCAGCCTCAAAAGTGTGCCTAAATAGGACGGCATAGAGCCGGAGCAGGTGGGTGGGACAATTTCCACTACCGGTTTTGGCGAACTGGTCCAAATTGGCTGAATACCACCTCTGACGTGTTAGCGATGAATCCCCAGTGCTACTGCGCAGAATCTGGCCATCTGCGCTGTAGTTATGTGCTTACCTGGCAGGGGAGATACCTTGATTATGAAGACACACTTATAGATGCAATCATCTCGGATGGAGAGGCTTGACTTAGCTTTCTTTTGTTTAAAAAAAAATGTTTTGGGAAGAGAACCTGTTTCCCTAAATAAATGCAGGATCCGGAAGAGGATTGTGTGGATATTTAAATTTTGCAGTCCTGCCATCCAGGTCTGGAACCCTTTCTGAATATTAAATCCTTCAAGCTGCTACGATAGTGTTGATAGTAGTTTCCTGAGCAACCAGACAGTTCTGTAGCCATTTATGGATTGCAGGTGAGTTACCAGCTATTATGGAACAACAGAGCATTGTGATTTAACACTGATGGCACAAATTTGGGCTTGCTAGGGAAAAGGAGAAAAAAAAAAAAGAACAAACAGTCCAACGATGAAGACTCATAGAAGGAAGAGGTGTGAAAAAGACCAAAATCAGAAACATTTGCTTCTCTCTTTGATTTTAAAAACATAGGATGATTTTTTAAAAATTGTAAAATCTACCTCCCACTCCCCCGCCACACTTTATTCACTATATCCAGTGGTGGGATTCAGCCAGTTCGCACCACTTCGGGAGAACCGGTTGTTAACTTTCTGAGCATTTTGGCAAACTGGTTGTTGGAAGAAATCATTAGGGCAGAGAACCGGTTATTAAATTACTTGAATCCCACCATTGACTGTATCAGAATAACTGTGTTCTCATAGAGAATCAAATCCCCTGTTTTATGCTTGTGTAATTCAATAGCAGAAGCAATATTCCCCTCCCTCTTTTCTTCTTTTTCATTTCTTTTTTTTTTTCTTTTTAAAGATAAAACTGGTGCCAAAGTGAAAGAAGTGCTCTTTAATTATTAGCCTGGAGTGATTTTTTTTTTTTTCTCAACAGAGATGAAGGGATTCTGGAAATAATTGCTGGCTACGATCTTATAAAAGAGGACGTATCTATCTCAGCATTAGTAGAGATTGCTGAAATTAGAGGTGAAAATCAAGAGCTATTTGCTTGTTGGCCTGCCAGGGTGGCAGGGGTGAAATGCTCCCGGTTTAGACCGGATCGCCCAATCTGGTAGCGATGGCGGCAGGTGGTTCAGAGAACCGGTAGCAAAAATCCCTGCAACGCCCCCCCACCGCATGCCCAGCTGAGCCGCGTGATCATCAGAGGCTGTTTTTTTTTACTTTTAAAAGCATTTTTTCTACAACCTCTTTGGCCGAAAAAATGCTTTTAAAAGTAAAAGAAAAAAAGCCTCTGATGATCGCGCGGCTCAGCTGGGATCCTCAAAGGCTTTTCAAAGCATTTTTTTCTGCAACCCCTTTGGCCGTAGAGGTTGTAGGAAAAAAAGTGCCTTTAAAAGCCTCTGGCGATCCCAGCTGACTTGCCTGATCGTCAGAGGCTTCTAAAAACATTTTTTTTCTCTTTGCAACCTCTTAAGGTTATAGAAAAAAATGCTTTTAAATGTAAAAAAAAAAAAAAGTTGGCCACGCCCACTCAGTCACATTACCCCCCCAAGCCATGCCCACAGAACCGGTAGTAACAAATATTAGATTTCACCCCTGCAGGGGGGCCGATTATTTTAAATGGTAGCTTTATTGTCATTCTCTTTGTCCTCCTCCTCATCCCTTTTTCTCTACTTTCTCCTCCTTCTCCTTCCTTTGGCCACTTTCTTTACAAGACAAATAGGCTGTTGCAGATTAGAAAGGTGAATGTTCCTTGGTGTTTTCCAATAGGATGGGAGAGACAGGAAAAGGGTTCAGCAGAAATGTAAAACGGATGTACACATTTCTGTTTTGGGAAGGGCTGTGCATTTAAACTTGGAGGGGAGAACTGAAAAACTGTGTGTGGCCCCCACCTCCAGTTTTATAGCCGCTGAACTTTCTCAACATCACTAGTTATTTGCTGATGTGATTTTTCAGTTTTTTGTCGTAAGAGCAAAACGCATATGCCAAACTTAACAAACCCACCTTGTTCTTTAAACCCACTCTTTTCCCTTGGAACTTACAAAAATTCCATGTTTTCAGGACCGATCACTCTGGGTTATATGCCTTCTGTCATGGCTTTTGCAAGTGCTTGAAGTTAAGACCAAGTGATAAAGTGTTGGGTTGGCCCTAGGGCAGGGCTCAGCAATCTGCGGCTCTGGAGCCGCTTGTGGCTCTTTCACCCCTCTGCTATGGCTCCCTGTCACTCAAAATATGCATCACAACCACCAATGTGCGACACCTGCCGGCACACGATTTATTCAGCTTTTCAACCCCTGGTAGGCCAATCATGGATAAATCCAAGAAAAGTTTCAGAAGAAAACAGAACGTTTAATTCAACTACATATGCTAGTTTTGTGGCCACTCAAGAAATAGTCAGGCATGGGAAGGGTTTTGTGGCTCCCGGAGTTTTCTTTTCTGTGGGAAACGGATCCAAATGGCTCTTTGAGTGTTTAAGGTTGCAGACCCCTGTCTTAGGGAGACTTGAAGTCAGTGGTGGGATTCAGCCAGTTTGCACCTATTCGGGAGAACCGGTTGTTAACTTTCTAAGCAGTTCGGAGAACCGGTTGTTGGAAGAAATCTTATTTTGTTTTTTCCCACTTTACAGGGCTAATCCTGAAAGGAAGGCAGGAAGGGAACATTCTGGTGGTGTTTCTAGCCTAATCTTTATTGCCCTGTTTACAGAAACTGCCTCTCTGGTTAACCCTTATTACATTGTAACAACTAAGTCGAAGCGCCCATCGATGCGAGTGACGTTGAGTTGGCCACACCCACACGGTCACATGGCCACCAGGTCACGCCTACCCAGGTGGTCATTAGGGCAGAGAACCGGTTGTTAAATTATTTGAATCCCATCACTGCTTGAAGTCCACCCTCAGTCATAGGAACTGAGGTCAGCTAGTCTCCATAGGCAGATTTTTTTACTGTGGCACATATCCTACCACAGAAGAATTTACTAAGCCCCTTATGTTTAAACAAAATCAAAGAGCGCCATATATTGAGATCTTGAGATCTTGAAGAGAAGGTAGAATATAAATCCGGCCAATAAAGAAAAAAGAACTGTGTCTGCAGAATGAGTAGAGATACCAATTCTAAAAACTGAGTGTGTGTATATCCATATGCAAACATGGATCTCAAGCAATAATGCTCTCGAGAGTTCCTCTTAGATAGGAGTTAAGAGATATAATTCACATAATTGCATCTCAGATAGGTATAAGCAAATGCTGTCTTCCTCTTTGTCCCTTTTCAATTGAATCAGAATGTTCTGTCCTGATTTGTTTTTCTTCTGCAAGAACAAACTAAGTATTTTGTATTTCAACCATGTTCTGAGTTGTCAGAATTGGAAGAGGAAAATGGATGAGGCTCTTGAACCATTCAGCTTTGCCCGTTGTCGAAATGGTCTGTGCTGAAATGAGAACATGTGAAGCATTATTATTATTATTATTATTATTATTATTATTATTATTATTATTATTATTATTATTATTTAATCTTTAGTGAGATTCACAGCCTTTGAGGCTGGTTAATAGCTCAGCAGCTCGAGTCCTAACCAAGGACCTAGGAACTGTTAAGGTATCGTCAGAGGATGTAAGCTGTTCCAAGTAAGGTGGTTTTTTGTAGAGTCAAAATGTTCAAGTCTGGCAAATTTAGAATTTCTAAATAGCGGGGTAGCCCTTTGGGTATTGCTCCAAGGGCTCCAATTACAATCAGGACAACACACGATTTCTTTTTCCACAGTCGCTCAACTTCAATTTGCAAATCTCGGTACTTTGTGATTTTTTCTTGCTGCTTATCTTCAATCCGTGCATCACCAGGTATTGCAATGTCAATGAACCATACCTTTATCTTTTCAACTATTGTTATGTCAGGTGTGTTGTGGACCAAGTGCCTGTCAGTCTGAATCCTAAAGTCCCACAAGATCTTGAGTTTCTCATTCTCTAAAACTTTCTCAACCTGATGTTCCCAGTGGTTTTTGCTGTACTCAAATCCAAACTTTTGGCACAATTTCCAGTGAATGATCTTAGCAACACGGTCATGGCGTTGTAGGTAGTAAGTTTGTGAAATTTTGCTGCACCCACTGATCAGGTGGGCAACTGTCTCATCTTTCTCATTGCAGAGGCGGCATTTGCTGTTGGTGGTAACATTATTTTTTATTTTTTATTTATTAATTATAAATTAATAATTTATTAATAATTTATTAATTATAAAATTATTATTATTATTATTATTATTATTATTATTATTATTATTATTATTATTAGCCTTTGTTCTGTGGGTTTTGTCCTCCTTACTCCAAGGTTAGCTGATTTTTCTTTTATTGGGATTACATATATTTTATTTTACCGAATATCTACATTATTTCACCAGTTGACAATATTGAGATGTTGGGGAACATTAAAGTATTTGACAGAGGAAAGTATATTTAGGATTGGGAGGGGCCTGATTGAATATGTTGATTAAATAGGCTGAGATTGGAACACAGGTTAAGGGAAAAATTGTTATCTAAAAGAGAAAGCTACAGCTGCACAATATTTAGTGAAAATGTATCTTGCTGTATGTTGCATTAAAAATATGTCTGGGGCAGTAGTGGGTTTCAAATCCCGGGGCTACCGGTTTGCTATTGGTAGTGTGCGGGTGCTCAGCGCTTCTGCACATGCGCAGAAGCTTCTGCACATGTGCAGATGTCTGGGTGGGTGGAGCCTCCCACCGCTGCTACTGATTCTCACGAACCAGGACAAACCAGGAGTAACCTACCACTGGTCTGGGATCTTTTCAATATTCCATTGGACCTGGTAGTTGCTGTATTTTTTACTGGAGCCTCCTTCTAGAAGGAAGGAAGGAAGGAAGGAAGGAAGGAAGGAAGGAAGGAAGGAAGGAAGGAAGGAAGGAAGGAAGGAAGGAAGGAAGACCTCAGAACAATAACAGTAACAATTTTATTCTTTTTAGTTTATGATGTTAATATTTGAGGTTTTTTTTTAAAACTCCACTTTTTCGAGACTTTCTCAATTTCTGAATGTTGGAAATTAACCAAAGAGAGAAACAACCTGGAATTAAGGAGAAACTTCCTAACAGTGAGGACAATTAACCAGTGGAACAGCTTGCCTCCAGAAATTGTGGACGCTCCATCACTGGAGGTTTTTAAGAAGAGGTTAGACAGTCACTTATCTGAAATAGTATAGGTTCTCCTGCTTGAGGAGGGGGCTGGACTGGAAGACCTCCAAGGGCCCTTCCAGCTCTGTTCTGTTCTAAATTCTAATCTGTCAAGAGTTGTCTACAAGGAACAGAAAAGTAGAAAATTCTACTTATGGTTTGTCTAATCAACTTTCAGTTTCACATTTTTTTTAATAGGCCAGAAAAGTTTTTATGAAATTATTCTGTATATGTATTCTTGAAATGCAATACACTGGAGTGTCTCCTGAAATGATCTCATAGGCAATTTAGAAGCACGGCTAATGATTTCTAGTGGAATGGGTGTCTATGAAGTGCTGCTCAGATGTATTCAAGTCAAGATTTATCTGTTAATACTGTAAGAAACCAACACTAAGTATACAAGGAACAAACAAAGATTCTTGGAGTTGGATGAAAAGTCACATAAGACCATTCTTTATAATCGCTATCAAAACTGGGCTATTCCACCTAACATGCAGTTGGTTTTAAGCTACCGTATTTTTTGGAGTATAAGACGTGCCTGTTCCCCCCAAAAAAGAGGATGAAAATCAGATTATTATAGAATATGGAATAAATGGTATAAATGGCTTAAGACTAGAAATAAAGAATAAAGATTATTAGGAAAGAAGAGTATGACTATATATATATATATATATATATATATATATTTGTCTTCTTAACCAACCAATTTTAACCAATTTATTTACAATGACGCGGGAAAACACCCGAGATTTTAATTTTTTGCATATATATATATGTATATGTATATGTATATGTATATGTATATGTATATGTATATGTATATGTATATGTATAACAAATGTATGGAGTGAAATAAAAATGTATATAACAAGAATGTAGAAATGTATAATGTAAAAGATATAAGTAAAACATATAGATCTCTACAGGGGGGAAGAAAAAAAAGGGACAACGGGGAAAAAAAAAGGAGAGAAATGAAGACATAGAGGAAAAAAGACTAAGTAACAGAAGGAAGACTATGATGAAATTATGCTTAAAAATGATAAGATGTTTATATGTTGTATGTTATGTGAATGTCATATATGTGTTATAATAAAATTACAAATTAAAAAAAAAAGAGGGTGAAAATCTGGATGCGTCTTATACTCCGAATGTAGCCCTGCCCAGCTTCAGAAAAAAAGCCCCCAACACAGCTTCAGAAAAGAAACCCCCAAACACAGCTTCAGAGGCTTTTTTTTCTGAAGCTGTTTCGGAGGCTTTCAGAGGCAGATTTTTTTTTTCTCCTGAAACGGAGTTTCAGAAGTTTCAGAGGCAGGAAAAAAAAGCAAAAAAAAAGCAAGGCACAGGCCTCACAACCAAGGAACCTATTGCTAAAATTCACCTCTGGCAACAGCTGATTGGGGGTATTCCGGGAGGCCGATCCACCCGCCAATCAGCTTTTTTCTTATTTTCCTCTCCAAAAACTAAGGGGCATCTTATACTCTGAAAAATACAGTAACCTCAAACATGAGAAGCAAGTTCCATTTATTTTATGGAATCCTAGTGACCGGGATGTGTTTAGGCCACTGAACTCAAATGCCTCCTTAGTGCAGGAATTCATATGAAAGCATCCTAGACAGATGGATCTCCAGCTTCTACTTGAACATATTCAGTGAAGAGAAGTTACTCTATCCCTAGGCTATTGGTTTCACTGGTGAACAGCTCTCATCACTGGGTTGCTTTTCTGAACATTCAACCAGAATCTTTTTTCTTATAAGTTAAGATCATTAGTCTGTGTCCTGCCTTCTGGCTCCATGGAAAACAGACATATTTGGTGTAACAATTATTTCTGGTATTTCAATAGTATTATGATAGCTGCCTTTTCTCAAGGCTAAATCTACACAGCTTCTTCTAGCAATCCTTGTAAAATTTAGATTCTAGTTCTCGGATGACCTTTCTTGTCCTTTGTTTCAGTTCCTAAACTTCTAGCGATGTGCAGTCTTAAGCAGTAGTGAAATGTAAAATTTGTTACTACTGGTTCTGTGGGCGTGGCTTGGTGGTGGGGGTAATATGACTGAGTGGGCGTGGCCATCTTTTTTTTTTTAAACTTTTAAAAGCATTTTTTCTACAACCTCTTTGGCTGAAGAGGTTGTAAAAAAATGCTTTTAAAGCCTCTGATGATCCCAGCTGACTTGCCTGATCAACAAAGGCTTTCTTTTCTTTTTTTTTAAAAAAAAGCCTCTGATGATCCCAGCTGACTTGCCTGATCGGCAGAGGCTTTTTTTCCTTTTAAAAACATTTTTTCTATAACCTCTTCAGCCAAAGAGGTTGTAGAAAAAATGCTTTTAAAAATTAAAAAAAAACCTCTGATGATTGTGCAGCTCAGCTGGGCAATGGGGGGGGGGGGGCAGGGATTTTTGCTATTGGTTCTCCGAAGCACCCGCTTCCATCGCTACTGGATTGGGTGATCCAGTCTGAACCGGGAGCATTTCACCCCTGGTCTTAAGATTCTGTTAGCCTTTCGGTAGACGCACAACTCTGTAAGTGCATCTTCAGTTGGCAAACAATATTTCTTACCAAACAATGGAAAATGCTTCCTTAATAATGCCAACTTTTTTTTTTTTAAAAAAAGAAATGCTTCTTAATCATACTGTGTCTCATTCACATGGTGACTTTACATTTAGGAAAAAAAAAAGAGGCATTCCTTAAATTACATTTAGCTTGATTTTTCATGTCACATGCCTAATACACATCACAGATCTGATTTTTGGCTAGCAGTGATCAAGGATATTAGTCTTCAGTGAAGGATGCAGAACGTTTTTTTAATAAATTCATTTGTCAGAAGTTGGTGTTTTTGAACAAATGGCCTCCTTAATGTATTTTTCATCATAAGCAATTTGCATGAGAACATCTCATTACATTCTCATGCCAGTGCAGAGTGATGTCAACGGTTGGGGATGGAGAAAATATGATTGCGTATGTTAATTAGATAATAAATGTTTTCCCAAGGGTTGTTTGCCTTTATCGGAGGAGAAATAAAATGGTTCGGTATTCTACCAAAGAATGTGGAAGCTTTACAGAAGCTTTACAATAGCTTTACAGAAGCTTTACATTGTAAAGTTTTACAGAAACTTTACGATGAAGTCACATTGGTGTGCTGTTGTAGTTTATATTTATTTATTGTTGAGTTTAGATAGCGCCCATCTCACAACGTGATTCTGGGCAGTGTACAATTAAAATGTAAAAATCTAAAAACCCCTATAAAACTCAAAAAAGAGCTAGATTTAAAATAGAATAAAATAGAATAAAATATAATAAAAGCAGTGGTGAAATCCATTTTTTTTTACTTCCGGTTCTGTGGGCGTGGCTTGGTGGGCATGGTGTGGCTTGGTGGGCATGACTTGGTGGGGGTGGCAAGGGAAGGATACTGCAAAATCCCCATTCCCTCCCTACTCTGGAGCCAGCCAGAGATGGTATTTGCTGGTTCTCCGAACTACTCAAAATTTCTGCTTGGTGGGCGTGACAGGGGAAGAATACTGCAAAATCTCCATTCCCACCCCACTCCAGGGGAAGGATACGGCAAAATCCCCATTTCCTCCCCACTCCTGGGGGAAGGATGTTGCAAAATCTCCATTCCCATCCCACTCTGGGGCCAGCCAGAAGTGGTATTTGCTGGTTCTCTGAACTACTCAAAATTTCCACTTCCGGTTCTGCAGAACCTGTCAGAACCTGATGGATTTCACCACTGAATAAAAGGTATAAGTGTCAGCTTTGGAAGCCATATTAGACCGGAAGCTTCCATGCTGCCACCTTCTCATGTGTGGAAAAGTAGGAGGGGGGATTTAGTAGAGGAATGTAGTTAGACAAAATAGCATTCTTCCTTTCGGTCAAGGTCAGGACAATCCTGCATCTAGAGAAGGAGTGGCTGGAGTGATGTCTCGAGATGGGACAGATGGTGAACTAGGCCCAAGTAGGTATTATCAGACACAATCAGTTCTAAACAAGCAGACTTTATTAGAACAGCTGAGAATTAACTCATTCTCAGCTAGTCCAAACTAATTCAAAACAAATTCTTCATAACACAATTCTTCAGCCTTATTACCAACCTTGGTCTACTTTGGCAACTTGCCAAAGGCTTTTCTTGGCAAAAGTTCAGAAGCAGAAGACATCAACAAATAAATAAATGCAGCAAGACAAGAAACAAATCTATCAATGTTGTTTTCCGACAAAGAGCCCAAGAACCGTTGCTGGTCTTTTAAACCTTATGGGAGGGGCCAATCATCTCTTGGCCTTACTCCCGAGTCGTCCTTTTTGCTTTAGCTGCTCTTGCCTTCTGGCAGCTCTTCTCATGCGTGCACTAGGAACAGGCTCCTCCTGTTCCTCTGCCTCTCTGCTGTCAGCCTCTGGAGGCTCCGGAGTCCGCACCTCACTCCCTGATGGCCCTGGCCCCATCTCTGCCTCCGACGCAGAGCCCTCATCCGGGCCTTCCCCAGCCTCCAGGACTGTCCCATGTTCTTCCTCAGCCTCCTCACTGTCCGACTCCACTGCCAGCTCCACAGGCTGCTGGCAGACCACAACAGGACCATGTGATGAGTGAGGGGATGGTTTTGGGGGGGGGTTGATTTACTGAGGGAAAACCTGGAACTCTCAGATTCGGGTTCTCCCAGATGGGCCAGTATACCTACTCTAATAAATGGAACTTTGAGAAAATGCTTGCCTTAGAGTTTTTAATTGTAGTTGGGGTTTTCCGGAATGCTGACACTAAGTACAGATTAGGCAAGGCCTATCTCAAAAACAGTAACTGTGAGAGGGACCTTGGAGTCAATGCGTAGCCTCAACCAATTTTTCCTCCACCACACCCTTAAGGAAACCGTAATGTATGGCTCAGCCTCTTCATGCAGCATTCAAGGAATATGTTAAACATGGTTTGGCCTCTCCTAATAAGACCGTTGCAGGATGCTGTTCACAGAGCTACCATTGATGAGCATTCAAAATGATGCTGATCAGAAGCAAGCAGTGGAGATCTGTGCTTCTGATTGCTGATTGCCATGACACCCAGTCTGAAATTTAGTGCTGAATGAAATTGCTTGCCGAGATTGTCATCCATGTCCATCTTACAAACGTCTGATGCTCTTGTAAACTGATTTGGCCGTGCAGGCTGTGAGAAATCATGGAGAGATAATAGCCCCAGACTCCAAAATGACTCCTTTTAAGGGAGAAATGAAAGAAGAATGAGAAAGATTGTCTGATCCAATAACTGTTAAGAGTGAACATTATTTTTTTTGAGAGTTGGACCCGTCTCCTTTCCTCCTTGCTTTCTCTAGGGTTGGGTTCATGCAACACTTCACTAGGCTAAAATAGAGTTGAGTGGTTTGTGGTTCGACATTATTAAACCATGACTAGGTGGCTTTTCATTAAAAAGATCTCAGAGCAATGTACAATGTAAACAGTCAGTTGAAACTACTAAAATATACATTAACATTCATTTATGAAACTTCAAAGTAAGCAATAAAATAAACATTAAAATATTAACACGGTATAGTAAAAACAGCAATTAATAAATTACAGCAGCATCAACCCAGGATTTGTCTTTGCATGTTGCATAAACCCATTGCTTGACTTATGGTTTATGGTTTAGCATGTTGTGGGAATCCAGCCAGAATGTACAGTATGTCAACGTCCCACACAGCATTTCTGAAAAAATATGATTTGATTTGAGCTTGTTCTTCAGTTTGTTCTCAAGCTTGTTCCAAAGTACAATATTCTTACAATACTAGACAACGCAGTATCAACAGTAGAGACCTTCAGATTTCTAGGTTCTACCATATCTCAAGACCTAAAATGGACACCTAACATCAAAAACGTCATCAAAAAAGCACAACAAAGAATGTTCTTTCTGTGCCAATTCAGAAAGCTCAAACTGCCCAAGGAGCTGCTGATCCAGTTCTACAGAGGAGTTATTGAGTCTGTCATCTGCACCTCTATAACTGTTTGGTTTGGTTCTGCAACCCAACAAGACAAACACAGACTTCAGAGGATAATTAGAACTGCAGAAAAAACAATGGCTACCAAGCTGCCTTCCATTGAGGACGAGTCAAAAAGAGGGCTGTGAAAATAAACTGGACATAAACTGTTTCAACTCCTACCCTCAAAACGACGCTATAGAGCACTGCATACCAGAACAACTAGACACAAGAACAGTTTTTCCCCAAATGCCATCATTCTGCTAAACAAATAATTCCCTCAACACTGTCAAACTACTTACAAAGTCTGCATTATTATTAATCTTCTCATCGTTCCCATCACCCATCTCCTCACACTTATGACTGTATGACTGTAACCTTGTTGCTGGTATCCTTATGATTTATATTGACTGTTTCCTAATATGATTTGATGGCTTATTTGTTCCCTATGACTATCATTAAGTGTTGTACCTTATGATTCTTGACGAATGTATCTTTTCTTTTATGTACACTGAGAGCATATGCACCAAGACAAATTCCTTGTGTGTCCAATCACACTCGGCCAATAAAGAATTCTATTCTATTCTTTTCTATTGTTCCAAAGTATGGTGGCCCCTTTAGAAACAATGTATAACTATGCCAGGTTCACCTCAAAAGGGACTTTAATCTAGATGTCTCCAGTCCTAGCCCAATGCTAACCACTCAGTGGTGGGTTCCACTTACCTTTGCTACTGGTTCAGAACCAGGAGCCCATGGGGCGCTTCTGCACATGTGCAGAACCGTGATGATATCCGGGTGAGAGGGTGGTGCCTCCCACCACCCCCACTACCAGTTCGCCCGAACCGGAGCGAACCGGTAGAAACCCACCACTGTAACCACTGTACCATGCTGTCTCTTGACTGTGGTGTTTTTGCTCAGTTTTCATCCATTCCACTGATTAATTTTTCTCACTGTCAGGAAATTTCTTCTTAGTTCTAGGTTGGATCTCTCTTTAATGACCTTCCACCCATCATCTTAGCATCTCTGAGCCACGGTGGCGCAGTGGTTAGAGTGCAGTACTGCAGGCTACTTCTGCTGATCACCGGCTGCCAGCAGTTTGGCAGATCGAATCTTACCAGGCTCAAGGTTGACTCAGCCTTCCATCCTTCCGAGGTGGATAAAATGAGGACCCAGATTGTTGAAGGCAATATGCTGACTCTGTAAACTGCTTAGAGAGGGCCGTAAAGTACTGTGGAGTGGTATATAAGTCTTAAGTGCTATTGCTATTGCTCTTAATAGAACAACTCTGCTGTTTCAACCAAGAAGGCTCTTCTAAAGCCCTGTCTTTCCTGGAAAATAGTAGAAAGTTTCTAATTAGCTCATTTCCCCAAACTTAACATTTTAGGATTTTTTTAAAAAAACTTTTCCTTCCAGTAATATCTAGTACATTGGTCCCCTGGATGGCACATATAGTACAAAGTTGTTTAGTCAGGGTTTTTTCGCTCTCATACATAGACCTCTTGGCCTCTCAACAACTCCCAAATTAATTTTAGATTTTTTTTTTTAAAAAAAGCTTTCCTAAGTGACCAGCCTTTTGCATGATGCCTAACCTGTCTGTGGTCAGGGGTGTTAATAGCCCAGATGCATGCTGCTTTCAAAAGCGGCCATAGCTCTCTTAAGCGTTTATGTTAGTACCCTACCAGGTAACTCTGTTGCGAGCTTTCTTCTCATCATGAGTTGGCTCCATGGTCCAAAAGAAACACTTTCAAAATAACATTACTGATGCTGTTTGTTTCCAATGCCTTTTCCTGCTGGGAGGGCTTTTTAATAAAGGCATATATTTTCCTCCGCCATAAAATTTGCAAAGGTTCCTTTTTTTCAAGGTCTCCGCTGAAGTTATCATCAACTTATCCCATTCCTGTGTACTCTCCAGATGTGGCTGAAATGATCCCCAGTTAGCTTTTTGAATAAAAGATGCGCTACATCCTTTCAAGCCTCTACTTCTACCTCCTCACAAAAACCAGCCTTCACCCGTGTTTTGACATTTAGCAGAAGCTAGTGAACTCAAGTTTAATAATGCCCTCTTTGCTGTTAGTGAAGTCTTTTTCATGGATGAAATAAATCTGCTCCCACAGAAATCCGTGGCAATTTTCTTTATCGTTCTGTACCTTAAAGCAGAAATGCTACTGGATGTCACATCTATCCACCTTACTGCTGCAAGATCTCCACAGTACCCCTGGCCTTTTTCAGATGTTCTGCTGCTCCCTTTTACTGTGGGCTTTATGTGCCTTCTGTTGAACATCTGCTAACAAGCAGCAGACAAAAGAAAAAAAAAGGCATTTAGTTCTTGGGGACTTTGCTTGCACCCCGTGTCAACCAGTAGAAGTTGATAAGAGAATTCCCATACCTTTATCTGCCTATCCAAGAGAGGATTCCTCCCTCCATATTCACAGGGATATGGCACATGCTTAAGATGAAAGGGAGACATCATGTTCCTTTGCTGTCTGCGGAAGCTGCTGCTACAAGATATTGTAAGCCATTTGTTTAATGGTATTTGATAACGCCGGGATGAGAACAGGCTTAGAAGTTCCTCTAGATATCTGTCAGGCTCAAAAGAACCAAGAACAACACGTGTAGTTATTTCAGAGTATTTCTTTATTGTTGTTCGTCTATTAACAGAATCTTGTCAGACTAAAGCAACTTTCTGCATAACTATAGGTGTACTCCGTGAACTGCTAGGGAGGGCCCAGCCTTGCTCTCTTCCTGCCTACCAGACATTCCAAGCTCTGCTGCCTCTTTGCCCTCTAGGAAAGAGCCCCTCCATCCTGTGACTCTGGACTACATTCCATCTCAAACTCAAACTGCCCAAAGAGCTGCTGATTCAGTTCTACAAAGGAATTATTGAGTCTGTCATCTGCACCTCCATAACTGTCTGGTTTGGCTCTGCAACCCAACAAGACAGGCACAGACTGATTCTTATTTAAGCTCTCTCGGTGGCTCAGAAACAAGTCTCTGCAAGTGATGGATCCAACAAAAGTAGATGATCATGTATCCTGCTTCTAGGGGACAATCTTCTTTTTTTGAAGGCATGTTCTTTCAGAAGGACCCATTCAACACATGTTCTGAAGCTGCCCAGAAAAATCTAGCTGGCCAGCTACCCAGTATGATAGTAGAAACAAAGAATGTTCTTTCTGCACCAACTCAGGAAGCTCAAACTGCCCAAGGAGCTGCTGATACAGTTCTATAGAGGAATTATTGAGTCTGTCATCTGCACCTCCATAACTGTCTGGTTTGGCTCTGCAACCCAACAAGACAGACACAGGCTTCAGAGGATAATTAGAACTGCAGAAAAAACAATGGCTACCAACCTGCCTTCCATTGAGGACCTGTATACTGCACGAGTCAAAAAGAGGGCTGTGAAAATATCTACAGATCCCTCACATCTTGGACATCAATTGTTTCAACTCCTACCCTCAAAACAACGCTGTAGGGCTCTGCACACCAGAACAACAAGACACAAAGACAGTTTTTTCCTGAATGCCATCACTCTGCTTAACAACTAATTCCCACAACACTTTCAAATAATTTACTGAGACTGTATTACTATTATTCTTCTCTTCCTTCCTAGTATCCATCTTTTCTCACTTATTACTATAACCATGTGTTTGTATCTTTCAATTTATATTGTTTTTACTTGTTTCCTAGTACGATTTGCTAGCTTATTATTAACCTTGACTATCACTAAGTATTGTATCTTTTTATTCTTGATGAATGTATTTTATTCTCCTTATGTACACTGAGAGCATATGCACAAAAGACAAATTCCTTGTGTGTCCAATCATACTTGGCCAATAAAGAATTCTATTCTATTCTATTCTATTCTATTCTATTCTATTCTATTCTATTCTATTCTATTCTCAGGATCAAAATTTTGCACAAGAGCAGAAAGAGTATCAATCACAATGTGGGGGAGGGAAAAGTGATTATTTCCTTCACATAAAGTTGATTTTTTTTCTCCATTATATCTTGACTTACTATTTGGTTGGCTTTAGAATTTTCTAAAATGGCTTTCAAAGTATTCCAAACCAGAAAGAAATGAATAGCCAATTATGGCCACAATATAACAGCTATCTTTTCACCCTATTTAATGTAGGATTTGTAGATGGCTCCTAACTTCCCCCCACCCCCAAATGATGACATTTCCCAGAAAACAAGGGAGATAAAACTGAAATTCATCTGTCCTGAACAATCATTAATTCGAGGATAAAAGAATCAACCTGACATGTTGAATCCCATTAACACAAGCTCAGAAGTGGTGCCATTTCAGACTAACAAATGTTATTTAAAGGAATACCGTATTTTCTGTAGTATAAGACACACTTTTTCCCCTCCTAAAAGAGGTTGAAAATTTTTGTGCATCTTATACACCAAATGCAGCTTTTTCGAAGCTTTTTTTCAGCCCTAAGGAGGCACTAGTGAGCAAAGCAATCTCGTGTTTTGCTTGCTCCCTCCAACTCTCAGTTGTGAAGTTTTTTTTTCCAGCCCTAACCAGGCACTAGCGAGTGAAGTGATCTCCGTGGTTTGCCTGCTTTTCTCATTGCTTCTCTCTCCAAAGATCAGTTGTGCTTTAGAAGCTGTTTATTATCCCCAAACAGGGGATAAAAACCAGCAAACTAATGTGCTGAAGCTGACCAGACTAAGGACGCTAGCCAGATGGATACCTGGTAGGCAGATTTTTTCCCCCTTTTTTCCTCCCCAAAAACTAAGCTGTGTCTTATACTCCGGTGCGTCTTATACTCCGAAAAATATAGTACATGTTTGTGAGAATACAACTCACTGCACAAAATGCATCTTGTGAAGGGAGCAGAGGCTAACAAAAGCTTATGTCTTTTAAGAACAATTGTTACCATATTTTTCAGAGTATAAGATGCACCTTTTTCCCCCTTAAAAGGGAGTGAAAATTTAGGTGCATCTTATACATCGAATGTAGTCCCGCCCACCCACTGGCCCCCACCCTTTGGCCTCTGCCTTGCAGCAGTTACCTCTTTGCAAGCAAACAGCAAGAAAAAATAGCTCCTTTCAGCTTCAGCACAGCCTAATTAGCACAAGTTGATTCCATCGGCCTCCCGACTCTCAGCTGTTTTGCTCAGGGCTCTGCTGCTTGCTGCAAAGAAGTAAATTTCTGGAGCAGATTTTTTTTTTCCTTGTGCTAATCAAGCTATGCTGAAAATGAAAATGAAACTAAAGCAGGCTGTTTGCTGTTTGTTGCAATGAGGCAAAATTGCTTAGAGGCGGAGGGAGATTTTTTTTTTTTCTTCTTTTCCTCACCAAAAAAGGTAGGTGCATCTTATACTCCGGTGCGTTTTATACTCCGAAAAATACGGTAATCTGAAAAAATGCTAACGGACTCCTTTAATTTTTGGTACCATAGATAAACATGGTTCTTTTCCTACAATGCCCACAAACTCATATATGAGTATGAAATCGGGGTGTGCAAGTGTTTATTTTGTAGCCCATTTGCTGATTGGGAAGGAGAGGAAGAGCTACTTGCAAGCCCTTAAGAAGGAGGCCATTCGCTCAGCATCTCTTATATGGCTGCAAAAGTCAACCCAAGACTGACTGCCTCCCCTGTAATCTTTAAATGCAGCCCCTAAAGACCTTAAAACCTGTTGCCAAATTGTAATTTTTAATGTGATAGAGTGAAAAAAAAATTAAATACATGCCTGGAGGCTGATCCTATTAACTCAATTTCATTTTAATTACACAGAAATGTAAATGAAGTTGAATCAAATTTATCTCGCAGCCTATTCTGACCTCTGAAAGCTTTAGTGTGAAGCCCCTAACCAAGGGCAAAGTTCAGCCTAAAAAAATGGTGTCCTCAGAAGATAAGAGTCTCTCTAGTAAGGAATAGAATAGAATGGAATGGAATGGAATAGGAATAGGAATAGGAATAGGAATAGGAATAGGAATAGGAATAGGAATAGAATAGAATAGAATAGAATAGAATAGAATAGAATAGAATAAGGACTGGACTGGACTGGACTGGACTAAGAATTAGAATTAGAATTAGAATTGAAGAATGGAATGGAATGGAATGGAATGGAATAGGAATAGGAATAGGAATAGAAGAATAGAATAAGAATAAGAATAAGAATAAGAATAAGAATAAGAATAAGAATAAGAATAAGAATAAGAATAAGAATAAGGACTGGACTGGACGGGACTAAGAATTAGAATTAGAATTAGATTTAGAATAGTAGAATAGAATAAAATAGAATGGAATGGAATGGAATAGGAATAGGAATAGGAATAGGAATAGGAATAGGAATAGGAATAGGAATAGGAATAGAATAGAATAGAATAGAATAGAATAGAATAGAATAGAATAGAATAAGGACTGGACTGGACTGGACTGGACTAAGAATTAGAATTAGAATTAGAATTGAAGAATGGAATGGAATGGAATGGAATGGAATAGGAATAGGAATAGGAATAGAAGAATAGAATAAGAATAAGAATAAGAATAAGAATAAGAATAAGAATAAGAATAAGAATAAGAATAAGAATAAGAATAAGAATAAGGACTGGACTGGACGGGACTAAGAATTAGAATTAGAATTAGAATTAGAATAGTAGAATAGAATAAAATAGAATGGAATGGAATGGAATAGGAATAGGAATAGGAATAGGAATAGGAATAGGAATAGGAATAGGAATAGGAATAGAATAGAATAGAATAGAATAGAATAGAATAGAATAGAATAGAATAAGGACTGGACTGGACTAGACTTAGACTTAGACTTAGACTTAGACTTAGACTTAGACTTAGACTTAGACTTAGACTAGAAGAATAGGAATAGGAATAGGAATAGGAATAGGAATAGGAATAGGAATAGGAATAGGAATACGAATACGAATACGAATAGGAATAGAAGAATAGAATAGAATAGAATAGAATAGAATAAGAATAAGAATAAGAATAAGAATAAGAATAAGAATAAGAATAAGAATAAGAATAAGGACTGGACTAGACTAAGAATAAGAATAAGAATAAGAATAAGAATTAGAATTAGAATTGGATAGGATAGGATAGGATAGGATAGGATAGAATAAAAATAAGAATAGAATGGAAGAGTAGAGTAGAGTAGAGTAGAGTAGAATAGAATAGAGTTCAATTCAATTCAATTCAATTCTTTATTGGCCAAGTGTGATTGGACACACAAGGAATTTGTCTTCGGTGCATAAGCTCTCAGTGTAGATAAAAAAATACATTCATCAAGAATCATAAGATACAACACTTAGTCATAGGATACTAAATAAACAATCAAAATCATACTAGGAAACTAAATAAAACAATATAAATCATAAAGATACAAGCAACAAGTTTATAGTCATAAGTAGAAAAAGATAGGTAATAGGAAGGATGAGAAGAAGAATAGTAATACAATCTTAGTAAATAGTTTGACAGTGTTGTGGGAATTAGTTGTTTAGCAGAGGGATGGCACGTGGGGAAAAAACTGTCCTTGTGTCTAGTTGTTCTGGTGTGCAAAGCTCTACAATGTCGTTTTGAGGGTAGAAGTTGAAACAATTTATGTCCAGGATGCAAGAGGTCTGTAGATAAAATGAATTTTCGGCTGTGCTATTTTAGGGCAGGAGTTGGATTCGATGCCCACAGGTCACTTCCCAGGACTGGTTCTATTTTGAAAAAAAAAGCAGAGAAGAGTACAACTCCCAACAATTTGCTAATGAGGACGTAGCCTTTTCATTTCAGAAAGGAAGCAGTCAGTGCCCTTTGCAACACCAGCCCACACCCACGGAGCGAGTCTGTGTCTTCTTGAATTTGTTGTTTTCCTCTCATTAAAGTAATTGCCATTAATTAAGAGGCCCTAATGGATTTCGAGTGAGAGGAGGCTGCAAAACGACTCCCCTCCATCCATTCTTCCTGCTGATGCTGCCTTGAAGAAAAATGCCTGTGTGTGTTTTGCCTTTGGCAAACGATTCCTGCCCTCCAGGTTTCTTGTGTCTTACGTACTTCATTAAACTGAGGCCAAATAACGCCCCTCCCCGATAAATAAAACGTAGCCACTGGCTACCTGTTGCCAGTAATTGCTTGGCTGAGCCAGACCTGATTAACCTGATGGATCCAGCCAACAGTCAGTGGGCACATTGCTCTGCGTGTCTCTCCCAGCAAATTCAAACAAGGAATTTCTATTTATTAAGAAAAAGGTGCCATGCCAGCTAACTGGGGAGTTTTGTATTAAAAATGTATGGGAACTCAAGATGCAAATGAAGGGCTGCCTGGAGGCCCTTTGCAAGATTGTAGCTCGGTATTCTGAATTTCCAGCCGCACTGACCTTTGACTTTCAACAAGTGGAGAGGGTTGCATTTCCCCCGCCAATCCTCTTTCTATAGCAACCTGTCTTGAAAAGATTCGTTTTCTTCCCTTTAAAAAAGAAAAAAAAGAAAAAGTGGAATGGGATTTCAGAAAGGTAGATAGGATGTCAATGCTAACCAAGGCATTGTGTGATGTGTGGTTTCCAACGGGGGAAAAAAAAAGGAGGGGAGGAAATGACTTTATACATGAGCTTCGGGGATCTGCATTTAAACCAGTGGTGGGTTCCTCTCGGTTCCTCCCGGTTCTGCCGAGCCTTTAGCGGAGATGATATGATGTCACCGAACCGGTTCTGCCCCCCTGCCTCCCCACCCCCCACCCCCGGCATTATTCTTACCTTTTATTTGGCCCCACCCCCAATCTATTGCTGCCTCCTGAGTCCCAGCTGATGATTAGGGGGAAAAAACTGTTTAAACTCTTGCCGTGGGGCTTCAAAGAGCCACCCTACAACTGATCAGTGTTAAAAGAAAAGAAATGAGTAGACCGGTGCCTGCAAAAATACATGAGTAGATCAGTGCCTGCAAAAATAAATGGGTAGACCAGTGCCTGCAAAAATACATAGTAGACCAGTGCCTGCAAAAAATAAATGGGTAGATCGGTACAGCTCTGCAAGCAGTTTAAAATCTGGTAGACCAGTACCTCTGCTAAATCCTAAAGAATTGTCTCATAATCATCAAGCCACGCCCACAAAATAAGCCACACCTACAGAACCGGTAGTAAAAAAATTTAGAACCCACCCCTGATTTAAACTATATGTAGGTGGGGCATGATGATGACATGATGAGGCCAAGAATGTCCCCCAGACTCATTCTGAGATTAATGTAGCTGGACTGTTGATTTACTATTGGTACAATCGGGGAGAAGGCTGGACAATGGATGCCAATTTCGATGGTAATCAAAATTGGCATCCATTGTTCAGTCTTCTCCCCGATTGTACCAATAGTAAAATGATCCAGACAGGGCCGGATTTAGATGAAAAGAGGCCCTAGGCTATTCCGCTTATGAGGCCCTTTCACCTATAGTGAAAGTGTAATTTTAATTTTGCTAACAATTTGAATGTAGGCCCCTCTTGATCTTGAGGCCCTAGGCTGAAGCCTAGTTAGCCTATAGGAAAATCCGGCCCTGGATCCGGATCTAACCAGCCAATGAGCCTTGCAAAGATTTATTGAGTAGGACAAAAAAAACCAGAAGATATTGGAGTAATAAGGAAGGGACATTTTTTCCCTTGCATTTCTGCCTATTAATAATGCGACTCACCCAGTATTGTCTGCATCTTTCATAAAGCCCATTTGTGTTCTTTTTTTTTTCCCCAGAGGTTCCCTTAAGAGCCTACACTGACTGATGAATGTAAATAGACAACGCTCTAAATCAAGATATATTTAAAAAAAAAAAAAAAGAGGGAGAGGGAATAAAATATATCACTTACTTTGTTTTAGAAAAGGAAACAACAAACAACAATGTTTTGGGATGGGTATGTAATCTTGAACTGAGCTGGCCCTCACTCCTCCGTGAATTATTATTTTGACAGTGTGTATTTGCTGAATGTGCAAATATCAGTATATATTTGGCATGTCTTTTATCTTCATCCAGAGCACTTGACACTGAGCATTTGCACTCTAGGATTTAGCACATGAATCATGTCTGACACTAGTTACCAACCTTTGGTAATATATAATATATGACATGCACTGGTAGTTAGTATTTGGCAGTTTCTGACATGCAGCAGTGAATACTGAACAATTAGCAATCCCTGTTCAACAACCTGGGTTCTAATATTTGATAAGCCTTAGCGGATGGTCTTTGTGCAACACTCTCGAAGTAACAGTAACAGAGTTGGAAGGGACTTTGGAGGTCATCTAGTCCAACCCCCTGCTCACGCAGGAGACATATACTAGGGATTCAAACCACCAACCTTTCTGATCGACAAGCTCAGCATCTTAAGCCACTGAGCCACACTGTTTAGTGCCATTAGATGCCATTCATTGAATCAACCCCAAGAAGTTAATTTCCAGCATAAGAGTTTGAAATTAGGTGGCTGAAGACCGAACTCATTCCCCAAATCCCAAGCCTTGAAAATATGCTGCACAATTCTACTATAGCTTTAGTAGCCCCAACAACTATATGTCACGAGTGAGTTTAACTAATTCAGTATAGGGAACTAAACTTTTAGTCACAGATTTATTTTGCTTGTGGGTTGGATTGAAATAGGTTTATGGATGGAAAGTGATGGTGACCTCTGTTCCCTACTTAAACCATTACAAAGATATTTCCAGTGGATTAGATTTTAAAGAATGATGATTAATGGATCAGGAAGCAAGAATTACACTTTAAGTCTGTTGATAAAGTCTAATGAGGAATTTTGTATGATTTAGGGAAAGTATCTGTGAATGTTTGGAGTCTATACAACGAACGTGGAACTAATGAAAATTACAAATATCATGAAGGAATTTTTTTTGTTTCCTTCCCTTTTCCTTCCTGTTTCTTTCCATTTTCTCTGCCACCTTCTCCTTCTCCTTCTTCCACTTTGTACTTAATAGGCTGTCCTGCATCAAAGGTTGGCTGACAATTTGTTAAAACAATGTTATTCAAATGATACAATCATTGTCCAAAATTCAGGAACCTATTGAAAAATATTAAGATGATAACTTTTTAAGTGGAATAAAACAACACAAAAAATATAGAAATGGGCAGCAGAGTAACACATTTAAAAAGGAAAATAACTAGATGTCTTTCAGATCAGAGAATTCAATCTGGAACCATCTCTTTCAGATAAGAGAATTCAGTCTGGAACCATGTCTTTCAGATGAGAGAATTTAATCTGGAACCATGTCTTTCAGATGGGAGAATTCAATCTGGGACCATCTCTTTCAGATGAGAGAATTCAATCTGGAACCATGTCTTTCAGATGAGAGAATTTAATCTGGAACCATGTCTTTCAGATGAGAGAATTCAATCTGGAACCATGTCTTTCAGATAAGAGAATTCAATCTGGAACCCACAGCCTAATTCTTAAAGAAGTTGCTCTGGAACTTTCGTTGAACGAGAATAGCTCATTCTACTGCTTTGTATATTCCTTTTTTTTTTAAATAGCTGGTTTCTTACTAAGAACCATAAATCTTTAGACAGGCAGCTCCCTGATGAAGTTAAGCACTACCACAAAGAGGGTGAACAAAAGCAGATCCAGGATCCAGGCAGAAAGCTGTCAGCTGCTGCAAAGCAATGCCCATGATAGAGCTGCCTTCCGTGGTCCCGAGACCTTTCTGTATGCCTAGGGAGCTGTCCAGAGTTCTGAATTTCAGCTCCTCTTGCTGCACGTTCAGCCGTTCTATATAATCAGTATGGAATATAGAGGTTACTTTATCTTCATAGAATTGAAATTGAATGTAGACAAGAGGTGGGGGCTCACTAGCAAATGACAGAAGACAAACAATGGACTCTCCCAAAAGTGTGGAGAGCTTACTGAAATTTATTCCACACAGTCCCTTGAACATTCAGGGAGAGAGGTTGGAAAACAAATCAACTACCTAAACCAGGAGTCTGCAACCTTAAACACTCAAAGAGCCATTTGGACCCATTTCCCACAGAAAAGAAAACACCGGGAGCCACAAAACCTGGGTGGGCGTGGCCAACTCGATGTCACTCACTTCCACCAGTCACATGACTCTCTAGCCACGCCTACCCAGCCGGTCATTAGGGAAGAGAACCGGTTGTTAAAAAACACTGGGAACCACAAAAACCTTTTGACATCTCTCTCCCTCCCTCCCCCTCTCTCCCTCTCTCCCCACCTCTCTCTATCTCTATCTCTCTCCTCCTCTCTCTGTATCTCTCTGTCTCTGCCATAGCCACTTCTCCATCACCCGCCATTGCCCTTACCTTCTCAGGCCAAGCGAGGAGTGACTGGGAGGGGAGGGCGAGGAGCGGGGCCAGCCAGTGGTGGGGTCACCCGACAGGGAGCCACAGCAGAGGGCCCAAAGAGCCGCATGTGGCTCCGGAGCTGCAGGTTGCTGACACCTGACCTAAACCAAGAACTCAAAGTATCATTTGAAATAAAATGCCAATCTGGAAATGGCAGTTTTGAGGCTTGTTTCCCTGTTCTTGCTGTCAGGTCCCAGATATTTCTACAGGGACACTGGCATTTTGATGGGAGGAAGGGGGGGAAGGAATGGAGTCATCTGTATATGAAGTTTCTGTTTCGGTTTCCTGCATTACTGTGCTAATCTTTATGTGAAGTTTCTGTTTCCCTGCAATGATGTAATGTGGGAGCGGTTTGGTTAGCATGGCTTTAAATAGCTGGTTTTAAGTGAGAAGCTTCAGTTCTTGCCTAGATCTCTTGTTATCACAAACCTTTCAATAAAAGCTCCTTTTGGAACCACTGCCATTTCAAGAGTCCTGCTTTCTTGGGAAGATTGGAGAGGCAAGACCTTACACTAGCACTAAGTCTCAATAAAACTTCCAGTCTCAGCTATGGGCATACTATGCGAGCAATTCCTTAATGGTGTAGTCTCTGGCCTTCCCCCCCCCCCCCCACTTAAACCAGCTTTCTTTTCTGCCTGGACTATGAGATGCATCAAGGTCAGGCAGTGTTGATGGATGTGGGAGTTTTAATACACAGGCTTGATAAAGCTAATCCAGCAGGTCCTTTCTCTGCAGGTTTCTCTTTGTTGTCCTCTGGTGTTTAGCATCTCCATCAACCTTCTTTTCCAAACCTCACCCATGAACCTTCAGAGAAGCCTTAATGTTCAGCAAACACTGAATCTGCAGTCACTCAAATTCTGCTGCTGTGGCCTACTCCAAAGGAGCTGGTAGTTCCTCCTCACCACTCGGAGTCCATGAATTTATTCTACATGCCAGAATGGAATGCTTTTTGCATCCCTTTCTGATAGAATTCATTCCTCACGTCTCTCTTTCATACAGCTGTATTCTTTCAATAATCCAATTTCAAATGAGATTAGTGGTTTTCGTCATTGCTAAAAAATGGGAAGGAATTGCAAATCCATATTGATTTATTGAAAAAAATTGCTAGATCCTACTTTATTTTCTATCCATCTGGGCTTGGGGGCTTGCTCCAGAGACTGATCATCCCAAAATGAAATTGGTCTTTTGAGGCGATCTTTGGATATTCAGAATGAATGATCACCTCTGCTACTGAGGTGCCACAGTTGTTGAAAGGAATTTAAGTATTAGTAAGGGCAGAAGGATAAATGACCCTTGATTCAAAGGAAATTGAAGGTAGACCAGCACTCGAATATTTACTCTGCATGTAGAAGAGCTATGTTTTTGAAGTTGTGCAGAACTCCAATTGGTGTTGAAGTTGGATTCACTTATCAACCATGAGATTCATTTAACAACTTCAGTAATTGGCAAAAGGTGCAACTCACTTAACAACCATCTTGCTTAGAATTTACCATAAATTCTGGTCCTATTTGTGGTGGTAAGTCAAGGACTTCTTGTTCAAGGCAACACACTTTATTTTTTATTTTCTTATTTTTTTAAAATTTGATTTATATGCCGCCCTTCTCCAGAGACTCAGGGCAGCTTACAATGCGTTAAGCAATAGCCTTCATACTTTTGTATATTTATACAAAGTCAGCTTATTGCCCCCTCAAACTGGGTCCTCAATTTACCTACCTTAGAAAGGATGGAAGGCTGAGTTAACCTTGAGCCTGGCGAGATTCGATCTTACTTTAATTGCAGACAGCTGGTGTTAATCACAATGCTATCAGTCTGCTGAGCCACCAGGCCCTTTTTGTTATTACTATTATTATTGTATTCTTACAATTGAACCATTGTACCCAGTTCAAATATGAACTTTTGTAATCCTAAATGTTTCCTGGCCTGGTCTAAAGACAGTTAGTTCCATTGATAGGCAGTTATTTATTCATTTTGTTTTTATTTGTTTATTTATTTTGTCAGACATATATAAGATTAAAGATAAAAGTATAAACATAATTGTGAATACATGAAATGTATAAACATGATTATGAATACATGAGATGGTTATAAATGGGGACATTAGGACAGGGACGGTAGGCACGCTGGTGCGTTTATGCATGCCCCTTATGGACCCCTTAGGAATGGGGTGAGGTCAACAGTAGACAGTCTAAGGTTAAAGTTTTTTTGGGGGGGGATGAAACCACAGAATCAGGTAGTGCATTCCAGGCATTGACCATTCTGTTGTTGAAGCCGTATTTTCTGCAATCGAGTTTGGAGTGGTTTACCTTACGTTTGTATCTATTGTGTGCTCATGTATTGTTGTGGCTGAAGCAGTTAGGTATGAATAGTACTCCTTTTAATATGCAAGTTGTTAGAAACTCAGATTTCAGTGAGTTTCAATGTCTAGCTTGTAAAGATGGATGGTTTATAAGAAAATGGCCAACAAAAAACATACACTTGGCTATTGCAAAGATGGTGTAGTTACTTTCCAGTCTTAGCTAGCCTTTCAGCTAGGTGATGGGCAACCAACAATAAACAGAAAGAACCTCTAGGCACAATATCTATAAAAAGGAAGTGGTATTTGTTTCCTCCCAGGTGATAGAAAGTTCTAATTTGGATGACAAAATTAGACTTGAACTTCAGCAGTCACTGTTTATGCTTAGAATGGTATAGATTCCTTGCTACCAGGGGTGAAATCCCTGGTAGCAGGTTCTAACAAGTTCTGGAGAACTGGTAGTGGAAATTTTGAACCGGCAAATACCACCTCTGGCTGGCCCCAGAGTGGGATGGGAATGGGGATTTTGCAGTATCCTTCCCCTGGATTGGGGAGGGAATGGAAATTTTGCAGTATCCTTCCCCTGCCATGCCCACCAAGCGACAACCACCAAGCCACACCCACAGAACCGGTAGTAAAAAAAAATGGATTTCACTACTGCTTGCTACTATAGGAAAACATTGGAAAAGTCTATAAATTGGTGGCTGTGAGTTATGGGATGAATGATACTGACAGTTGTTAAGGAGGTATTGGCATATTTATTTATTTATTTGTTTATTTATTTGTTTGTTTATTTATTTATTAGTTTGATTTATATGCCGCCCTTCTCCGGAGACTCAGGGAGGTTTACAATGCGTTAAACAATAGCCTTCATACTTTTGTCTATTTTATACAACGTCAGCTTATTGCCCCCACAATCTGGGTCCTCATTTTACCTATCTTAGAAAGGATGGAAGGCTGAGTCAACCTTGAGCCTGGTGAGATTTGAACTTGTAGTAATTGCCGGCAGCTGATGTTAATAACAGTGCTTTAGTCTGCTGCGCCACCAGGGCTCTAGATATATCTTCATATATTTACCGAATATATTCATACACAACCCAAAGACAAATTCCTTGTGTGTCCAGTCACACTTGGCCAATAAAGAATTCTATTCTATTCTATATTCTTGTTAGTATCATGGGCCTGCATTTGCTTTGGAAACTCCAAATATCTCTACAACCTCTACATTTCCATGGGTTTTCTTCAAAGCATTATTGCTAAATACTGTGTGTTTTCCTTTTTTTTTTTTTCTTCTTGCTTTAGTTGATTTGTTTTTGGTTGTTTTGCAGTACTTCTTGGTTTATTAAGTTCTGAGTTATAAACCACCTTGGGGATCTTAGAGTTGAAAGTTCTGGGTTAACCTCCCCCCTTGGGGTGAGTGGGTGGGGGAGAAACTTTAAATAAACAGCCACAGGAAATGGTAAGACTTGGCTGATGCCAAGAGCCCTCAGGCAAATGGCTGTCCATCATCCTGTCTATCCTAAAAGCTTTCTGAACGAGTTCTAAAGCACTTTCTGTAAAAATGAGATAAATAGCTATGTTGGCTTGCTTATCCTTTCCTTTGCTTAACATCACAGATCTGTTTTTAGGTCTCATAAGTCCGGCAACTCTAGGACAAAAGAAGAAAAACAAATTAGCATGCCCTTCGTCTACCTTTCATATTTTCAGATTAACCCTTTCTAAATATAGATTGTTTTATTACAGTTCTATTAGGGGCAAATGAAGAAGCTTTCCATTTGTCTTCAGATGCATGATGAAGCTGAAACTTAAGTGTTCAGGGATTTGGGAGGGGAAATGTTTGCTAATATAAATAATAGATGGTTGGAAGCTGCATCAATTTTTGTGCAGGATATAAGCGCGTGTGCTGGTTTATTTATTTTAAATACAGCCACCAAAAGATTTTTGAGGAGGCTCAGAAAGTGATTTTATGTGAACACTGGGTTTTTTTTTTAATCTTGTTCTTTAAAGTTCATCTGTATTTTCAATATTCTCAAACATTATTTAGGATGACTGAAATGATATGATAAGGTACTATCTGCATGTGCTTATCTTGGAACAGAGAGAATTTACAAAGGTCTTCTGCCAATTTATAGGAACTCAGACAACATTGAAGAAGACGTTCAAAAGCTGGACTCTAAGAAAAAAAATGGATTTAAAATGTTTGGAAGAACTGGGGCCGCCAAGAAAAGTCCATGCCAAGATAGACTATCTAACTTAGAGAAAAGTCTCAGAGCTGAGACTTTTCTGTTTCTATAGACTGTTCTGCTCCAGCTACGGACTGCAGCACACACAAAGTCCATAGAAACCTTAGTTTACTAATTAAGGACTACTAATGAATTTTCTTAGTAGTTGTTCGAACACAAGTACAATTTAAATCAGTCTTTTCTGAACAAGGGCTGTTAATTTAACTTCATTAACAGCCGACAAGAATCCAAAGAATAATAACTCAATTCTGAAGCACAGTATTTCAGATAAACATAATCTTACTGTGGTTGGCAGAATGCCCAGAAGCAATTTGCAGGAAAACTGACAAGAAAGGAGCAAGAACCGATCAGACGTTTCTGGAATCAAGACGCAAAGGAATATGGACGAAGTTGTTTCCTGCAAATTGCCTCAGTCATTGTCCTTCCTTAAATAGGCTAGGGGAGTGGCCAATTAGCCCCAAGCCTTACTCTTGAGGAGACCTCCTCCTGAGGAGCTTCTCCTGCCTTTTGGCAGCTCTGCGCGCTCGTGCATCAAGAAGAGGCTCCTCCTCTTCTTCCTCTTCACTTATGGGAGCTTCTGGAGGTTCTGAAGGCCCCACCTCTGGCACCACATCTTCTCCAGCCTCCTCATTGTCTGACTTGAGTGCCATCTGCATAGGCTGCTGGCGCATCACCACACCAGCCTCCTCACTGTTGGAATCAGCTACTAGCTCCCCAGGCTACTGACGGGCCACAACATAGACAGGCTTCTACGTAGCAAAGTGGAGAGTAGAGCAATGAATCGTGACTGTGGCTGAGAGTGAGTCCTTCATTATTTGATTGCAGGAAATTGGGATGCTATTTTTGTTTTTTAACACATGGCTCTGTTTTCGAACTTCGCAACCTTAAGGTGTGGACTTCAGCTCCCAGAATTCCCTAGCCTAGCCAGTGTGAGTCAATGACCTTAAGTAAAGAAGTCACACACCTGAAAATTAAAAAAAAAATACTTTTAATGCCATAAGGGGCATCTTAACCAAAGTCACAGTCTGTCAGAATTTTCATGAACTGGAATAGGGCATAGCAACAAGGTCAGCTGATGAATAGGCATGGTAACAGGTCAGCCAATGGGGACTGTTTGGAAACTGAAACAGACTGGAGCCTGGGCATGGCTTAGCCCTGCAGCTCTGATTCTGTGCTGAGAATTAAACTAGTCTGGTCTTGTCTGTCTGCTAAACTGAAACTCATCTCTGCTGTTCTCTCCTCTGCCTGTGTTGTTGTTTTTTTTTTGTCTGTAACTCTACCATGTTGGAAGAATCTGCTGTTAGTATTGTACATTTATTCATGTGTTATTATGTATATAAAGAGAAGTTAATTAATCCTGCTGAATCAAGTTATCTGTGTGTGCTTTCTGGATGTGATTTCTGCAACAAACTCTGACAGAGTCACCATTCAGAAATGAGGAGAGGTTCCTCTCTAGGCAAGAAAGGAAAGTCCAAGTCCAAACCCAAAGTTCATGGAACACAATCCTGAAGACTAGAAGATCATTTCAAGTATTGTTCATGCGACAGTCTCAGCCAGATGTTATTTCCTACAGCAGTGTTTCCCAGTCTTGGAAGCTTGAAGGTGGGTGGACTTGAACTCTCAAGAGTTCAAGGAGTTGGAAGTCCACACAACTTGCCAGAGTTGAAAAACTCTGGTTTATGGTATGGATCGCCAGCTGAGACATTCTCCTCTTTCCTCTTTCCTCTTTTAGGATTTGCTTGTTTGATTGCTGTAAATGACAGTGTGGGTCTGTGACTGCACATGTAATTGTTTCTAAGATAACCTTAGAATAAGCAACTGAACTGCAAGAACTGCGCTAATTGGATGTATGAAGGGTCCCTTAACCAAATGCTTTCTAGCAAGTCCCTTAAATCAGTGAATTTACCTGCATCAGGCTACAGCTAACATTACAATAATAATATAAAGGTAAAGGTAAGTGCTAGTCGTGCCCAACTCTAGGGGGCAGTGCTCATCTCCGTTTCAAAGCCAAAGAGCCAGAGCTGTCTGAAGACATCTCCATGGTCATGTGGTCAGCATGTCTCAATGCCAAAGGTGCACGGAACGCAGTTACCTTCCCATCAAAGGTGGTCCCTATTTTTCCACTTGCATTTTTTATGTGCCTTCAATCTGCTAGGTTGGCAGAAGCTGGGACAAGTAACAGGAGCTCATCCTGTTATGCAGCACTAGGGATTCGAACCGCTGAACTGCCGATCTTTCGATCGACAAGCTCTGCATCTTAGCCACTGAGCCACCATGTCCCTAATACAATAATAATATACTAAATATCAAATCAAATGCATGAACAGACTTGGCAACCAATGAAAATCAAATCCAAGTAGCCAAGGTTATGAAATAAAATATGAATGATGATGATGATGATGATGATGATTAAAAAAAAAAACTTGGTGGCTGAGTTTGGTTGTTGTTCTCTCTCTCTGACTCCTTACATCATGCTTGTTAGGCTGAGACGCTCATGTTGGTAAGGATTTTTTTTCGTATTGATCTATAAGATGTTTTGGGATCCATTTTGGCTGAAGCCTGGAATGAAAAAAAGAGATAATGCATTTTTATTTTTTAGAAAAGTAATTAAGATGCAGAAGCCTTGCCTGAAACCAAATGTTTTCTCCACCCCCCTCTCAGACTCGATGAATCATACATTGTACATGTTTAAGTGCTCTTTTCCAAAACTGGCCTAAGAAACCATGGCACATCCTTTCTTGGGGTGACTGCAGCTGGGTCTGGAGTGGAAACATAAAGAGGGAGGAGGAGCTGCTCTCTGGAGTGACATGCGGTGATTTAGCCATTAAATTTAATGCTGGTCTTTCTCTACCATCTTCTGAAGCTTCTGGGCTAAGCTGTGCAAATAGCTTAGTTGGTAGTTTTAAAGGTCACCATGTAAGGAAGAGAGGCAGGGAATAGCACGCCATTCAGGCAAATGTCCTTAGTAATCAAAGCCTGCTTAAGGGAGGAGCATGTCCTGAGTTCCTCTAATGTTTACTCCCTCCCCTTTTCCCTTGAAGCATCTCTTTGCAAGCCTTGGATTTCTGGTGGCTTCAATAGGTGAGATGGCTCTTTCAAGACCTCCCTTGCTCATAACTGAGTTTTTTAAAGGCTGGAATAGATGCCTCCTGCTATTTCTTTTTAGAGAAGAGAAAGTACCAACTTTCAGGAGAAATATCAACAACCTCAGATATGCAGATGATACCAATCTAATGGCAGAAAGTGAAGAGGAACTAAAGAGCCTCTTGATGCGGGTGAAGGAGGAGAGTGCAAAAGTTGGCTTGAAACTCAACATTAAGAAAACCAAGATCATGGCATCTGGCCCTCTCAATTCCTGGCAAATAGATGGGGAAGAAATGGAGATAGTGACAGATTTTATTTTCTTGGGCTCCAAGATCACTGAAGATGGGGACTGCAGCCAAGAAATTAAAAGATGCTTGCTCTTGGGGAGGAAAGCTATGACAAATCTAGACAGCGTAGTAAAAAGCAGAGAAATCACCCTGCCAACAAAAGTGCATATAGTCAAGGCTATGGTTTTCCCAGTTGCAATGTATGGCTGTGAAAGTTGAACCCTAAGAAACGCTGAGCACCAAAGAATTGAGGCCTTTGAACTTTGGTGCTGAAGAAGACTCCTACGAGTCCCTTGGACTGCAAGGTGATCCAATTGGTCAGTCCTAGAGGAGATCAACCCTGACTGCTCTTTAGAAGGCCAGATCCTGAAGATGAAACTCAAATACTTTGGCCACCTAATGAGAAGGAAGGACTCCCTGGAGAAGAGCCTAATGCTGGGAACGATTGAGGGCAAAAGAAGAAGGGGACGACAGAGAACAAGGTGACTGGATGGAATCACTGAAGCAGTCGGCGGGAGCTTAAATAGACTCCAGAGGATGGTAGAGGACAGGAAGGCCTGGAGGAATGTTGTCCATGGAGTCATGACTGGTCAGACATGACTTCGCAACTAACAACAACATTTCTTTTTAGGGGTATAGCTTGAAAATTCATTCTATTAAAAAAATGTATACAGTATATAGACTATGTAGGACAGATGGGAAGGAAGCTAACCACTAGATTGCGAGGATACGAGTGAGCAGTTCAATGAGGAGACCTGAACCTTGGTTACTTCAGATTACAATAAACAAGGACATGCATTTAAGTTTGCAGCTAATGAGATTGTTGGCTGAGCAGGGACAAAAATAGCCCGAGAAATGATTGAAGCCTGAGAAATGGGTCCCCTGGTCATTCAATAGTTGTGCTGATTTACCACCAGCTTACTAGGAATTTAGGAACTGAGGATTTGGCAGCACAAGGAAACAACAATGAATGACTTAATAACCAGACATCAACACCCCAATTAACAACTAAAAGCCACGTGCAACCAAGCACCATATAAATACTACACATGGGACAATTCAGTGTGCACAGAGAGAAATTCCTTGAAGACGGGCTCCAACACAAGTTGAAAACTTGTAAGAATAAATATCTCATTCCGGTGACCGACTCAGATCGGATCCTGCAATTATCCTGTGCGACACATATTTTTGTCTTCATTCATGACAACATGCATGATAGGCAGCTGTCAAAATACTTGAGAATTCTAGGGCGCACAGACTTCCTCCCTCCCTCCCGCCCTTCTGAAGCTATTGCATTCCAAATACAATTACCTGTGGTTTACACATGAGCAATAAAATGTTAGCAGCTAATTGACACAGACAATTAAATAAGTCGAATCACAATATCCACTGGCTTCCAAACCTAGCGGCAGCAATTATATCTCAAATGCTTTCAGGAAAAATAGGAAACCACGTGCCACCTACTTCCCTTTCTTAGGTAAAGTCTTAAAGGGTTGTGCCAACTCGGTGGGCACCGAATGCTAATTGACTCTTGAGGAGAGGAAAAAAAAAAAAGAAGAATAGAATGGAGCTTTCTTAACAGGAAACACACAATGTACCAACAGGTTGTTACAATTCCCCATCATTATGCTGCTACTACTGTTTCTGCTGCTTGTTAAGACAAATAAATTACGCACGGAATGCTTATTCTGAATAATAAAGCTAGCAGCTAGCAAAACAAACATGATGGTAGCCAATGGGTGTGCGATGGCAAGGGAACCAGTCAGATCTGGATCAATGAGATTAGCCTACCCTGTTTCAATGATGGAGACTTAGTTATGTTTTCCTCCTGCATTGCTATCGTTTGCAGCAGGCCACTACAGGAGAAGACACAGCTGGGGAAAGAAACCCTGTCCATCTGCTCACAGTTATGCCAAGCATGTCCTGATGTTATGTAAACTATGTAAAGGTTCCCCTCGCACATATGTGCTAGTCTTTCCCGACTTTAGGGGGCAGTGCTGATCTCCGTTTCAAAGCCGAAGAGCCAGCGCTGTCCTAAGACGTCTCCGTGGTCATGTGGCTGGCATGACTCAACACCAAAGGCGCACGGAATGCTGATCCCTTCCCACCAAAGGTGGTCCCTATTTTTCTACTTGCATTTTTTTACGAGCTTTCGAACTGCTAGGTTGGCAGAAGCTGAGACAAGGAACGGGAACTCATCCCAATACGCAGCACTAGAGATTTGAACCGCTGAACTGCTGACCTTTCGATCGTCAAGCTCAGTATCTTAGCCACTGAGCCACCATGTCCCCTTGTAAACTATGTAATTCGTGCCATTTCTGTGAGAACCAGAACCAGGTGTACTGGTTAAGGGATTGGACTGCCAGTGGAGAAACCCAGTTCAAGCCCACCCTTGGCCTCAAAACCTGTGGGTGACTTTGGTCCAGCCACATTCTTAACCCACCTTCATAGGGTTGTTGTGTTGGGATAATTGGGAAGAAGGAACTCTATGTTGAGTTGAGCTCCTAAACCCCAAAGGAGGAATATAAATTGGTGGGCTGCCATGATGCATAACTTGCCCACTCAGCAGGTGCTGTTCTTAATAAACATATTATGTATCTTTAAAAAGCTGCGGTGGCACAGTGGTTAGAGTGCAGTACTGTAGGCTACTTCTGTTGACTGCCGGCTGCCTGCAATTTGGCAGTTTGAATCTCACCAGGCTCAAGATTGACTCAGCCTTCCATCCTTCTGAGGTCTGTAAAATGAGGACACAGATTGTTGGGGGCAATAGGCTGACTCTGTAAACTGCTTAGAGAGAGCTGTAAAGCACTGTGAAGTGGTATATAAGTCTAAGTGACTGGCTATTTTCCTTCCTTCCTTACCCCGGCCCTCCCCTATCCTCCTCTCCCCATCCATCCATCCATCCCAGCTCAAGGTTGACTCAGCCTTCCATCCTTTTGAGGTTGATAAAATGAGGACCCAGATTGTTGGGGGCAATGTGCTGACTCTGTAAACCGCTTAGAGAGGGCTGTAAAGCACTGTGAAGTGATAAATAAGTCTAAGTGGTATAGCTACTGCCCTTCCTTCCTTCCTTCCTTCCTTCCTTCCTTCCTTCCTTCCTTCCTTCCTTCCTTCCTTCTCATTCCCTTCCTTTCTTCCTTCCTTCCATTCTCTCCACCCGTCCGTGGTGGTACAGTGGTTAGAATGCAATATTAAAGGCTGATTCTGCCGACTGCCAGAAGTTTGATCCTGATGGACTCAAGGTTGACTCAGCCTTCCATCCTTCCGAGGTGGGTAAAATGAGGACCCAGATTGTTGGGGGCAATACGCTGACTCTGTAAACCGTTTAGAGAGGGCTGTAAAGCACTGTGAAGCAGTATATAAGTCTAAGGGCTATTGCTGTTACTGGCTGAATTTTGAGTGTAACTTTTCTGCTTCTGCTCGCAGCTCAATTCCTTGCTAAGGGGTCCACTTTATGTCCCCTGGCAGAAGCAAGGCCCCTTTTGCAACTATAGCCATAGCACTTAGACTTATATACCGCTTCACAGTATTTTACAGCCTTCTCTAAGAGGTTTATGGAGTCAGCCTATTGCCCCCAACAATCTGGGTCCTCATTTTACCCACCTCGAAAGGATGGAAAACTGAGTCAACCTGTGAGGATTGAACCATTGGCTGTGGGCAGAGTTACCCTGCGATACTGCATTCTAACCACTGTGCCAGCACGGCTCCTAGTACCCTCCAATATAACCTAGGAGATATAAGAGTTGAAGTCCTTTTTTGGATGGCCCAGGCTGGGAAATTTGACTCTAAACCTATCTCCTAATACCATTTTCCCGAAAATAAGACATCCCCTGATAATAAGCCCAATCGAGCTTTTGAGCGCATGTACTAAAATAAGCCTCCCCCTGAAAATAAGCCCTCTCCAAAAATATTTAAACACAGAGCTGGAAATCAGATAAGATGGCAAGAGGAGCCCCATCTTGCTCCACGCGCCCCAAAATAATAAGTCCTCCCTGAAAATAAGGCCAAGTGCTTATTTTGGAGTTCAAAAAAAAAATATAAGACAGGGTCTTATTTTCGGGGAAACACGGGTAGCAGCAGAAGCAGTAAGGGGCCATCTGTCTTAAGGCCTTGTCTCCATCTGTCAATTCCATCTCCATCATCTCCACCTCCGTCCCTCTAAATAGGGGAATCAGAAGTAAAGGACAAAGCTAGCAAAATCTTCCAGTGGTTTTCAATGAAAACCTTAAATGCTCTCTCCTTCCCTGCCAGCCATTTGTTTCAATCCATTTACAAGGTAATAAAACATACCTTGGAATATTAGTTTGGCAGAGAGTTAAGTTTTGGCTTTTGGCAGTTGCTCAGGAAACTCCACAGTGTTTCTGACTAACTTTTACTATTCCCATGCCGTGGGCTGTATCTTGGCTGTCTTCCAGCCACTGCTTTCCTCCAGCATTCATATTCTTGTTCCACTTAGAGAGGTTTGACTGAGCTATTCAGATCTGAAGAGGCTGCGGTACCATTCTGGCTGTATCCTAAAACATTCATCATCGCAAACCTCTTTGGTCGTTAAACTATTTGCTCACTGTTGAGGGCTTTCAGGTATTATGGGATATCCAGCCTGGCAGGAAAGAAATATCAGCATTGCAGAAATACAGTTTGCTTACAGAGGAACGTCTCTTGCTGTCCATACCACTTACTTGGCTTTGGAAGCTAGACTTAATTGGTCATGTTGAAGAGGTTCATCCATGGACATGTACCTTCCTGTATTCGTTTATTTAGCAATTCATTTCATTCAGTGTAAGGATAGCTGGGCATATAAATAATGCCTAAATTCATCTGATGCAACAGTATGTGGATACTACTTATTAGATAAGTGAGGTCATAGCCTGCAGCTGAAAAATGGGTCGGTGGGAGAGGCTTAGCAAGAACCCACTCCTAGGTTCTCAGCAGTGGTGGGTTGCCACCGGTTTGGACCAGTTCACAAGAACCGGTAGTAAAACCGGCGGGAGGCCCCGCCCACTGTCCCAGATGTCATTATCAGCGATCTGCGCATGCGCAGAAGCAAGGTGCATGTACTTGCTTTGTTCATTTCTGTTGTAAACTAGTAGTAAAGGTAAGTAGAACCCACCCCTGGTTCTCCGGCTGTAAAGGAAATGACGGGAGATTTCTACTTTCCGACTTGCAAGATTCTATTAATGTAGCCTTACAATAAAGTAGAATTAGTTCATGTTTCCTGTCTGGTCTATCTGGGAAGGCTGATATTAATCTTGCAAGTGCTCTCATTGCCTCTTTTACAGCCAGAGAAGCTAGGGAGATTCATTTCTATGGGCTATGCCTCGACTGTTCTTACCAAGGCTTTCCCAGCAGCACGAAGCCGAGTCCTTGTCCCGATAAACCCCTTTTATTTAATTTACAGTGAATTCCTCTCCAACAAAGTCTTTCCTCTCCCACAGTCTTTCAAGATGGTTCACAATGACCAACCTTTATCAGGCTTGGGGAGTGGTCAGGCCAATATCTTTCAGACTCTGCAATACTTGGCAAGAATGCAGGAATGAACTAATCATCTCCTGCAAACTCCAGTCCCCTTTCGCTCCTCTTTTATTCTCTCTGGGAGGGGCCCTTCATTTTCCACCTGTGGCCTTACTCCCAAGTCAACCCTTGTTCTTTAGCTGTTCCCTTTGTCTGACAACTCTGCGCATGCACACACTGGGAACAGGCTCCAGCTGTTCGTCTGTCTCACTGATGTCTGCCTCAGGGTTGGGTTCTTCTTACCTTTACTACCAGTTTGAATGTGTGCGCTCTTCTGCGCATGAGCAGAAGTATTTTGATGATGTTGGGGTCGGTGGGTGGAGCCTCCCACTGGTTTTACTACTGGTTCTATAGAACCAGTGCGAGCCAGGGTGAACCCACTGGTCTGACTCCAAAGGCAGCTGATAACTGGCATATGGCCCTGGCCCCCTCTCTGCCTCTGACACAGAGCCCTCGTCAGAGCCTTCCCCAGACTCCAGGACAGGCCCATGTTCCTCCCCAACCTCCTCATTGTCCAAACACCTCCCAGCACTTAGAATCATAGGAGTTGGAAGGTTCTTTAGAAGTCTTTGGTCCAATCCTCAAGATCCTCCCAGACTGACCAACTTTTCTTGAAAATCACCAGTGATGGAGCACCCATGACCCTAAGAAGGCAGGCTGTTCCATTTAAGAGCTCTCACAGTCAGGAAATTCTACTTCCTTTTTTTTTTGTGGGGTGTGTGTGTGTGTGTCTCCCAAAACCTTAGTGGTGCTGGCAATACAGGTTATGAAAGAAGCTGGCACTGGAAACACACACACACACAAACACACACACACACACCATCCCAAGCAGTGGTGAAATCCAATTTTTTTTTACTACCAGTTCTGTGGCCGTGGCTTGATGGACGTGGTGTGGCTTGGTGACATGGCAGGGGAAGGATACTGCAAAATCTCAATTTCCTCCCGATCAGCTGGGACTCGGGAGGCAGCAAATAGATGGGGGCGGGGCCAGTCAGAATTTTTACTACTCCAAACTACACCGGTTCTCCAAACTACTCAAAATTTCCGCTACCGGTTCTCCAGAACTGGTCAGAACCTGCTGAAACCCACTTCTGGTAGGAGGGTAAAGAAGTGGTGACCAGGGTGAGAGTCGTCCCTGAGAATTTTCCTCACTCTTCTAAGGCAACGAGTCCTAGCGATCTCTTCTAGTGGTATCAGGGGGCAGCCCACGATATTTAAGGCTTCATCTAGAGTCGTTTCAAGAATTGACAATACAAGCCCAGCTTGTAAGGGACCGTTAGCGGCCAGCAACAAAAATATCAATTACTGCTTCATTTTTCGTGACTACCTATTGCTTGCTCAGAATTTCCCCAACTTTGCCTTTCCAAAAGACTTCAGTTCGTTTCAGCTACTTCACCACCTCCTGGGCAATCGTCTCACCGAAAAGTAACTATTATGAAATGTGCTTAGAGTTGCACCTCTTCTTCGGTTGATGCACTGTAAGATTAAGCATTCTGTTAGAACATTATTCTTGGGGTAGGGGCAAAAAACACCCCTTTGCAGCCAATTTAACGTGCAACATGCAGAGAAGAGGTTTCAGAGTGTGTCCCATTTTTTTTCCGCTGGGAAACATTGAGAGGGAAGTACATGTGATCTCAAATGCTCCACACATCTATTCTTTCACTACTCTTTTTCCCCCCTATTCCTATTGATTCTCACTGTACTGATTCTAAGCCCTGTCTTCCATTTATCAATCTTGTAATTTATTTTATCCCTATGTGGCAAATGTTGTCACTCTTCCATCATGTTGCCTATAGAACGGAGATACACAGACATTCTGTGCTCCCTGCCATCCTTCAAATGGTGAAGGGAAATTATTGGATGGAATTGATTCGCGGAGCAGACCTCCTTAGGAAGCAGGAAATCGAAAGATAGCATTTGTGGTATAGAGGTACCGTGTTTTCCCGAAATAAGACCCTGTCTTATATTTTTTTTGAACTCAGAAATAAGTGCTTGGCCCAGGGGTGAAATCCAGCAGGTTCTAACAGGTTCTGGAGAACTGGTAGCGGAAATTTTGAGTAGTTCGGAGAACTGGCAAATACCACCTCTGGCTGGCCCCAGAGTGGGATGAGAATGGAGATTTTGCAATATCCTTCCTCCAGGAAGGGAGGGAATGGAGATTTTGCAGTATCCTTCCCCTGGAGTGGGGTGGAAATGGAGATTTTGCAATATCTTTCCCCTGCCACACCCACCAATCCACGCCCACAGAACCGGTAGAGAAAAATTTTGGATTTCACCCCTGGCTTGGCCTTATTTTCAGGGAGGTCTTATTATTTTGGAGCGCATGGAGCAAGACGGGGCTCCTCTTGCCGTCTTACCTGATTTCCAGCTCTGTCTCCCTAACCCAAACCAGAGAGAATGGCAGGGACCGGCTGCGCATGCGTTTAAATATTTTTCGGGGAGGGCTTCTTTTCAGAGAGGGTTTATTTTCAGGGTGGGGCTTATTTTAGCCCATCCAAAGCCCGATTGGGCTTATTATCTGGGGATGTCTTATTTTCAGGGAAACAGGCTAGTTTCCTGCTACGACCACAACTGATCCCAAAATGTATGTTGCTAAGTGAGAAATTTGCTAAGTGAGTTTGGTCCCATTTTGCGACTTTTCTGGCCACATTTGTTAAGGGAATCACCGCAGTTGTTAAATGAGCAATATGGTTGTTAAGTGAACCTGGTTTTCCCATTGGCTTTGCTTTATTTGTTTGGGCGAATTGGTAGTGGCAGCTCTTCGTATGCGTGCACTAGGAACAAGCTCCTCCTGTTCCTCTGCCTCTCTGCTGTCAGCCTCTGGAGGCTCCGGAGTCCTCACATCACTCCCAGATGGCCCTGGCCCCTTCTCTGCCTCCGATGCAGAGCCCTCATCCGGGCCTTCCCCAGACTCCAGGACTGGCCCATGTTCTTCCTCAGCCTCCTCACTGCTGACTCTGCTGCCAGCTCCACAGGCTGCTGGCGGACCACAACAGATATTGTATTAACTATTGTTTATATGTAAAATATCTGATATTGTCCAGTTGTCTATGGATATCAGTTCACGTCATTCTCTGTTATCATAGCCATCCGGAGGACACAGCGTTGCCTATTCTGATTTTGATTTCTCTTTCATAGTTTTTGTTTGTTTGTTTTGTTTTAACATTGTCTGGCTTGCAATGTCAACTTACCCTCAGCAAGTCTAATATTAGTAAAACTTCATCATGTTCCTGCTATGAATAATTGAAAATAATTGTTGTTATTTTCCCCAAAGCTGGGAGAGACGCGTCAAGTTAGTTGAGTTTGACTTGATGCATGAGTCAGGTCAACTGAATTTCTTCCAACGGGTACAAAAGAGCAGAGGGTAATGCTTCTTTCTTTAATCTTTCCTGAAATTCTTATGTACTTTCTCCATGTCTTCAGATGCTTCTCAACAATGTTGATTTTCACTTGGCTGAATTTTTGGAATTAGTTTGATTTTCCCCTGAAAAGAATCCCTGGTGCCTTGGCCTTTTGGTTGGGAAACTTCAGTATAAGATGGCTGTCTTATTCCTAAAGTTCTCTGTGTATATATATATATATATATATATATATATATATATATATATATATATATATATATATATATATATATATATACATACATACATATTCCTGTCTCTTTAGGGTATCTAAACATGCTTGAATTTGATTGGGCATTGCAAGAAAACTTTAGCTGATGCAGTTATTCACTAAACCCCTTCTTAACCTTCTTAACCTTCTGAAAAATAAAGATATTTATTTTTCTCCACTCATCTGTCCTTGACAAACTCTTGGAAGTAATTGTAAATGCTGCTTTTATTGTCTCTGCTAGTGCCTGGAGCTTTCAAGATGAATTTCATTGGGGTCTACTACTAGTATGAAATACGTTCCATTTATCTAAATGCAGGTATTGCTTTTTTCCTTCACTGATCTCATTGCCTGTAATTGTGTAAAGTTCCAATATCACATTCTTCAATCTGAAAAAGTAACCAACCAACCCTCAAACCTTTTGTACTCTAGCTATTATCTGCTCACTATCTGACTGACTTGAAAGTGTTCCATTGACAAAGATTGTAGAGATTGGCATTAGTAGCAGGGGTGGGTTCTAAAATTTTTTACTACCGGTTCTGTGGGCATGGCGTATTTTGTGGGCGTGGTTTGATGGTCATGTGACAATTCTTTAGGATTTAGCAGAGGTACTGGTCTACCAGGCTTTTAACTGCTTGCAGAGCTGTACCGGTCTACCCATTTGTTTTTGGAGGCACTGGTCTACTCATTTGTTTTTGGAGGCACCGGTCTACCAGGCATTGGTCTACTCATTTGTTTTTGGAGGCACTGGTCTACTCATTTATTTTTGGAGGCACCAGTCTACTCGTTTGTTTTTTGAGACATTGATCTACCAGGCACTGGTCTACTCATTTGTTTTTGGAGGCACCAGTCTACTCATTTGTTTTTGGAGGCACTGGTCTACCAGGCACCAGTCTACCCATTTGTTTTTGGAGGCACCGGTCTACCACCACACTGCCTTTTAACACTGATCAGCTGTAGGGCGGCCCTTTAAAGCCCCGCAGTTAGAGTTTAAACAGTTTTTTTTTTCCTTCTAGCTGATCAGCTGGGGCTCGGGAGGCAGCAAATAGATTGGGGGCGGGACCAAATAAAAGGTAAGAATAATACGGTGGCGGGTAGGTCCCGAACAAAGAGAACCGGTTTGGTGATGTCATATCGTCACCGCTACCGGCTTCGTGGAACCAGGTGGAACCGGGAGTAACGCACCACTGATTTGTAGGAAGAACACACACCTTTTTGGGATATCACTCTTTGGAGATAATACTGAATGTTTGTTTATAGCTTATTAGGAAAAGGTATGTATCTGTCAATGCTCTTAATGTAATGTGGAGATGCATCATATGAATCAGAATTGGATGTGACTCCTACACCCTTCACCCTTATGAGTGAATTCTTTTTTTTTTTATATGTTTCACGGGCCTCTGAGAAAATTATGTTGAATATATTTTAAAACATGGGACCATTGGAGGAAAGATAATGGGTAGCAGGTGTGAGCAATGAATATTTATCCATGTAAGTTAAAAGTGGTTATGTGTCAGAGTGTGACTTTTGCTGATTTATTTAGATGGAACTGAGACTTGGGTATATTAGGAGTAAAATAGAAATAAGTGGGGTGCGGTAAGAATGGGTTACTGAAGAAAGGTGCGAATAAATGTATAAGTATGAAATTCTTGACTGATGCGAAAGTGTTAAAGCTTTTTAAAAAATGTTTAATAATATTTTTTTTTAAAAAAAGAAGAAGAAATGTGCGTGGTTGAACAAGAAGAGATAAGATGCTGAATGTTGGCGGATTAAATTTAAAAGCCAGTGACCAGTGCAAAAGAAGTATAGTGTGGACATTTGGTCCAGTGGTGGGTTGCTACTGGTTCACCCTGGACGTCTCTGTGCATGTGCAGAAATTTCTGCACATGCACAGAGGTTTCTGCACATGCACAGAAGCATTATGCGTGTGTGCAAGCGTGCACCCACAAGCAAACTGGTAGCGGCCGAAATTGAAACCCACTACTGATTTGGTCATATAGAGAGAATAAATGAGGACCAAATCATTAAACAAATACATGAAGGTTGCAGGGGTTAAAAGAGAGGGAAAGAAGAGCCAAGCGGATGTCCAGAAAAGAGATGTAAGAAGTATAAAGAACCAATTGGAATTTGCAAAATTATGCATGGATTTGATGGAAATAAGCATGGTTTACAAGGCGAGATATGGAGAAGTGTAATGAACAGTGATGGTGGGGGATAAGATTTCCCATTTCATTTCATTTTCCTCGTCTCGTGCCTTTCATTATTTCATTTTTATCCCCTCCTAAACAACATTCATTACTACACAAAGATGGATGACGTACCGCCTGTTGTGGTCCGCCAGCAGCCTGCGGACCTGACAGCGGAGTCGGACAGTGAGGAGTCTGGGGAAGAGAATGGGCCAGTCCTGGAGTCTGGGGAAGGCCCGGATGAGGGCTCTGTGTCGGAGGCAGAGATGGGCCAGGGACATCTGGGAGTGATGCACGGACTCCGGAGCCTCCAGAGGCCGACAGCAGAGAGGCATAGGAAGAGGAGGAGCCTGTTCCTAGTGCACACATGAGAAGAGCTGCCAGAAGGCAAGAGCAGCTGAAGCAAAAAGGATGACTCGGGAGTAAGGCCAGAAGATGATTGGCCACTCCCATAAGGCTTAAAAGACCAGCAACGAGCTCTTGGGTTCTTTGTAGAAAAGCAACGTTGATTCCAGTGCTTCTTGTCAGCATCTCTTGAACTTTGTAGGATTTTTGCCAAGAAAAGCCTTTGGCAGGTTGACAAAAACATCAAAGGTTGGTAATAAGGCCGTAGGACAGGTTATGAAGAATTTGTTTTGGACTAAGCTGAGAATGAATTCATTCTCAGCTGTTTTAATAAAATAAGTTTGTTGAGGACTGAATTCTGTTTGGTAATCACTACTTGGGCCTCAGTCACAACACCACCTCTCAATTGATTCAGTAGGTATCACTCTTGGTTTTTGACCAGCATACTGTGTTTGAAGTCTCATCAGTTATTTATTTAGGGACTTTCAAAATCCTGCCTGTGTTGCTCCAAGATGGACAACTTTGGAGTGACCGAGGCCCAGTGGTGAAATCCTACCGGTCCATTGGAACCGGTAGTTAAAAAAAAGTTACTGGTTGGTCCCAACCGGTATTTCTGATGATCAGCTGTGCTGCGTGACTTATATTCAGTAGAAAGCAGGAAATTCTGCTTTCTAGTGAATCTAAATAGCGTGGCACAGCTGTCCCCTCTCACTGTTCTACTTACCTTGCTAAGCATCCTTTTTCTGTGCGAAGCATGCATTTGGCACCCACCGCACATGTGTGGGCAGTGAATTAGTGGCAAACTGCGGAGGATTTCACCACTGCCGAGGCTCCAAAACGACCACAGCTCTCATAGCAGGGGAGAGGCTGAGGGTAAAGAAGTCGCTGGGAATACTTTATATTTAGGAGTGGCCTTAGACCCTTTTAGAGAGGGATTTGTGAGACTTTATTATTTTCATTGTTTTTTTTTTTAAAAAATCCAGACTTCTATTAAAGCTATTCTTTTCTTACGTTTTGAGTTCCAGAATGAAAGGAAAATATGCCATTAATTTACAATCACGGTAAGAGATAGGTTCCCAAAGGTTCAAAAGAGGACTTGGGGAGGCCTCAAGCTGTCCCTCTTCTCTTAAATTAAATAACTGTCCCCAATTTAATAAAATGCAACCAAGGGAGAATGCAGAAGTCCATTACAGTCGGAATAACTGGGTTTCTTTCACCTGTTTCTCCTCTAACTTTCTTCAATTGAGGCACACAATTACTTTGATTATGATCGTCAGTTTATCACAGGATTAGAGTCATTAACAATCCACTCTTGAATAGTCAACAAAACAATTGCTTCATTGCCTTGCAGGAACAATTAAAAGACAAAGCAATTTGCCATAATTATGTTGTGTCTGCTGATCGAGTTGTCATAAGAGACATTAAAAAGCACTTTTTTAATGGTTAGCAAGGAAAAAAAGAGCAAGCAAGTTTTTTCTTCCTTTTTTCTTGCTCTCTCTCCCTTCCCTATCTTTTCTAGTAAACTAGAAAGGAAACGGTGCTTTCATTTCCCCCCCAAGAGAAAACAAAGTAAATTTCTTTCTTTTTTTTCCTCTGGAGTTTAGAATTGGGCTCTGTGTAGGATTTTTGATTCTGTTCATGTATCCTTCCTCAACTGGCCAAATGCTTAACAAGGTAATGGCATTTTGGGTGCCTTTGGCATATAGCCAGGGGTGGGCTGCTGGGGGTTCACAGGGATTCGGGAGAACCTCTGGCTAAGATTCTATGCAGTTCGGAGAACCCCCAAATCCCACTCCTAGCTGGCCCTGCCCTGCCCACCCCGCTCCCACCCTCCCAGGAGTCCCGACGTGGCCCATTTTGGATGCAGGTAAGTGCAGGACGCGGCAGATGCTCGGGGAGGAAAAAACAGGCCTACCAGAAATTCGGGAAGGCCGGAAACGGGCCTCCGTTTTTGCCCTCCCAGAGGCTCAAGGAAAGCCTCCGGAGCCCAGGGAGGGCAAAATGCCCCGCCTGCCATAGTGCAGGAAGCCGACTAGGCCACACCCACCATGACCACGCCCACCCAGCAACCGGGCAAAGAACCCCCTGCTAAAATTTTTGAAGCCCACCCCTGTATATAGCCATGCTGGCCACATCACTTCAGACAATGCTAGCTCCCTTGGCTAAGAAACAGAGATGAGCCCTGCCTCCTAGAACTGGACATCACTCGACAGGGGAAACCTTGATCTTTATACTGAGAATTATAGTCCAACAATATGGGTGACATCATCCTGACAGGCTTGAGCTAGAGAATCGAAGTTAGCTATTGGGTACATGAGAATGCGTTCATCTGAGAAATTAACTTTTTTTTTAAAAAAAAATTGAATATTTGTGAGAAGGTTTCTTAGGTGCTATGGTGCACTTAGTTGAGAATAAGGCCCTTGAATTCATTGATAACGGAACAGACGTTGCCTTCAGAAATTGTGGGAGCTTCATCACTGGAAGCTTTCAAGAAGAAACCGGACTGCCATCTATCAGAAATGGTGTAGGGCAGTGATGGCTAACCCTTTTGCCGTCACGTGCCAAAAGCGGGGGGGAGAGCGGGGGCATTGTGCACGCGTGTGCCCACACCCATAATTCAATGCGCCCCACCCCCTGCACAGGCACACGTGATCCCCCTGCACTCCCCTCACTTTTGGCATGTGATGGCCCGGTGGGCCCGGTAGGCCTGTTTTTCGCCTTCCCCAGGCTCCAGAGGCTTTCTAGGAGCCTGGGGAGGATGAAACGGCCTTCCCCACCTCCCAGAGGCCGGAAACAGCCCGTTTCCCGACTTCCGGTGGGCCCAAAACTGCGCTGGAGTTGAGCTAGGGCAATGGTTGCGTGCCCACAGATATGGCTCCGTGTGCTACCTGTGGCACGCATGCCATAGGTTCGCCATCATGGGTGTAGGGTCTCCTGCTTGGGCAGGGGGTTGGACTAGAAGACCTTCAAGGTCCCTTCCAACTCTGTTAATCTGTAATCTGTCTGAATGAATTTCTACATGGCTTTTCCCCCCCACCTCGGCTCATTGTTGGCCCACATTAATCAACGCACCACTACACTATTGACGAGTAGAGCTAGGCTGGTGTGCCATTGCGACTTGTATCTTTGGTCCTTTGCTCTTGTCCATCTTTTTGACAGGTGCAGCAAACCATGGAATTAAACAGCTTCCCTGTATGCAAAGTTTATTCAGCATTCTTCCTTTGTGAAATATCTACAGAGGAGTTTTCCGATTCATAGTGCAACACAGCTTGTGTTGTCAATGACTGGAGCCCTGGAGTTATTTATTTTTGGACAACAACAACAACAACAACAACAACAAAAATCCCCCAATTTCCCTTAAAGGAGAAATATAACACATGGAAATGTAAACAAAATCTGTGCAGTGCATTATATTAAAAAAAAAAAAGTGGGGGGGGGGGGGAAGAGGGAAACAGCTTTACCCTGTAGTTAATATGGTAGTTAATAGAGCCTTTGGCCACAGCTGCCAGTTAAAAGTTACTGGAATGTGTGATCACAACCACACAATGTATTAGAAGGTAAATATTAGCAATTATAATTTCCCTGACCTGCCACCAAGCCCGAGAGAAAGCAATGATAAACCTTGCTAGCGCTACCCAGAATATTTGATGCTTTCTTTTCTATGGGCATATGGTCACACAGCTGAGCAAAAACCACCACAAGTCAGTTCCTTGTGCCGCTTTATGAGAGACTGCGGGAAGCCGGGAAAGTGTTAGAAAAGAGGGTTGATATCAACAATCCAGATGGCAAAATACCTAGACAGAAGCATTTCAGACCATTCAATGCAGAGGTGGGTTTCAGCAGGTTCTGACCAGTTCTGGTAGCGGAAATTTTGAGTAGTTCGGAGAACCGGTAGTAAAAATTCTGACTAGCCCCGCCCCCATCATCTAATATTCTCTGCCTCTTGAGTCCCAGCTGATCGGGAGGAAATGGGGATTTTGCAGTATCTTTCCCCTGGATTGGGGAGGGAATGGAGATTTTACAGTATCCTTCTCCTGGATAACTCACTGCAGCCAACTCGCAGTGGAACAATTTGCCACAGGACAATTCAACACTGCATTAATCATTTCATTCAGTTACTTTTATTACTGGTGACCATGTTTTTGTTAGGAAATGTTGTTATTGTAACTCTTGTGTTTCTGGATTGGCCTTTATTTTTTTTTTTTATTATTATTATTATTATTATTATTATTATTATTATTATTATTGGCCATGGTTCTGTTGAAATTATGTCAACTTTTTTATTTGACGAATTGTCTTGCCGGTGAGTTGTCCCAAGACGAATTGGCCATGGCAAGTTGGCCATGGTGAATTGGTCACAGCAAGTGGTCCTACAGCCCTTTCTGAAAGCAGAAGTCCAGTAGTCCCATGAAAGATATTTGTGAGCACATTGAGCCGTGGTGGCACAGTGGTTAGAGTGCAGTACTGCAGGCTACTCCTTCTGACTGTCGGCTGCCTGCAATTTGGCAGTTTGAATCTCACCAGGCTCAAGGTTGACTCAGCCTTCCATCCTTTCGAGGTTGGTAAAATGAGGAGCCAGATTGTTGGGGGCAATAGGCTGACACTGTAAACTGCTTAGAGAGGGCTGTAAAGCATTGTGAAGTGGTATATAAGTCTAAGTGCTATTGCTATTAGGAGCCCTGGTGGCGCAGTGGTTAGAATGCAATATTGCAGGATAACTCTGCCACTACCAGCAGTTCGATCCTGATTGGCTCAACATTGACTCAGCCTTCCATCCTTCCGAGGTGGGTAAAATGAGGACCCAAATTGTTAGGGGCAATGTGCTGACTCTGTAAACCGCTTACAGAGGGTTGTAAAGCACTGTGAAGCAGTATATAAGTCTAAGGGCTATTGCTATTGCTGTTGCTGCCTTTGATGGATGACACTATGCTGCCTCTCTCCCACCTCTTATGCTCTGCTCATGAGCTTCTTCCTCCGCTGTTCTTTTACAGCAAAAAAAGTAGATCCAGCCACTCCATTTACCCCTGGCTAGGCTTTGACCTTCAAAGGACACACGTCTTCCTCTCACTACTCAATGGAGGCAGGAAAGAGATTCCCAGCGGCGTCTTGTGCTAGAGAAGTTAAGTCCTCCATATCAGTCTAATGGGAAGTCCTAAACATTTTAGTATTTGAGAAATGAGATCTGCCATAGCTATAAAGCCAGAACGGTTTAATGCCTTGAAATGTGAGAACATCGAAAGGAAGAAGCAGGTTGTAAATAACAGTATGTTTGAATTAAGGGTGTGATGAGGCAGTTTCTCCTTTTCTGTCTTACTGCTATGATGCTTCACTTTTTTTTTAAAAAAAAATTCTTTATAATTTGGAGCTGGTGGATTATTATTGGTTAATCTTTAGTGAGATTCACAGCCTTTGAGGCTGGTTAATCGCTCAGCAGCTCGAGTCCTAACCAAGGACCTAGGAACTGTTAAGGTATTGTCGGAGGATGTAAGCTGTTCCGAGTAAGGTGGTTTTTTGTAGAGTCAAAATGTTCAAGTCCGGTAAATTTAGAATTTCTAAATAGCGGGGTAGCCCTTTGGGTATTGCCCCAAGGGCTCCAATTACAATTGGGACAACACACGATTTCTTTTTCCACAGTTGCTCAACTTCAATTTGCAAGTCCTGGTACTTCGTGATTTTTTTCTTGCTGCTTATCTTCAATCCGTGCATCACCAGGTATTGCAATGTCAATGAACCATACTTTTTTTCTTTTCAACTATTGTTATGTCAGGTGTGTTGTGGACCAAGTGCCTGTCAGTCTGAATCCTAAAGTCCCACAAGATCTTGAGTTTCTCATTCTCTAAAACTTTCTCAACCTGATGTTCCCAGTGGTTTTTGCTGTTCTCAAATCCAAGCTTATGGCATAATTTCCAGTGAATGATTTTAGCAACGCGGTCATGGCATTGTAGGTAGTCAGTTTGTGAAATTTTGCTGCACCCACTGATCAGGTGGTCGACTGTCTCATCTTTCTCATTTCAGAGGCGGCATTTGCTGTTGGTGGTAACATGTTGAATTTTTGCCTTCATGCAGTTTGTGGCGAAGGCTTGTTCTTGAGCTGCCAAAATACAGCTTTCTGTTTCTTTTTTCAGTACTCCTGATCTTAACCAGTTCCAAGTTGTTGTTGTTGTTATTGTTGTTGTTGTTATTATTATTATCTTTATTCATTAAACATGAAACTCAGTCAACTGAACATTCAAAAATGCATCACAAATAGCATCGATTGGTGCTAATGGTTGATACGGGTTATTTTATTATTATTATTATTATTATTATTATTATTATTATTATTATTATTATTTAAAAAGTCTCCTTTTGAACATTGTTTCAGAAATCAAGGTGGAGGAAAATATATGGATGTACAATATATGTAAAGGTTAAGAATTTCAACATAGTTTAAGGGAAATTCCTATTTGGTGAATATGTGTGAAAGTCCATATGGGCATCATGATTGTAATTATGCATTCTTTCCCCCTTGAACCTATCCTAATTTTTTTATTTAGTTAGCTCCAATGAAAGATAGTAATTGAGGAAGCTAAAGCATAGAGTTCAGGTAAAATAACATTTGTAATTGAAATGTTCAGACTCATCAATGAAAAAAACAACAAATAGGAACAGATTTCCATCTGTACCTGCAATCTGCTCATGAGCCTTTTATAAAAGTCTGAGCATTTCTGGTTTCCCAAATTAAATTCTTCCCTCTAAAACAGCATATTTTTGAGATAATTTGTTGTGCTATATCTCAGTAATGTCCAATAACAGCTTTAGCAATGCTATCAACAAAGGTCAACTGTATTCTAACAATTTCGCTGTTTTTTGTCCAAAAGTTGATTTATACGTTTGGCTTGCCTGTACGGTATATTGCATTTAGGGATTACTTTTTCAAAGGTTATACTTTCAAACTTCTTACTTTATGAGGTTCTTTCCTCTAGCCTTCGATTGGAAATTTCTTCGGCATTTCCCTCTAAAACACTTTTTCTTCCATTTGATGCCAAAACAATCACTTTGGAGTTTTTTTCTTTCTGCCTGAGTTTTGAGTGGCGTAGGAGATCCTGGTGCTATCGGTGCCTCCAGAAGTTGTGAATGCTCCAACACTGGAAGTTTTTAAGAAGAGGTTGGATAACCATTTGTCTGAAGTGGTGTAGATTTCCTGCCTGGGCAGGGGGTTGGACTAGAAGACCTCCAGGGTCCCTTCCAACTCTGTTATTCTATTCTACTACCTGGACTGAGCCATTAATCCTATTAGACCAATACTGTTCGTGTCAGTGTTTGCTTACTTATTTACATTTTATGTTTTTAGACCATGCATTTCCCTCAAGGAGCGACTTATCTGTTTCTCACCATTAGAATGTTGGAAGTTAAAGCCCACGCATAAATTTCTTGCAAACATTTTTAAAAAGCAACTTACTCTTTTTTTTTTTTGCCTGCTTTGCAATATTATAAGAATATTTCCAAGCCAGATTCTAAACAGTGAGTTTTAAAAACCCTAAAACCTATTTAAAAATATGCGGAAAAAAAGAGAGATAAATATAAAAGAGCAAACCAGCCCAATATCCAATTCATCAAGTATCATGCCTACGACGTTACATGTGGTGTGGCCATATGTGTGGATGGTTGTCCTTTTTTTCATGATGTTGAAAACCGTTAATGATTATACTTTTATTAGTTCCCTTGGGTTTAATGTTCAGCACCATCCTATGATTTCTTCCTGAAAAGAAGACGGTTTCTGTTCCACAAAGTTTATTTTCAGGTTTACGTATAAAGATATCACCAGCTAGTTCTCAAAGATGCAACTCTGGGCAATAAACAATCATAAAGACAAATCATATTGTCGCAGTTTTGGGGGAGAAACAAAATCCTTTTCTATCTCATTAAAAATTAAGTTCAAGGATAGTTTGGGGAGGGGCTTCCATGTCCTTATCCCAAAACCAATTAGCGCAGGGGTCCACAACCTTAAACACTCAAAGAGCCATTTGGACCTGTTTCCCACAGAAAAGAAAACACTGGGAGCAACAAAACTCTTCCCGTGCCTGACTATTTCTTGAGTGGCTACAAAACTAGCATATGTAGTTGAATTAAATATTCTGAAACTTTTCTTTTCTTGGATTTATCCATGGTTGGCCTACTGGGGGTTGAAAAGCTCAATAAATCGCGTGCCAGTGGGTATTGCACATTGGTGGTTGTGACACATATTTTGAGTGACAGGGAGCCACAGCAGAGGGGTGAAAGAGCCACATTCAGCTCCAGAGCCGCAGATTGCTGACCCCTGAATTAGCGGAAAATGAAATAGATTTTTCAAGATGCTTTTTCTTTTCTTCTTTTTGTATTCTGGATGATCTTAAGTGTTGCTGCAAATAAATATTATGCTAAGGGCTTGTGTTGATCTTTGTAGCAAGTCAAGTTTCCTATGCAATAACTTTATTAGAGAATAAGGTGTTGGATATTTGCAGTCACCATGCAAACATACCCCTGATATAAATAAATGATACCCCTTGGGTTGATCTCATTCTAATTGTAATTTTTAAACTTCTGGCCTGATTTTGGGGAAGACTGTATGGATACGATATGAAATGGCTGGGTGCTCAGTCAACCGTAATGGTAAAGGTTCCCCTCGCACATATGTGCTAGTCGTTCCCGACTCTAGGGGGAAGTGCTCATCTCCGTTTCAAAGCCGAAGAGCCAGCGCTGTCCGAAGACGCCTCCGTGGTCATGTAGCCGGCATGACTCAATGCCAAAGGTGCACGGAATGCTGTTACCTTCCCACCAAAGGTGGTCCCTCTATTTTTCTACTTGCATTTTTTTTTACGTGCTTTCGAACTGCTGGATTGGCAGAAGCTGGGACAAGTAACGGGAGCTCACTCCGTTATGCAGCACTAGGGATTCGAACTGCTGAACTACCGACCTTTCGATCGACAAGCTCAGCATCTTAGCCACCGAGCCACCGCGTCCCTACCCCGATATATATGAGTCAATTTGAAACAGTAGAGAAGAGGAGAAGAAACCTGACCCGTTTTTCAATAGTAGTGTGCAAATCTACACATCCAAATCCATAAAATAAGACTTTCAAACTGTACAAAACTAGTGTATGGTTGCTCAATAATTCTCTCTTATTTTTCTGATAAACTAGGAATGTTTCTGAGAAAGCCCTCCAGGGCTGGGAATCTGGTTTAATAATTGCAGAGCTGTGGCCGTTACCAGGGTTATTGATGTATTTGATCATCCTCATAATCAAATGTAGAAAAATGCCTCCAGAGGTTGAGGGAAAAGAAGAAGAAGCAGTTGATATGCTGGTACCTGCAAAGCAGATGATGCAAAATGCTGCAAAATTTAAGAGGAGAAGATTATGTGTCAAATGTTGTTAATATCCTGTTACCTGTTCTGCGCTCTTAGGTCAGATATTGAAAAAATAATAAACTGGGTGCTTTAAAGAAGGGGAATGGAGGCAGACAATTGTCCCCTGAAGACAGTGGTTAAATTGGGAGAGCAGAAGCAATGTGTCTCTTGCTGAACTGTCCTGTTTCAAACAAATCCGTGCCTATTTGTGGCATGAACATCTGAAGGTTGTCCCAGATGAACTGACTTCAATGATCCAGAACTATTTTATATGGTAGCTGGATGTCTTGATTTTTTTTTTTTAAAGAACGCAGGCTTTAAGGAGAGGGAAATGAAATTAATATTTGTGATACTTTCCTTACATGAATTGCTTCATTATTTTGGTTTATTTTGTCACACAGACAGGAGAGAGAAAGAGAGAGAATAAGAGAGAAAATAATAAGAGCGAAAGAGAGAGAAAAGATGTATGTGTGTGTCAGAGAGAGAATAAGAAAGAGAAATAAAATATCTATATAACAAGTGTATAGAAATGTATAAAATTAAGGATATAATTAAAAGTATAAAATATGTATATAACAAATGTATAGAAATGTATAAAATTAAGTTTATTAATGTAACCAAAGAAAAGGGGACAATGGAAAAGAAAAATGAAGAGAGATGGGAGGAAAGATATAATAATGGAAAGACCACGAAGAAACAATGTTTTTAAAAAGAGGAGATATTTATACGTTGTATGTTATGTGATTGTCATACTGTGTCATAATAAAATTTTAAAAAAATTAAGAAAGAAAGAAAGGAAAGAGAAAGAGAAAATAAGAGAGGCAGAATAAAAGAATAAAAGAGACACAGGATAAGGGAGAGAATAAGAGTGAGAGAATAAGAGAGAGAGAGAATGAGTGTAAATAAAAGAGAATAGGAGCAGAGTAGAGTAGAGTAGAGTAGAGTAGAGTAGAATAGAATAGAATAGAATAGAATAGAATAGAATAGAATAGAATAGAAAAGATGGAATGGAATGGAATGCAATGGAATAGATTAGAATGGAATGGAATGGAATGGAATGGAATGGAATGGAATAGAATAGAATAGAATAGAATAGAATAGAATAGAATAGAATAGAATAGAATAGAATAGAATAATAGAATAGAATAGAATAGAATAGAATAGAATAGAATAGAATAGAATAGAATAGAACAGAATAGAATAACAGAGTTGGAAGGGACTTTGGAGGTCTTCTAGTCCAACCCCCTGCTTAGGCAGGAGACCCTTCACCACTTCAGACAAATGGTTATCCAACATCTTCTTGGATGTTTGTCCCAAAGGTGCTTTTTCAAAAGGAAACTGGACTCTTTTTTGTTTTTGCTTAAAGATGTTTCCGTCACTGAAGAAGCTTCTTGGATAAGAAGCGAAACGTCTTCAAGCAAAAACAAAGCAAGTCCAGGTGCCTTTTTTAAAAAAAACCAAAACACCTTGGGGACAACCATAACCACCGGAATGACTGGAAGCTCCATAGACATTTGTAATGCTTCTAATTAGGCTGGCAAATGTTGCCTTCTGCTCGTATGTGACAGTAGATGGCACATTGTTTAAGCTCCTGAAGTTTTATAAAACCTATTCTAAGGACAGAACAAGAAGTAAAAGATGGAAACCTACCAAGGAGACATCCAACCTAGAACCAAGGTGGAATTTGACAGTGAGAACAATTAATCCATGGAACAACTTGCCTTCAAAAATTGTGGGTCTTACATCACAGGAGGTTTTAAGAAGGGACCGGACAACCATTTATCTGGAATGGTACAGGGCAGTGATGGCTAACCTGATTTCAGGTGGGACCAGAAGTCGGCAAACGGGCTGTTTCTGGCCTCTGGAGGGCTTCCGGGGGGGTGGGGAAGGCTGTTTTCACCCTCCCCAGGCTCCTAGAAAGCCTGTGGGGAGGGTGAAAAATGGACCTTCCCCACACCACCCCCGGAGGCCGGAAACAGCTTGTTTCCCAACTTCCGGTGGGCCCAGAAGGCCCGAAAATCAGCTGAGCTGAGCTAGGGCAATGCTCGCGTGCCCACCAATATGGCTCTGTGTGGCACTGTTGTGGCCCGCCAGCGGCCTGTGCGGATCGTGGTTGATCCCAATGAAGAGGAGGCTGATGTGGTGTCGTGCCAGCAGCCTGCACAGCCAGCGCTCGCGTCGGACAGCGAGGAAGCTGAAGAGGATGTGATGCCAGAGGCAGAGACTCAGCCAGGGCCTTCAGAACCTCCAGAGGCTCCTTCCAGTGGAGAGAGCGAAGTGGAGGAGCCTCTCCTCAATGCTCGAGCAAGCAGGGCTGCCAAAAGGCAGGAGTGGCTACTCAGGAGGAGGAGGTCTACTCGAGAGTAGGGCTTGAGGATAATTGGCCACTCCCTTAGCCTATTTAAGTCGCAGGCAGCTAGTGCGTTCTTGCTGGAAACAACTTCTATTATTATCAGAGTATTTTGGTTTATCGTATCTTGTTTTCTGGGCTGGTTGCCAACCTTTGCCGGTCTTGTTTATTCTTGTTACTTAGTAAATTTGATAAGGACCGTTGGTATGTGTCAATATCCTCGGAAATCCGGAGCTGGGGCAGAACAGGTATGTGTGCCATAGGTTCGCCATCATGAGTATAGGATTTCCTTGCGTAAGGAATTTTCATACCTATTGACTCCAATATACTTTACAGCATAAAAAGTAGTAAGACCCATTTTAAATATGTTCCTCCTTAGGGGAAAAAAAAAGTATATTAAAAATTATATTTAAATACTATGCAATCAGCTACAATTCATGGCAAACAAAGGGGAAAACAATGAGAAATATGATCGTATGGAATATCAAACAATTCTGATTACTGAGCTTAATTATGAAGCAGCGAAGGAGCACCATGAATAACAAGGTTGATGAATTTATCCACCAGCAATGTAAAAAAAAAAAATGGCTCTGATCCCATCTAGATAGCATGCAGCTGTGGCTGACATTGATTAGACAACACCATTTATAAGCCATGGAAGGGACAATTTCTATCACAATTCTGTTCTGTTCAAGCTGGTTTTTCTAACCTTGTAGAAACATATTTTGTTTTCTGGTATAGTGGTCCTATACCGGGGGTGATATAGTGGATGGCAGAAAAGTTAATTTATTTTGCATTTTAAGGCAAACTCCGATTCCAAATTTGCAGCTAGGACCTTAGTGATAATTTGAAATTCACACTCCCCCAATGTTATAACGCAGTTCGTCAACAATATGCATTAAAACTTTGATTAAAGGAAAGCCCTAATGGAAAATGCACATATTCATGAAAACAAGGCACCCTAATGCATTTTTTAAAAATATTGTTTAGAAAAGCTCTGGACCTTCAGCTAAATTGCAAAACAACAAAGAAGTCTTTTGAAGAAACGTGCTCTACAATACACTCATATTTTTTTTGGTGTATATTAAAGACAAAACAACACCTTGAGTTTGATATGCAACTAATAAACAGACTGGGCAGATTCACTGAGCCCTTGTTTCTCTGTGTATGTTTCAGGGGTGAAATCCAGCAGGTTCTGACAGGTTCTGGAGAACAGGTAGCGGAAATTTTGAACAGTTCGGAGAACTGGCAGCAGAAATTTTGAGTGGTTCAGAGAACCAGCAAATACCACCTCTGGCTGGCCCCAGAGTGGGGTGGGAATGGAGATTTTGCAATATCCTTCCCCCAGGAGTTGGGAGGGAATGGGGATTTTGTAGTATCCTTCCCCTGCCCCGCCCACCAAGCCACACCCACAGAATCGGTAGTAAAAAAAAATTGGATTTCACCATTGGTATGTTTGTATGTATTTGGGAGCAGAGAAACATTTTGGCAATGGGTTGAGGAATATCTGAAATCTTAAGAATATGATGCTCATTTGAAGAATGATATTATGCATTCTGTGTGACTGCTATTATATTGGAAGGCCACTCTCAGCCCCAATCTGTCGACAGAGCAGCATTAAGACACCTTCTGTCAAAAACTGACATTCAATAAACTTTACAAGACTCTCATCTGGCGTTAGAGTAACTTTTGTTTCTGTGGAATCTTTAGTATGCTCACACACCCACGTGAATCTGCTCAAAATTGATAGTATCGTTGCATTCAGCTTCTCGCATAACAGCTCTTTTTTTCCCCCTCAGTTAAAAAAAGAAGGTATATCAGAGGCCTATGTTTAGCTTTTATTTCGGTATACAAATTGCATTTACTTTTGAGCTATCAAAACAGCTTTCTCCAAACCTGAAACTATGAAAGTAAATGTTGACATGGGAGAGGGGAAAAAAAAGCTTATATGGAAGATCTGAACTCATTTATTTCTCCATGAAATTCAAGATCTCTGTATTCTGGGCAGAGGCCAATTTTTCCTTATTGATTTTCGACGTCTCTTAATTGAATGATTGAATTGGTGTTGGTGGTGCTGCAGTGTCTTTTGTGCTTCATAGTTGTGACATCTTGCGAATGTCCTCTTTACTGCTCCAAAATAAATGTTTGCCTTCCCGTTCTCCTTACTGTGCTATCTATCAAGCAATTTGGTGCATGGAGTGAAGTGAAAGGGAAGGCAGATGGAATTCATGTCTAGAGCATTGAGAGTGAACACAACCGTGATAGGAATTTGGTGACACTTGATAGCATTTTGAAGTATATTTTGGGGAGACTGAAAGCGAGATCTCAAAAGAAAGCCTGTCACTCCTTCCCAATGTTTATCCTTCGAAGTACAAAAGCAAGACGTTCAGGTTTTTCCCCCCCTTTCCTTAGGTGAAATCCTTCCACCATTAAGTGATCACAGTTTCCCAAATAAGGAACTTCGGTTCAGTGTGATGTCAATGAACCATACTATATCCTGATGCCCTTTGGATAGATTACATTACAGCTTTTATCCTCCATAGCCTACCTGGAGAAAAGGCTTCTCCTTGCCTATTTTGAGAAAGTAGAAGTTTGTTCAACATCTAGAGTAGAGTAGAGTAGAGTAGAGTAGAGTAGAGTAGAGTAGAATGGAGTAGAGTAGAGTAGAGTAAAGTAGAATGGAGTAGAGTAGAGTAGAGTAGAGTAGAGTAGAGTAGAGTAGAGTAGAGTAGAATAGAGTAGAATGGAGTAGAGTAGAGTAGAATGGAGTAGAGTAGAGTAGAATAACAGAGTTGGAAGGGACCTTGGAGGTCTTTTAGTCCAACCCCCTTTGGACTCTGTTGAAGATATGATATGTGTTAAGTTGTCAAGACTGAAATTTGAGAAACAGCTCTGGCCGGAATTGTGACTTCTTGTTGTGACGTCTTTTGGCTGCTATTGTATTAGAATAGAATAATAGAGTTGGAAGGTCCCTTCCAACTGCTTAGGCAGGAAACTTACACCATTTCAGACAAATGGTTATCCAACATCTTCTTAAAAACTTCCAGTGTTAGAGCATTCACAACTTCCGGAGGTAAGTTGTTCCACTGATGAATTGTTCTCACTGTGAGGAAATTTCTTAGTTCTAAGTTGCTTCTCTCCTTGATGAGTTTCCACCCATTGCTTCTTGTCCTGCCTTCAGGTATTTTGGAGAATAGCTTGACTCCCTCTTCTTTGTGGCAGCTCCTGAGATATTGGAAGACTGCTATCATGTCACCCCTAGTCCTTCTTTTTGTCAAACTAAACATACCCAGTTCCAGCAACCGTTTTTTATACCTAAGTCATTTCGAACTGCTAGGTTGGCAGAAGCTGGGACAAGTAAAGGGAACTCATCCCATTATGCGGCACAAGGGATTTGAACCAGAGGTGGGTTTCAGCAGGTTCTGACCAGTTCTGGAGAACCGGTAGCGGAAATTTTGAGTAGTTCGGAGAACAGGTAGTAAAAATTCTAACTGGTCCCACCCCCATCTATCCTCTGCCTCCCAAGTCCCAGCTGATTGGGAGGAAATGGAGATTTTACAGTATCCTTCCCCTGCCAGGCCCACCAAGCCACGCCCACCAAGCCATGCCAGGCCCACCAAGCCACACCCACAGAACCGATAGCAAAAATTTTTGAAACCCAGCATTGATTTGAACCACTGAACTGCCGACCTCTTTGATCGACAAGCTCACTGTCTTCGCCACTGAGCCACCGCATCCCTTACTTAAGTCATTAAATAAGCCCAAATCTATTATATGAGAGTTCCCTCAAATATTCCAACATTTTTCTCTAATATTTTCATTTCATTTAGAATTTTGTTATGTTCATGCTTAGCTATATAGCTAGACAAACACAGGTAGTCTTCACTTACCAACAATAATTGGGACTGGAAAAAGATTGTCTTTGGTTTTTCTTTGTTGTTGTTATTTTAACAACTACTAAACTGCCAGCAGAATAGTTCCTAGGATTGCTGGCTACTATGCTATTAAAGATCTTTCTCTAAGGAAGTCAACAAGCACATAATGGCTTTGTTCTACACCCCAAGCAGAGAGCTTCAGTGGCCAATCAGACACACAGATGTGGTCACATGTCATGGACTACATTTCCCGTAATGTAATCTCTCCCTACATCTCCCACAAGGCAATCTCTTAAGGAGACAGCTCTTAATTCTTAAGGTAACTAATTCGCTATAATTGACCATCTGAACAGCACATCCACCTTGGAAAGGTGGAAGTCTGAGTCAACCTTGAGCCTGGTAAGATTTTATCTGCCAAATTGCAGGCAGCCGGCAACCGGCAGTCAGCAGAAGTAGCCTGCAGTACTGCACTCTAACCACTGCGCCACCAGGGCTCACTGTCATAACATTGGCATCAACAGTTAATAAGAAATCTGGACAATAGCTTGGACCAGTCTTCAAAATCATAGTTGCTCTGATTGGATTGGCCCATTACTGTCAAAATAAATAAATGCATTTCATTAAAAAGGAATCAGAAATTCTTTATTCAGAAAGGAATCTTTATAAACTCCCCAGATAAGACAGGGAAGAAAAGGATCAATACATGTCTTCCATAACTCACTAACATAGCTTGCAGCACCAGGAACTTTTCCTGTTTTGAGCAATTTAAGAATATCTATTATTTCCTAAAGATATAAAGGTGCAACTCAATAAAGAGTTTGCTTGCCTGCAATCTTTGGACAAACTTTATTATTCAACAAATGCTCCCCCCCCCCCACCGCGTGACCTTTAACTCGGTGCTTCTACTGCTTATTTATTTAATTTATTTTGAAGCATGTTAAAACTGCTGGCAAACTCTGGGTTGCAGACAATAGACACCCCCCCACACACACACCAAAAGTATTTAAAATAACCACAACTAATATTTGTTGTTAGTCATGAAGTTGTGTCCAACTAATTGCCCATGGACAATGCCCTTCCAGGCCTTCCTGTCCTTTACCATCCTCTGGAGTCCATTTAAGCTCATGCCTACTGCTTCAGTGACTCCATCCAGCCACCTCGTTCTCTGCCATCCCCTTTTTCTTTTGCCCTCAAATCATTCCCAGCATTAGGCTCTTCTCCAGGGAGTCCTTCCTTCTCATTAGGTGGCCACAGTATTTGAGCTTCCTCTTCAGGATCTGTCCTTCTAAAGAGCAGTCAGAGTTGATCTCCTAGGACTGATCAGTTGGATCGCCTTGCAATCCAAGGGACTCGCAGGAGTCTCCTCCAGCACCAGAGTTCAAAGGCCTCAATTCTTTGGCGCTCAACTTTCCTTATGGTCCAACTTTTACAGCCATAGATTGCAACTGGAAAAACCATCGCCTTGACTATATGCACTTTTGTTGGCAGGGTGATGTCTCTGCTTTTTAGTATGCTGTCTAGATTTGCCATAGCTTTCCTCCCCAGGAGCAAGCGTCTTTTAATTTCTGCAACTAATATAAATTCGTGTTAATAATCATAATGGTCGCATTCAGCTTGGGCCAAAGATACAAAAGGATAAGGTCATTTTAGCCTTCTTTCAAAAACAGAAAAGTGGGATTTATATCTCAGAAATGTTATATGTGTGTCTGTGTGTCTACTCTCAGAAGTCCCTGTCAAGATGAAGAAACTGGTTGATATAGATTTTTTTTAAAAAAATTCTGATTTATTAAATCAGAGTTATTAAGTTCCGACTCTGAGAATGCTTGATAGCAGAACTAATATTGCTAGTGCTTTCAGTCGTAATAGTTTATCAGGTGTTTTCCTTATTTTCAACATCTCTGCTTTGTACAACTCATCAGATATTCTGTATTAAATTATAAATAGAATCAAGTTCCAATTTAGCAGACATAAAAGCTTTTTGTCATTCAACTGTAAATTGTCTAGCATGAGTATTTAAAAGTTCATTAAACTGAGTTTCCAAATATTGTTAGATTTTAAAATCTTTTTTCTGTGGAAGAACATATAATCATACACTCACAACTGTGTGGCTTAAAAGCGTGCCTATTTGATTTGGATGTAGGAACATGTATTGTAATAGTATCTCTGTTAGTTTTGTCTCTCTCTTCAACTCAAGATTTAGATTTTTTTAAAAAAGTCGAGAACAAGACTGAATGTAGACTTTATAAAAATAGATTCTTACTGTAAAAGATTAAGTTCACAAAATTAAACTCCAACATATAAACTTGTAGGAATTTTTTTTTTAATAACTGAAATTAAATTTAGAGCTGAAACAATATTAATGAGTTCTAAAACTGGGAAGGTGAACTGAAACTAAAACTTTTTTTTTCTATGTCCAAGTTTGCAAAAACTTAAAATGCATCTCTGATCTGTCCCCAACCACACGCACACACACCAACAGACATTCAAGAGTTAAAGACCAAACCAGCTGGCAAAATCCTTTTCCTTATGATAACGGAACTTGGCAACAACCTAGTGGCTGCCTGCCAAGAGTTTATTATTTACGAAGAGGAGAGAGAACTTCTCCCCACTTCTGATACATCAAAAGAAACAGCTCAATAATTACGGAGTTAATCAAGTCCAGAGATAATCCAGCAAAGTCTATAGCAAAAGTCCGGCAATGCAGAATGGCGTGGAAGCTTTCAGCTTTGTTCGTCATAAGGTTTGACTGGCCACCACGCTCCCTTTTATACCCTGTGGGGTGTGGTCCAGTAACTGAGCCTAATCTCGGGCACGCCTTTTCTTTTGTTGCGCGCGCTTATCTCTGCGACGCTGGCATGGATCCAGCCAAGACTCATTACCCTCATCACCAGGGCCGGATTTAGATGAAAAGAGGCCCTAGGTTATTCCACTTATGAGGCCCTTTCACCTATAGTGAAAGTGTAATTTTAATTTTGCTAACAATTTGAATGTAGGCCCCTCTTGATCTTGAGGCCCTAGGCTGAAGCCTAGTTAGCCTATAGGAAAATCCGGCCCTGCTCATCACTGTCCATCTGTGGCTGCGTGGATGTGCTTGGCCCCGGCCCTATCTCTTGCCCTTCGGTGGACACCGAAGGCATTGCCAGAGAGGAGGGTCCTGGAGAGGGAGGCCTTGCCAACTTCTCTCCTTCACTCTCGGAATCCTCTCCTGCCGATGACACAGGCTCAGGTAACGGAGCCACAACAACCTCTTCCCTTACTGGTGTCATTTTTATTCCAGAGAAGAAGCTTTGACTTCAGTTATTTGTTCCAGCTGCAATATTAAAACAACAAAAATGAATAGACAAGGAAAAAAAAACAACAACCGGTAACTATAAAATTTCAATAAGGCCTGCTGTGGATAATCTTGCATGACATTAGAAGGGATGCTTAGAACTTGCAAATTATTTCTAATAGACACTGTAAATGGGACATTTCTTCGTGGATATATTTATTTCCAAGACTATAGTGGGTTGTTTACTGGAATTTTCAATGTCAGAAACATTTAGTATCATGTGACTTGATTACTAGAGGTTATTTTTTTAAACGCCTCCTTTTTCTGATCCAAAAATTAGATTGCTGCTTTATCTCCAAAATACTTGATTCATGTCATGTAATCACGTTTTTATCTGCATAAACACAATAATTCTAAACAAAAAAATTGTAACTCATGGAAAAGAGCTTCTGAAATGCTAAGCAATTCCAGGTAGCCCTTTTCCCCCTCTTGCATGCTTTATAATTCAGGAATACACTGTAATTCACCTAAAGCTCTCGGCTGTTTCTCAGCTTGCCTGATAAACTCCTTGTCATGCTCAGGAAATCAGGACTCCAGGCCGTTCAAATGAATATATAGGTTTATTTCAGGATTAAGGTCTCTACAAGAATCTGAACTACTAACATTCAAAGCAAATTGGCGGTAGATAAGAGCCAATGGAATTCAAGGTGGGCTGGTCTTAGATCTCTTTTGGGTTTGAAGGGACTAGAGACTGATGACACATTTGAGCTCTCCCTCAGCTTTAGCCTGGTTTTCTCCTATCCTGCTCTCCCTCAGTAGAGTATTGAAAACATTCCCTTTTTTTGCTGCCTTCTAGATTTCGGTTTCATAATCTAGGAATCTAAAAGCGCCACAAGTTTATATAGAGAAAAACAAAAGAACTTTTCTACTTAAGCAATAAACTAATCAAAAGATAAGAAATAGCCGGAGTTGGTTAAGTTCAGCTCATTCCTGTCAAAGATCTCTCGGAAAACATCTCTACGTGTATCTTTAAATAAACCACACCGGTTAGCATTAGTTTTGAATCTTACAAGAATTCAGAACTGTATTAAAAATAGATATTGTTAAAGAAATGTCCATCTGGGTTCAGCTCCAAGTGGGGAGAAAGACACTGGAAACATGGAGGCTGGTTGGAAAGATGGTTTATTGGTGAACAGGACCACATGGGTTTGAAGTCCTGAGCAGCTGACCACATGTAGTGGAGAGTGATTGTTATTTATACCCTCTCTTGGGCCTTTGAACTTGAGCTTCCTGTTCCTGTGGCAAGGGCATGTATCCTATTGGCTGTCAGACTCCCAGGGGGAGTTATGTTTGTCCGAATCAAGTTTGTTTGAACCTTTCTGGGTGATGGAATGAACGGGCTTGGTTGTGCCATGTGGTGAGCTCTGCTGATAGATAATCCTATTATGTCCTTGAGGTTGAAGATCTTTTGGTTTGTAGATAGATTGGCCCAGTCTTTTGTCTTGTAGATAAGCTGGCACCAAAATATCTGCTGGAGGCAGGGTGCTGGGGCTGAGTTTCTGTTTCCTTTAAGATTTTTATTTCTCTTTTAGGGGAAATATTCTGCCTTTTTAATGTTTCCTAGAATATTTCATTCTTCTAGGAGAGGGCTGGGTGCTAACTGTCTACAACGTGTTATGCGATACTGCAATGAATGCTCCCTTCCAATTCTCTAGTATCAATCTCTGGTACTCGTTTAGCATTCAAACTCTGGTAAATAAGTCACCTTTGTGATTTGCATTTTACCCATTACTTTTGTGGTGTGTGTGTGTGCATTTTGCTTCTTGTTGAGAAAATAGACCAGAGTGGTGTCATTACCATGAAAAGCATAAATTGGCAGCTATTACTTTGGAGCTTTTTAAAGCTGATTTAATGTGAAAACTGCCTCCATTTGGTAGCTTCCGTTTAGATAATAAGAAAGCATGGGAGAGTTCTCCAGGATGATTAAAATGGTAATTTCCCCTTCTCCTCATTTTCTGATGCCCGAAAAAAGGATTAAAGAATTGCGTGTTGGCAGGCCCAATGCCAATAAATTTTAGCTGTCATCATATTTATGGAATGGTCTCTAATTGCTTGTCCTAATCTCTGAAACATTGTTGTCTATTGTGTTACTGCTCTTAGGAGATGCTTTTTTTAAAAAAAGTTAGAGGATGTGGCTAGTGCGTGGTACACTAGTCCATAAATTTGGGCAGATACGGAGAGTGTGGGTTTTGCGTGCAGAAAGAGAAGTATAGCTTAGTCTTTGAACAGCGAAATGTTTGAGATCATCTCATGGGTAAAAACAGGGCACATTAATGTGATTCTAGATACATTCCATTTTTTGTTTGTTTGTGGAACAAAGAGGGGTATAAAGCAGGGGTGAAATCCAGCAGGTTTTGACAGGTTCTGGAGAACCGATAGCGGAAATTTTGAGTAGTTCAGAGAATTGGAAAATACCACCTCTGGCTGGCCCCAGAGTGGGGTGGGAATGGAGATTTTGCAATATCCTTCCCTCAGGAATGGGGTGGGAATGGCGATTTTGCAATATCCTTCCCCCTGGAGTGGGGAGGGAATGGGGATTTTGCAGTATCCTTCCCCTGGAGTGGGGTGGGAATGGAGATTTTGCAGTATCCTTCCCCTGGAGTGGGGAGGGAATGGGGATTTTGCAGTATCCTTCCCCTGGAGTGGGGTGGGAATGGACATTGTGCAGTATCCTTCCTCTGCCACGCCCACCAAGCCACACCACACCCACCAAGCCACGCCCACAGAACCGGTAGTAAAAAAAATTGAATTTCACTACTGGTATGAAGCTGTGGCAGACATAATTAAATCTTTTGGGTCCTATGGAGAAAGAGATCAATATTGTATCAGGCCTAGGAAGTTACTTCTTTATTCTTCATGAGTGGAACTCAGAAAAAAGACAACGGCACTATTCGCTCAGGTGGAGCTACCCGTAACAATTCACGGGCTAAAATTTTGAGGTGTTAAAGATAGCATACGATGAATTTTATTGCTTCGTTTTCCCACAGAGAAGAGTTGTGAAGCTCTCCACAGGCACCTAATTTGTCACCCCGACCTTGCAGGATAAATTTGGAGCACATCAAAGGAAAATCTGATAGTAAAGCCCTTCATTTGAACAGCTACCTCACCTTGCTGGTGTTGGAACATTTACTTTTTCCTTACAAAATGCTTTGCCAAGGACTCTTGATTTTGTAACTCTGAGGTGTTAAAATGCAGCGTTCAGGGCCCTCTTGTGCATTTTTCTACCTGATTCACTTACTGTGCAAATTGGCTGACTTCAAAAACAACAACAACTACTACAGATGCTGCTATCCAGTGGTGAAATCCAAATTTTTTTACTACCGGTTCTATGGGCGTGGCTTGGTGGGTGTGGCAGGGGAAGGATACTGCAAAATCTCCACTCCCACCCCACTTCTGAGGGAAGGATACTGCAAAATCTCCATTCCCAGCCCACTCCTGAGGGAAGGATAATGCAAAATCTCCATTCCCAGCCCATTTCTGAGGGAAAGATACTGCAAAATCTCCATTCCCACCCTACTCCTGAGGGAAGGATACTGCAAAATCCCCATTCCCACCCCACTCTGGGGCCAGCCAGAGGTGGTATTTGCCGGTTCTCCAAACTACTCAAAATTTCCGCTACCAGTTCTCCGGAACCTGTCAGAACCTGCTGGATTTCACCCCTGCTGCTATCCATAACAATTTGTCAGTTGGAAAGAAAGCATGTTGCAAATTCTAGATGTTCCTCTGCGAGCAAAATATAAAATGTTCCTCAAACAATAAAGTTCTATGAAAAAGGTCCCTTCCAAGGGCAACAAATATTGTAAGTAGATTTTCTGATGTTGTCTTGCTCATTTTTTTCGAGCGAGCAAAGTTCTTTTAACCTCTCTTCTAATTTGCGAACTATGAGTCTTTTATGTGCTCCTGGTTGTTGAGAATATAAACCGTCCCTCAGTTGAGAATTTTATTATTAGGCTTTGGCTTCAATCATCTCCTAAAACTCAGCGTGACTTGCAGCAACATCAAGACAAGTCTCCTTCCTTCCTCCCTCCCTCCCTCCCTCCCTCCCTTTTTCCTTTCTTTCCCCCCTCCCTCCCTCCCTCCCTTTTTCCTTCTGTCCTTCCTCCCTTTTTCCTCCCTCCCTCCCTCTCTTTTTCCTTCCTTCCTTCCTTCCTTCCTTCCTTCCTTCCTTCTTTTCTTCCTTCCTTCCTACCTCCTTCCCTCCCTTCCTTTTTCCTCCCTCCTTCCCTTTTCCTTCCTTCCCTCCTCCCTCTGTCCCTTTTTCTTCCCTCCTCCCTCCGTCCCTTTTCCTTCCTCCCTCCCTCCCATTTTCCTCCCTCCCTCCCTACTTTTCCTCCCTCCGTCCCTCTCTCCCTCCCTTCCCACCTTCCCCAGATGGCTTCCCATCCCAAATGAATCTTGTTTGAGTTCTAAATTATTTTCCCCAGATTCAATGAATCACTGACCGTTTCTTTGATTTTGACTTCTGGTTCACGGCTGAAACGTTTTATTGAGCGTCTTCTATGGGATGAATCCTTGCCTGCTACAGGGCTCAAATTCTGCCTTTACTCTGGCCTTCACTTTAGTTTTGAAGCATCCATTCAGCTTTACACATGCTTACAGTTTCAATTCAATCTTTGCTCTTTTAAGCTTTTAGGTTTTTTCCCCCCTCCCCTTTTGGAAGAAAACAGATTGTTCAAGATGATGAATTCTATGCCAACATATTGCACACATTCAGGATTGAAGATATACATAGTCAGGTTGAACTAAGGCTGATTTATATCTTGTTTCACTCGCTCCTGACTCTTTGAATGTTTGCTCGGGCAGTCAAGACCGATAGCCAGCCTGCCCTTGTGGATCACATCCTCCCATATCTTGTGCTTAAGCTCTACCTCTGTAGAGATAATAGAAGTAAGATCAGATTCCACCAGTTCTGATGCAATGAACTGTGATTCACCAAAGCTGATGTGATAATAAATTGCTTCTGTTTAGGAGGTCGCAGACCTCTCTGCTGATTTTTTGCTGCAGCAGGCTAAAGTGGTCGCTGTTCTGGCAGCTGATAAGCCAACATGGCATTTAGTTTAAAAACGGATTTCTAAGATCACTCAAATAAAGGCAAACAAAAGCTGTCAGCTGGGCCACATTAATGATCTCAAGATTTATCAAAGCAGTCCATTGTCAGCATTCCATTTCTCCCTCAAAACCAGGTTATCATGGAAACGGAACATTTCTGGTGAAAGCTGATTAACTAGACATCTTACTCACTCGTCCTATTAATAACAATTGAAAACAGACCCCAATCTGGCTGGAAGCTGACCTTGGAGACGTCTTCCCATGGAACTATTTTATAGCATCTGAAAGGTACCTGCTAATTGCCATCCCTTTGGTCGATCTTGTGTGTCACTGAATTCAATAAAATGGAATCCAGAGGTAAAAGAACTCCAAAACCCTGGATGCAAATGCTAGAAACAAATCAAGTTCACAAAACAATGCTTTTTTTTTTTTTTAAAGGACTTTGCATCAGGGGTGAAATGCTACTGGTTCACTCTGGTTCGGGTAAACCGGTAGTGATAAAAACTACCGGTTCGGGCAAACTGATAGTCAAAAACCCTACCAGTTTGGGAAAACCAGTAGTTTAAAAAGCTGTTCTACTTACATTCCCAAGCTTCCTTTTAGTGTGTACATGTGCATGTGCATGTCTGGCATGCAGCGCATATGCGCAGCCAGCAAACCAGTAGCAAACCAGTTTAGATTTCACCACTGCTTTGCATCCTACTCAAAGCTGGTGCAAAGAACTATCCTTTTTGTCAGGCACAGATAACCGGCGGCATTCGTTGAGTTCAAAGCACATAAGAGTTTATTATTGCGAACTCTAATTCAAGAATTTAGTCAATTAACAATCAAAGCTACCGTTGGCACTAGGTAAGGGTCAACAGAATTCATGGAGGGCTGGACTTAGGTCTTTTGCGACAACGCAATGACTCTAAACCAGGGGTGGGTTCTAAATTTTTTTACTACTGGTTCTGTGGGCGTGGCTTATTTTGTGGGTGTGGTTTGATGGTCATGTGACAATTCTTTAGGATTTAACAGAGGTACTGGTCTATCAGGCTTTTAACTGCTTGCAGAGCTGTACCGGTCTACCGATTTGTTCTTGGAACGTTCCAGTCTACCCATTTGTTTTTGGAGGCACCGGTCTACCCATTTGTTTTTGGAGGCACTGGTCTACTCATTTGTTTTTGGAGGCATTGGTCTACCCATTTGTTTTTGGAGGCACTGGTCTACTCATTTGTTTTTGGAGGCACTGGTCTACCCATTTGTTTTTGGAGGCACTGGTCTACTCATTTGTTTTTGGAGGCACTGGTCTACTCATTTGTTTTTGGAGGCACTGGTCTACTCATTTGTTTTTGGAGGCACTGGTCAGCTTCTTCATTTCCTGCAGTTATATTTTTAAAAGCAAGCTAACATCAGGGGAATTTGCTTCAATTAAAAAAAAAGAAAAGAAAAACTTTAGGTTCAATTCTTTCAGTCATAAAAGAAAACAGAGGTCCGTGTCAATTTGGAGGAGACACTTTAATGATCTTAAGTTTTGGGAAACACCATCTAAAAATATCTCTCCCTGGTTCCCCTCTCTTCTATTCCATGACAGTTCTCATTCATCTATGTCATATTTCTTATTGAAATGCTGCAACAGAGAGAACAAATTTGTGGTATAAAGGGCACCGCCAAATTCCAACATGCAGTCGTCTTGTTTTATTTGGGAAAGATGGTCAGGGGAAGTTAATTGCTCTGTTTGTGCTGTTACAAACAAAACACAAAGGATAGCATGACCTTTATGACACACAGTTGATAGAGAAGTTGATCCAAGCTTGTGTTAGCTAGATGTGAAAATGACAATTTATTGATTAAAACCGAGCTGAGAAAATGCAGTTTTGCAGGACGGTTGAGAATTTACATCTGCTTTGAACTATAATAACCTGAAGTGAACACAAAATGACCAGAACATCTTTGGGAAATAAACAGGCATTCTTTCCAATTTTGCTGTTGATGTTGTCATTACTCTAATATTTTTAGAACATCCTTCATCCTAATTTTACTGAGGCGGCAAGCATAACAACTGAACCATACTACTAACATTAATTCAATCAAAATAGAAAACAGTATTCCAAACCAAAACAGCAGAGTTTTCTTTTTTAAAAATAGAATATGTTCAAAGCAAAAAACTCCGTCTTTAAAACTCTTTGTGCAAATACCCATTTTAATTAACATTCTGCTTTGCAGGAATTTTTTATTATTATTATTATTATTCTTTTGCCAATGAAAAAGGGTTTTCCTATCTAATTCTCAGCATGTTTGAAAGCTTCTTTTGGATTTTCTTGGGGTTTTAAAATCTTGCTTCCTCATTGGATGTGATCGCGGGAACTACTGCTGTGTTTTGTATCATACACCTCAACTTTCTTCTGAAGCATCTCTGGATACCCAAATTCCACAGTCTGCTAAGCTCAATTGGAGGGGTCCTATGTTAAAGTTTTACAATGGAATTTAACAAAAGTAAAACCTGGGAGGCTGCAAAGGACTGGAAAGAGGGTTAAACAAAGCAAGGTAGACTTTTTCCACGCAACCTGTGGCTACCTTGTAAGAACGCCAAAAAATTTTTCTCCTCTTTTAAAATAAAAATAGAAGACCATTTCCCTTTCATTAACTTGAATGAGAATGGAGAAAAATGCAGGAATTTTTTTTCTGGATGCTGATAATTTTAACCAAGTTCATAGCTAAGACTTCAAACTACATTTGTTATTTAATTTTAATTGAATTCAGCCTGGAAGGAATAACGGAATAACCGAATACCTGGTGCTTCCACTGCACTCTTATTTCCTTGGGTTGAGCTCATTCTAATTGTAATTTTTAAACTTCTGCTCTGATTTTGGGGAAGACTATGTGGATATGATATGAAATGGCTGGGTGCTCAGTCAACCATAAAGGTAAAGGTAAAGGTAAAGGTTCCCCTCGCACATATGTGCTAGTCGTTTCCGACTCTAGGGGGTGGTGCTCATCTCCATTTCAAAGCCGAAGAGCCAGCGCTGTCCGAAGATGTCTCCGTGGTCATGTGGCCGGCATGATTCAACGCCAAAGGCGCACGGAACGCTGTTACCTTCCCACCAAAGGTGGTCCCTATTTTTCTACTTGCATTTTTTATGTCCTTTCAAACTGCTAGGTTGGCAGAAGCTGGGACAGGTAATGGGAGCTCACCCCGTTACACGACACTAGGGATTCGAACCGCTGAACTGCCGACTTTTCGAACGACAAGCTCAGCGTCTTAGCCACTGAGCCACCGTGTCGCTTTCTGTCAATCATAATGAGAGCAGAACAAAATCAACATACCTATGAAGAATATATGAATTCATCTGCTTTTGATGAATCCCTGCTGTATTGATCTTGAAACAAGACAAGTCCCTTGTTTTTGTTGTCAACAAGCACTGTGTGTGTCATTATACCAGCTGTATCCTTGGTGCATTTTAATTTCTTGTGAAGGGATGGGGTCCCCCCCCCACATCGTTCTTGTTTTCATCCATTTACTGTATCATTGTCAAACCTGCTGGGGGAAAAAGTGCATATGTATGAGAACGAGTGCCTATGAGAGCAAGCAAAAATAGGCATATATAAATTACATCATGCTGAAGAGTTTTGGGGCATTTTAAGAATATATTAGTTTAAAAATATGCTTCCCCTCCCTCTACTGGAAACTATAGGCGTGATGCATAATATTACATCAGTACGGTATATAAATGTAATTTATGGTTTAGCGTATTGTGTGAATCCAGGCAAGTATAACTTATTCAGTAAACAATGTTTAAATCATGATTTAATGTTTTGGGTGAAGACAGTCAATCTTTGTGGCATCATTGAAGAAGGTGCAGGATGTAGGAATTGCATAATGCCTGCATTATGCAGATCTCTGAGTTATGGAACACAATATTTTAGGAATTGCATACGCTTTTCTTTGGCTCGCTAGTTAGAAAATGTTTAGATACGCATCTTTTTTCAAGCTCTTTTTTTTTATGCTTTTAAAATATTTTCCATTGGGTTTTTAATCTTTCGATAGCTGCTTTTATTTTTCGTTAAAGCCAAATGGTAAGGGATACAGTACAATAAATAAAAGAGAACCTGGGAGGTTTAGTGGATAAGATGTTCAGTTAGGACTGAGGACATCCAGATTCAATTCCAGCCCAGTTATAGAAACTCACTGGGTGATTGCTGTATAATATTTCTTTTCTTTTCTTTTTTATAATGTTTTTATTTTATTTTATAACATACAAACATTCCAATTTCAATTGAACAGTGTGTTGTCTGGGTACAAATCATTTTAAAAAAATAATAATCAAAGTGTTTACAACAGTATTCATTACCTTAATATCAATTGTAATAATATTAATAATAATAAACTTGGTTGATACTTAGGACGCTGGCAGCAACCCGTATCAGCCATTAGCACCAGTAAATGGTATTTATGATACATTTTTAAATGTTCAGTTGACTGAGTTTCATGTTTAATGAATAAAAGTTTATAATAACAATTATATATGTTTAATCAATTTAACATACCTTCCTTATATCACTGGTTCTTTCATATATTGCCCTCTTTCTAGCTCCTGTTTTTGTCAGCTAACCATCGATAAAATAAGTCCCAAGTCAAAAAAAAAAAAAATCAATTTCTTTCTTTTCCTTAATTATAAATGTTAGCCTATCCATTTCTGCACATTCTAGTATTTTTTAAATCACCTTTTCATCCATTAGGATCGCTTCACTTTTCCTTTTCCTTTTTTACAAAGTTTTTTATTAATAATACAAAATTAAAAAAAAAACATTGGACATAGATATGACATCACTTTACAATAATATTGGTACTCATGTAAACATATAGTTCTTAAGCTTTGTTCACTATTTAAACATAATATGATATGATATTAATACTTTTTCCCTTATTTCTGTATATTTATTTATCTCTTAAACATACATTTATCTATAACAACATCTATATTTTTATTCTAACACTCTACATTTGTCTTGGCTACCCTCTTGTTATCTATCCAATCATAAAATTGTTCCCAGATTTTGTAGTACTTAGTTTCACTTTTATCCTTGAGTTCCAAAGTGATTAATATTACTGAAAATCTTTAACTGCGCAGAAATGGACAGACTCACTTTGGAACTCAGAGATCGCTTCACTTTTCCATTGTTATGCAAATACTCTTCTAGCTGCAGTCAGTACATGTAAATATTTCAATGGTTCCTATATAATGAGATGCTTTCCCTTTCCCTATTATAACCACTGCTACCACAGGATTGCGGAAAGTTTAGAAATCCATTAAGATTTTAAGGAAAGCACGAAATGTAGGGCAAGATTCAAGAAACACCTGGTTTCTATTTTTCTTGATTACCTTCAGGAGTGGGTTCCACTTACCTTCACTACCGGTTTAGAACTGTGAGTGTGCATGTGTTTGCTTCCCACGTGAGCGGCACTTCTGTGCATGCACGGAGCATCCATGATGATGTCCGGGTGGGTGGGCAGAGCCTCCCGCCACCGCCACTACCGGTTCTCCCGAACCGGGGCGAACCGGTAGAAACCCACCACTGATTATCTCCAATGTGACATATAGAAATATAATGACTCGTTATTGTCAAGGTGATCCGTTATGACTTAATAGTAAAATTACAGCGAGGAATTGTGCTTCATTATGAACATTAAAAGACTTGCAAAATATAAGCCTCAAGCTGATGAGGAGAATTTGTGGCTCGGAGGTTAATACAACTGCCTAGCATGCAGGCAGCCCAAGTTCGAATCCAAGTAAGGGTATGGCTAGCTGATGAGAGCTAAATAGCTTGAAATAGATCTATACTAGTCTCCCTTTTTTCTTTATCAGTGAAATATGAATTATTTTATATAATTTATAATGCCCCCCAGATTGTGGGGGCAATAAGCTGACTTTGTAGAAACACCGCTTATGAGGGGCCAAAAGCCCTAATAAGCAGGTATATACAAAAGAATGAAGGCTATTGCTATAAGTGCATTGTAAGCCACCCGTCTTCGGAGAAGGGCGGCATATAAATTGAACTAATAAAATAAATAAAATAAATATAGCCAGCAACGTTCATGCTACAAAATTAAAATGTGTTTTTTTTTTCAAACTGGATTGCAAGTGCTCTTTGATCACTATAGTGAGCAAAGGTCAGAAGTTATGGCTTGCTATTGAAGAGATGCTGAAAAATATTGCTTTCATCCATCATCCCGTGCTCTTTCTGTCAATGTCCATAGCTGCTGGTGTGTGCACATGCTCCTTTTTTGGATTAGCCTATAGATGTTTATATTGATAAATGTTGACACCTTGTCCGCCATGAAAGAACGCATTTAAAGGCAGGTCTTACATTTATCCATACAGTGTATATCTTGGAGAAAACAATGCAACACGGTTAAAGATGTCAAAGGAATTTGTATTTCGTCGATTCCCATATAGACTTAATTTTGAGTGAATGTGCAAAAAATGGCCTTTGATGTCCACTAATGTTAGCATCTCTTGAATATCATCTCAGCTCATGGATATTATCAAGATATATTTAAAGTAGGTCATTCTTTATGGGTACAGTCAGCTACAAAACACACAGTATCAAGGGAGAAACGTGACATCTCAAAATCACACGTGAAAGAGACATTCAAGGAATATAAAAACTGGTATTGGGTGGCAGTGACTGATAGCATCAGGATTACATAGTGGGTAACCTTAGAGTAACCTTCTCAACTTTGGATAGCACTTAAGCGCAAACATTTCTCTACATTCTGCTGGAAATATTCTCTGCAGATTGCACAATTTCTCTCCGCAGAGTGTTCTTTGAAGTTTTTCAGAATTAAGGAAGTTATTTCTAAAGTTGAAAGCCTCTTTTCTGATGAATGACGTGAAATGATCACAATTATAGTGAGGAGGGCCATCGACGGCTTATGAACAATGATGCAGAACTGCGTGAGCGTTTTCCCCCATTTGTTCTCAGACTTAACCAACAAATCATTTCATTGGCATTCTGAATGTTTCTTTAAGGATAACACTGTCTGCACTTTGGCTGTCAAAAACGGGGGATCTTCTGCCAAAGATCTTGGTGAAGGTTATTGAATCGCATGGAAAATGATTCTCCCCAAGAGAATTCTGCACCCATTTGAAAGCTTGACCAGACTAGAAGCCCATGATGTTGAAAGTTGACTTGAATTCCCTATGCCACCAGTCTTGAAATTTTGAGCTTGGACAATTTGGAACTGTGCCACCTGCGATATGATCTAAGCACAGTACACAAAATTATCTGCTACAATGTCTTACCTGTCAACGACTTCTTCAGCTTCAACCTCAATAATACACTGGCAAACAATCAATACAAACTCAAGGTAAACCGCTCCAAACTCGACTGCAGAAAATACGATTTCAGCAACAGAGTGGTCAACGCCTGGAATGCTGTACCTGAATCCATTGTTCATGTGACTGTGTGGGCATAGCCAACTCAACATCACTCATGTCGCTGGGCGCTTCGCCTTACCTGTTACAATGTAATAAGGATTAACCAGAGAGGCAGTTTCCATAAGCAGGGCAATAAAGATTAGGCTAGAAACACCACCAGAATGTTTCTTTCCTGCCTTCCTTACAGGATTAGCCCTGTCAAGCGGGAAAAAACAAAATAAGATTTCTTCCAACAACTGGTTCTCCAAACTGCTTAGAAAGTTAACAACCGGTTCTCCCGAATATGTGCGAACTGGCTGAATCGCACCACTGATACCTACCCCCTGTTAACACTGATGATGTTACCTAGTTAGGTAATGAAATGTTTGCAAGAAAACAACCAAGATCAGAGCGCACCACAGAGCATATTATAAAGCAATGCTTCTTCTAACTGACCAGGAGGAAGCTGCAAAAAAACTGTTCATTTACTGCCCTGAGCTTCTTCCAGCTCTGGGAAGAGGGAAAGAAATCAAAGGGAAAGAAAATAAATTGCTTAGGATCTCCCCACCCCCCCTTCAAAGAAAATGTCTTTTCCTCACATGTTGTATGCATTGTTTACAAAAATACCTGAGCAGCTGCTCTGGGGGGAATAAGAGCCTACCGCGAAGGTGTTCTTTCTCTTTTATTTTTTTCTCTTTTATTTAAACACTACAGTGAGTCTGAATCTGAGGAGAATAGCAGGTTGCCATCCAGGCATTTTTCTAAATAACTCCAACCGTAGCTGTTTGTTGTAGTCATTACAAGAAGGGTGGAATACAGCTAGAATTGATTCTGGTTGTGTTGCTTCTTTGTGGATTCTTTTTGCTTCTTCTCTGTTGCCAGCAGCTTAGGCGAAGTGAGCAGCCATTAAATGAATCCTCTCTGTTTTCCCTTTCTCTTGGAGATCAACTGCTTGCTGGCTATTAGAGGGTTGTGGGTTTGTTGGTTTGCTTGCTTGCAAACAATTGCCTTGAAATTGATACCTTGTGGTAGTATGGTGTATGTGGAGGAAGAGGGTGACAAAATAACGTAATTCAGGAATTAAGAGGCAGAAAGGAAGTTAAAGCCATAGCTCCCCAAAGGAAGGGATCACCGACTGCCTACAATTTCATTCTTTTAAAGACCTGGGCATATCCAGAACTATCCTACCTTCACTCTAGTTTTAAACACATGGAAACTGAGATGGAAATATTTGTATTTGTATTTATTAGTTTGTCAAACATGTACAAGATAGCAGGTATGAATATGAACATGGACATGAATGAAGGGATCGTCAGAGCCTTTTAAAAGCATTTTTTTTTTTACAACCTCTTCGGCCTCTTCAGCCGAAGAGGTTGTAGAAAAAATGCTTTTAAAAGTTAAAAAAAAAAAAAAAGTTGGCCACGCCCACCCAGTCACATTACCCTGCCACCAAGCCATGCCCACAGAACTGGTAATAACAAATTTTACATTTCACCACTGCTCGAAAGATCCTAAGCCTATAGTTAATGCACGAAAAATGGATGTTGGATGTTGCCAATTGTTATATGCAGATGCCTGCATTTTTCTTTAAAATGGCTTAGCTTTTAAAAATGCTTAAAAAAATGCTTTTTTTAATAAAAAAAGTATGAATGTAAAACACCGGTACATGTGAAGTTTCACATAAATTTTAAAATTACGGTAAATTACTGTGATAATGGGTTAGAGCAAACTTAATAATAACAGTGTGAAAAATGATATGGACTAGAAATAGACTGGACTGGAAACAGATTAATTCATCTATCCATAAAAGCTTCTGCCTTCAGCAGCAGCTAAATTAAAAGAATCTCCCAGGATATTGAAAACCGGAATAAAAATCTCTATTTTGTTGGTGGGAGACCATAGAAATAGGTTTGGATCAATTTGGCCCTTTCAATTACTGCAGAGTAGGTTAAGCATTAATTACCTCATTTTACTTATGTCAGAGAGGAGAGATGAGAGATGATCTAATTATAAAATTTTTAAATATATAATAAAATAGGAGAATCTTAACGACCGTCAAGCAATGGGTGCTTGGAAGGGTAAGTAAAATTCAGAGATCTGCCATTTGTAAAAGAATGTGTGAAATAATTGATCATTTTATGTATTTGTTAATTATTTATTTATAAAAATATCTATAAAAATATTTTATAGATATATTAAGTATCTAAAAATATGTATTAAAATATTTATTTATAAAAAAAATTTGTTAAAAAATCATGGTTATTGGAAAGATCTCTTCTCTCCTCTCCTCTCCTCTCCTCCCCTCCCTTTCCTCCTCTCCTCTCCTCTCCTCTCCTCTCCTCTCCTCTCCTCTCTTCTCCTCTCCTCTCCTCTCTCCTCTCCTCTCCTCTTCTCTAGTATTCTAGTTCATTTTTTAAAACGGGATTTGTGACTGAAAAACCAAGGAAAATGTCAGCATTTGATAAGGTGCTTGATCTAACTTAAGAATTTACAAAAGCATATTAAAATAATATAAAATTTAAACTAGAAATGGCAGTTGGGTTTATCACCCTATTTAAGAAATTCTATTCAGATAAATTGGTATGAGTTGGGTAATTGGTGAGTTAATTATCCAATTAAATTTGCATAAATATATGCATGATAAATGGCTTTAGAACTCCTCATATTTTGCAAATGATAACATCTCTCGTTCAACTGATACCTTTTCAACTGATTCCTTTCTTCTTGGTTATGTAGGGAAAGGTTTCCCTTTAGATAGACCTGGCTGTTTTTAAATTAGTTTAGCAGTTGGGAAATGCTGGCCAACAGGAGCAGTGCCTCAAGGCATCTCAACCGGATGGACGTATCAATGCGACTTTTTTTCTTTTTGATAAAGGAAATGTACACCAATTGGGAAATACTGTATTTTTCGGAGTATAAGATGCTCCGGACTATAAGACACACCTTCTGTCAGGTTTCGATGCTATCTCAAAATAAATGAACTTCCAAACTTTTTCCTTTTTTGGTGAGGAAAACAAGAAAAAGATATCTGCCTCCCAGCAATTTTGCCTCGTTGCAGCAAACAGCAAACATCCTGCTTTACTTTCATTTTCGTTTTCAGCATAGCTTGATTAGCACAAGAAAAAAAAAATCTGCTCCCAGCAATTTACCTCCTTGCAGCAAGCAGAAGAGGCCCATGCAGCAATAGGCAATGGCAATCCCTGCAGCCTGAAACAACTGAGAACTGGGAGGCCAAACGGACAATCAACTTGTGCTAATTATGCTGTGCTGAAGCTGAAATGGGCTGTTTCTTCTTGCTGCTTGCTACAAGAAGGTAAATTGCTGGGAGACAGAGTTTAGTTTAGTTTAGTTTAGTTTAGTTTAGTTTAGTTTAGTTTAGTTTAGTTTAGTTTAGTTTAGTTTAATGCGATTTATATGCCGCCCTATTTCCAATGGACTCAGGGCAGCTAACAACAATAAAATGCACAATTGCACATTAAAACAATATAAAATTAAAAATCCAATTTCAAACAATTTAAAATCAATTAAGTACCCCCCCAATCAGTCCAGGCTGATGGCCAAAGGGTGGAGGCCAGTGGGTGGGCGGGGCTACATTTGGTGTATAAGACGCACCCAAATTTTCACCCCCTTTTATGGGGGAAAAAGGTGCATCTTATACGCTGAAAAATACGGTAGATTTGCCTGGATACTAAATATATGAGTTAAGCCAATAGCTTCCCTCATGTTTATATGTGCCTTGTTCATTGTTGAAATTCAGAGCCAAGTGATTTTGATCAAGATAATATAGACGTAACTCCTTGGTTCAAAAATTACTTTAAAAAAAATCCAAAATGTGTATGGATGTAGATATCGGTATATATCCATGTTCATATCTATATTATTTTTTTAAATCCATCCTTTATTATTTTTATAAACAACTCAAGGCAGTGAACATATTAATAGTCTTACCTCCTCCTAATTTCCCTTCAATAATAATCATGTGAGGTGGGTTGGATTGAGAAAGAATGACAGCCCAATTTTCATACCGAAGATGATACTAGAACTCACGGTCTCCTGGTGATTGGCCCAAAGTCATCTGCCTAGCTTTCATGTCTTAAGGTGAGACTAGATAGATAAACAGAGTTGGAAGGGACCTTGTAGGTCATCTAGTCCAACCTTCTGCCCAAGCAGGAGACCCTACAGCATTTCTGAAGAAATGGCAGTCCAGTCTCTTCTTGAAAGCCTCCAGGGATGAAGCTCCCACAATTTCCGAAGGCAACTTCTGTTCCATCGGTTGATTGTTCTCACTGTAAGAAAATTTGTCCTTATTTCCAGGTTGAATATCTCCTTGTTCCAGTTTCCACCTATTATTCCTTGTCTGGCCTTCAAATGCCTTGGAAAATAGCTTGACCCCTTCCTCTCTGTGGCAGCCCCTCAAATATTGGAATCCTGCTATCATGTCTCCCCTGGTCCTTCTCTTCCCTAGTCTAGCCATGCCCAGTTCCTGCAACCGTTCTTCATATGTTTTAGCCTCCAGTCCCCTAATCATCCTGGTTGCTCTTCTCTGCACTTTTTCTAGAATCTCAACATCTTTTTTATAGTGTGGTGACCAAAACTGGATGCAGTACTAAGGCTTTACAGAGTGGTATTAGTACCTCCCTTGATCTTGATTTGTATCCCTCTGTTAAGTCTAGAACTCACCATCTCCTGATTTCTAACTTGGCGCCTTAATTACTTATTTATTAAGTCTGCACTACTATTAAACTTCTCATCGTTTCCACCACCTCCCACTTATGACTGTGTGATTGTAATCTTGATGCTGATATCCTTATGATTTATATTGACTGTTTCCTAGTATGATTTGTTTGTTTGTTTGTTTGTTTGTTTGTTTATTTATTTATTGAATTTCTATACCGCCCTACTCCCGAAGGACTCAGGGCGGTGAACAGCCGAATAAAATACATATAATGTAAATGTTAAAAAACCATTAAAATACAATTAAATAATTGGCCCGGAAAACGAAATTTAAAACACCCCAAATTCATAAGACAAGTTTAAAATTTAAAAAATTTTAAAAATCTTAAAAACAATTTAAAAGAGAGGTTAGGCCAGGCTGGCTGCTGAAATAGAAATGTTTTGATGGCACGGCGGAAAGCGCGTAGGTCCGGGATCCTCTGTATCTCCGGGGGGAGCTCGTTCCAGATGACTTTTGATTGCTTATTTGTACTCTATGACTATGATTAAGTGTTGTACCTTATGATTCTTGATGAACGTATCTTTTCTTTTTCTGTACACTGAGAGCGTATGCACCAAGACAAATTCCTTGTGTGTCCAATCACACTTGGCCAATAAAAAATTCTATTCTATTCTATTCTATCCACTAGATCAAACTGGCTCTATATACATATATGCTTTCATGCTTTCAAGTGAATGTCTGTAGAAGGCTACAGTTAGCTTGTGAGTCAGGATATCAAAGAAAAAAATTGTCTTTTTTGAAAGGATGTGGTTATTTATGAAACTCACAGTGGGCAGCAGTGGCGTTGATAGCTTTAAGGGGAGAAATAAGAAAAATCCATGCAGGAGTAGAGATGTATCAGCAATGGCTACATGTATTTCAGCTCCCAGGCAGAATAGTACTGAGTTTATTGGCTACCATGGTGTGACGGGGAAAACACTGTTTCCTTCAAAACTTGCTTATCAAGTTCTCAAAGGTGTCTGTATAGTAGCTGTGGGAAACAACAACATAAAGTCGATGGCCTTTGGCAGATCCAGCAGGATTCTTTTAAAATTATAGTATGTTCAGAATACACAAAGGCTCGACTTAACATCCTCCACAAAATCGCAAAACACTGTTCAATTTTGGGGCAATGCTGTTATTCCTGTTATGCAGATTGGCAGTATTTGGAGTTTTTAACTTTCGTCCGTTTAATCTAAATTTCATTCGTTGAAAGGGCAATGCTTTTCCTGTAAGTAGCTGGGCCATGGGCTTGCCTTGGTTCAAATAAAGCATCTGTTGTGTTTCTCATTGTCTGAAGAGGTTCTGACAGGTTTTGGAGAACAGGTAGCGGACATTTTGAGTAGTTCAGAGAACCGGCAATTACCACCTCTGGCTGGCCCAAGAGTGGGGTGGGAATGGAGATTTTGCACTATCCTTCCCCCAGGAGTGGGGAGGGAATGGGGAGTTTGCAGTATCCTTCCCCTGGAGTGGGGTGGGAATGGAGATTTTGCAGTATACTTCCCCTGCTATGCCCACCAAGCCACACCCACCAAGCCACACCACACCACGCCCACCAAGCCACTCCCACAGAACCGGTAGTAAAAAAATTTGAATTCCACCACTGGATTTATCCATCCTAATCCATCACCTGGATTGGTGATTCTTTGTTGTCAAAACTGATATAAACCAAACATTAATCTAGAACAGGCCTCGGATTGGTAGGTGGGAATCTGTGCGTGAGAGAATTCTCTGTAGAGACTAAGGAGGTGACTTTGAAGGAGATACAAAGCAGTTATTGTCTAGGCAAAACAGGCAGAAGCATCTTTTAAGCCTGGAATATTCCAAAGTAGTTCGGGCAGACACCTCTCTAACTCACTGAAGTATAAGAATGAGGAGCCAGATTTGCAAGATCCCATTCTTCTAGCCAACCTCGATAAAAAAAAAAAAATGTTCATGTGGAATTGATTTAGTCACGTAGAGTTGGTCAAATAGGGTTCAAATTCTCTTTGCTTACTTACTTTATTTTATTGTCATTGCACTGGTACAACGAAATTAAACGCCGTCTTCAGTGTACATTATAACTATGAAAATAAAAACACAAACATACATCCTTCACATTCTATATAATTGAAATTGAAAACCCGATATTGCACTATACGTTAGAATTCAATATGGTTATTACCCTGGGATAGAAGCTGTATTTCAGCCTATTCGTCCTTGTTTTTATTATCCTGTACCGTCTGCCAGATGGTAATAGTTAAAAAAAAAAAAGGGGGGGGGGGAGCCCAGGATGAGATGGATCTTTAAGAACGTTTTGAACTTTCTTAAGGCAGTGGGAGCTATAAAACTCTTCCAAAGAGGGGAGAGGGCAACCAATAATCCTCTGGGCAATTACATTGACCGTTTGGAGTGCTGTCCTATCTGCCACTATGCAATTGGCAAACCATACCCAGTTGCAGATGTTTTCTTTGGAAGCCAGGAAAACAAGGGATTGGTGCTTTGTGTGCATTTCTGGAGAATGTAGGGCTCAGAGAGAATAAGGAGCACATCTCAAGTTTGTGAGGAGAAAAATGCGAATTATCCGATTCTGTCAGGAGAAGGAAGATGGACAGTTAATGTGACAATACTGAGGGGGGGAAAAAATCCTTGGTGCTGAGAGTGGCAGAAGAAAAAGTTGGGACTCAAACTGTGCTTGAGTAAGCATTTGTTAGAAATAAACAAACTTATTTTGTATTCTTGAAAATATGTGTGGGTACAGATTTTAAAATTTGGTTTAATGAAATATGGCAGCTGTCAGCCTTTGAGAAAGCCTTGTATCAAGAGAGAGGCAAGATAGGACAATACGATCATTATTTAAAAACGGAAGAGCAGTATATTATACTATTATCATTTGGAAGCTGTAGAATAATAGATTCTTTCTTTTTGTTTGCTCTTTTTGGGGGTTTTCAATATTGATATTCGTTACGTAGTTGGTATACTGTTCAATGGCGTTTGTGCTGATAATGAAATTTGGTGGTTTTGCATGTAGTTATTTACACTTTTCTTATTTGAACCCATGAGAAATAATAAGAAATGGAAATCTCTTTTAGCTATAGTGCAACTCATAAATTTTAGCAATACATTGAATAAACAATATAGCTTTTTCTACGCTGGACTACTTTTGCCTCTCCAGGAAAGATTAGAGTTTCGAATGAATTTTTCCCCTTTTTATTTCATCTTTTCAAAAGATAAAAATTAACAAATTATGCCAAACTCTTTATTTCAGTCTTGCCAAAGATTTTTTTTTTTTTTTTTTTGGTGAAAGGAACATTATTTTGGCCATTTCTGTGCAGAAATCCACCTAAAAATGTCTAGAATTTTTCTTTCTTTCAAGGAAGATTTTGCCTGCTTTGTGTTCAGTATTTTAAAAAATGCTTTGCGATTTTTTGGGGTTTATCTACATATAAACAGCCCTGGGGGTGGGGTGGGGGGGCAAGGAAGACAACTATAAAACAATGGCCCCTATTCCCAAACCTTGGAGCCCTCCCAGAAGGACACTATGGTTGATGGCATCTGCTGAATGATTGAGAATTACGTAGATAAATACCTCCATACTGGCTCTACCGCAGCCCATGTACAATCCTTTTCTTTCATAGGCAGAATTTTAAAGATTCCATTATTGGTAAAGGCAGGGATAGGATTGCAGTGTTTGCTAGTGAAGCCATGTTGTTTTTGAGAGGCCACCTCAAAGTGCTTTGCCACCTGTAGTTGGCAAGTGGACAGTTAGTGTACTTAAGAAATATGTTGATTCTGGATTTCATGGTCTTGCAAATTGTCTGCCTGTCTGTCTATCATCTATCTATCTATCTATCTATCTATCTATCTATCTATCTATCTATCTCTATCATCATCACCATCATAAATCTCTATCTATCTATCTATCTATCTATCTATCTATCTATCTATCTATTATCTATCTCTCTCTCTCTCTCATCATAATCATCGATATCTATCTATTTCTATCTATCTATCATCATCATCATCAATATCTATCTATATCATCATCATCATCAATCTCTATCTATCTATCTCTATCATAATCAATATCTGTCTATCTGTCTATCTCTATCATCATCATCAATCTCTATCTCTATCTCTATCTCTATCTATCTATCATCATCAATATCTATCTATCTATCTATCTATCATCTATCTATCTATCTATCATCATCATCAATATCTATCTATCTATCATCATCATCAATATCTCTCTCTCTCTCTATCTATCTCTATCATCATCATCATTAATATCTATCTATCTATCTATCTATCTATCTATCTATCATCTATCTATCTATCTATCTATCTATCTATCTATCTATCTATCACTATCATCATCATCATCAATATCTACCTATTTACCTCTCTCTCTTTCTCCCTGACTAGGTGGCTCAGTGGCTAAGACACTGAGTTTGTTGGATCCCTAGTATAGGTCTCCTGCGTGAGCAGAGGGTTGGACTAGATGACCTCCAAGATCTCTTCCAACTCTGTCACTGTTACCCTCTCCATCTCTCTCTCATCTCTGTCTCTCCCCCTCCCCCTGCCCCCTCTCTCCCCAATTTATAGAGTGAGACTCTGGATGGCATACAATATAAATATCATGAGTTGTACTTCACTTTTCCTGGCTAGTAATAACTTTAGGTCAGCAGAACCAGCTTACTTGGTTGCCTTTGGGTGATAGAACCCTTGACTTTTGCATCCAAGTCCTTCCTTGACGTCACTAGTGGTGACACATCAATGTCTTCCCCTCTATATCCATCTACCTCAAGCAGCCCTGCTTTATTTTATTGCATTGTAAGCCTAATTAGTCTGGTTGGTTTCTCCCTTTCAGAGGGCTCAGAAGATTGGATCGGGATTCTGGAGCAATCTTAACTCTTGGGATGCTTTGGTTGATACTTTATCCCCCAAAGTGATTTCACAGTTCTTCTTAACCCCCTTCAATTACCATGCATGATTCTTCTCCCCCCCCCCAAAAAAAGAAAGCAGCTGGGTTCTTGTTTCCAGATGATCTCATTCCATTGCCCTTTTTGAATGTCACAAAACGACTGGAGAGTTTCATGGGATTCCTTTAGATAAATGACAGCAAATACAAACATGCAACTATACAGAGCAGGGAATTGAAATGTCGGAGCAAGCTGGCTGTTTATGCCAGGAACTGTGAGCCTTGCTTACAAGGTGAAAGCTCACGCTTCCTTTTGTGGGATTTTGAAAAAGAGGATAAGATTCTAAGTTGGCCTGAATCATCCAGAAATGTTAGGGCATTCGAATACTGCATTACTTGGTAAAATGAGATGTCCGGGCAAGATTGGATCTATCTGTGTATTGCATAATAGGTTCTCTAGCAACTTTAGTTCATTAAGGTTTCTCATCTGGTCTACTAAGGCCTAGCAGGGGTGGGCTTCAAAAATTTTAGCAAGGGGTTCTCTGCCCAGTTGCTGGGTGGGCATGGCCATGGTGGCCGTGGCCTAGTCAGCCTCCTGCACCACAGCGGGGCGAGGGGGAGGCGTTTTTGCTCTCCCCAGGCTCCGGAGACTTTTCTCGAGCCTCCGGGAGGGCGAAAGCAGCCTCCCCAGGCTCCGGAGGCCCTCTGGAGGCCAGAAATGGGCCTGTTTGCGGCCTTCCTGAATTTCTGGTAGGCCTGTTTTTTGTCCTTCCTGAGGCTCCGCGCGCTCCCTGCACATACCTGCATCCAAAACGGACCGCATGGGGACTCCTGGGAGGGGTGGGGCGGGGCAGAACCGGTTCGGTGATGTCATATCATCACCGCTACCAGCTCAGCGGAACCGGGCGGAATCGGGAGGAACCCACCACTGTTAATAACTGTTGCGATTCACTTAACAGCGGTGGCAAAAAGCTTGTAAAATGAATCAAAAGTCACTTAACAATTGTCTCACTTAGCAACAGAAATTTTGGTCGTAACTTGAGGACTATCTGCCACAAACCAAGCCAGCTGAACCAATCAGCCAACCAAACACTTTCCTTTCCCCACAAACCCTTTTAGAGCGAATTCACAGCATTATCAAACAAGGTGTTGGTAAAATAACTGTTTATTCCTCTCTGGGCTCCCTGTGGAAAATAGAGCAAAGCAATAATAATAATAATAATAATAATAATAATAATATATATATATATATATATATATATATATATATATATATATATATATATATATATATATATATATATATATCAAATGAAGAGGACCCATAGGGAGGACAGAAAAGCAAGGGGAAATGGCAATGATAGATTTGATCTCCAGCATCAAGCCCACATAGCATCGCATCTGCTGTGATGCATTACCTTTTAATAATGTAAATATATTAACATTAGTGCAGCCTTCTCAATTCTCCAGGACTTAAACATTACATCATTCTCGGGAGCAAATGTAATTAGATATCATAAATATGAAAAATATGGGGACATTAACATAAGAGAGCAGCCAATACATTGCTTTGCTTGTCAAGTAATTGAAAAACATTAGCAGAACGTGTGGTAGCTTGCTAGTGCTATGCAGAACAATCAAGACTAATGTGAAAAAATACTTGCTTAGTAGGGATGCAAGTTCAGTCGAGAAAATGTAAAGAGCCCCTGGTAAGATACATACTGTACATGCTCTCTTCAAGTGGTCTTTAATTTGTAACTATATTATATTATTCTACCCCTAAGGAATATCATCTTTCTATCAGGTTTATATTCATTTGACTACCAAGGTATTTGGTCAACAATGCTATGAAATTATAGCTGGAAGATACAGAGAATGATTACATATTGCACCGTGAGATTTATTTACAAAATACGTATCACTGCTTTTTCCTCAAATTCAGAATATTCCCAAAACGACAGTAGTCATCCCATGACAAGTGCAAAGTCTAGGACTGTGGTTAAAGCATGCTGGAAAATAATCCTCTTTTTTCCTTTCTGTCTCTACTCTCTGCATGTGGTATCCATGGAGCAAAAAAAATTATCAACCTTATTTTGCTGCATCAGACTAAATTGGTGGTCCGAGTTCTGCATGATCTAAACTTTTACATATTGCACCGTGAGATTTATTTACAAAATACGTATCTTATTTTATCAAGTTGGTTTTATTTTAAGCAGCGGTCTCTGCCATTCCTCTTTTGTCTAGGCTCTCAGAGCTTTATGCTTCTTTTGAGCTTCTTTATGCTTCTGTTGAGCTCATCGTTTGAAACAAACCCCTTGAAAAGCAGAATTGAAATGCTGCTGTTGGGGGGGGTCAATGGAGTTGTACTCCTCCTGCATTTTTCCCCACCTCATAAATGATTCAGCATCCTTGAACTTCATTTCAGCACCCGGAATATCAGCCCAGCAATGGTCATTGTTTAAGCAAAGGAATCTCCTTTCATTGTGATGAAGTCAGTTTGCGGAGACTGAAGGAAAAGATCACAGAAAATAAGTTTTGAATCTTCCAGAGTAGAGACGAGTCGTTTGAACTTCTGAAAGAACTTCAGCTTGACGATAATAATGATTCACCCAACGGTTACTTGGTTTTATTTGCTTTTGCAGAACTATTTGAATCCGTAGTGAGGTGTGTAGGTATATGTACGCACTTTCTCGTAAAAACCTGATAATCATTTTTCATGCAGCATTCCCGCAAGATCTCAAATTCAGGCATTTCTTTTCTGAAATAGGAAAATCAAGAATGAACGCCATTAATGAATAAGGAGAAAGAATGGTGCTGTGGCTTGGTTTTTTTTTTTTGGAATTCCTAACGCATTAGATTAGATTAGAATTCTTTATTGGCCAAGTGTGATTAGAAATACAAGGAATTTGTCTTTGGTGCATATGCTCTCAGTGTACATAAAAAGACAAGATACATTCGTCAAGAATCATAAGGTACAGCACTTAGTGATAGTCATAGGGTACAAATAAGCAATCGAATCATATTAGGAAACAATCAATATAAATCGTAAGGATACCAGCAACAAGGTTACAGTCATAAAGTCATAAGTGGGAGGAGATGGGTGATAGGAACGATGAGAAGATGGTGTAGGGTTTCCTGCCTGGGAAGAGGGTTTATTTTATTTATTTTATTGTTCATATTTCTATGCCGCCCACTCTCCGAGGACTCTGGGTGGCTTACACCAAAGACAGTATACTAAATAGCATATTGCCCCCAACAATCTGGGTCCTCATTTTACCCACCTCAGAAGGATGGAAGGCTTGAGTCAACCTTGAGCCAGTGAGATTTGATCCGCTGATCTGCTGAACTAGCAGTCAGCTGAAGTAGCTGCAGTACTGCACTCTAACCACTGCGCCACTTAGGCTCTGGTTGGACTAGAAGACCTCCAAGGTCCCTTCCAACTCTGTTATTCTATTTCTAATAGTAATAGTAATGAAGACTTAGTGAATAGTTTGACAGTGTTGAGGGAATTATTTGTTTAGCAGAGTGATGGCGTTCGGGAAAAAACTGTTCTTGTGTCTAGTTGTTCTGGTATTGTATTGTACATGTATTGATTTTTTAAAAAATCATCCTATCTTTCCACATTAGAGCTGCCGTTTTAAAACAAATTTGAATGCTTAAATAGGATAAATGGATAAATCCAAATAGCTGCTTCTTCCAGGCAGTATATTAAAAAATGCAACAGCTGCTCAACTTTTTTTTTTTTTTTTTTGCATCCAGATAATCTTGCCCATCATTTACTCTCCCAGAAGCTCTTCCTGGGCTGCTCTGCACTGGATTTGTTGATCCTTTCATCTGCTCCGGTGGAAGCTTGAAATCTGCTTTTTTTGCATCCGGTGCTGTTTAGGTTGACAGCATCTGAACCGGCAGATTGTGCATCACCTGGAAAAAAAAAGTTTGGTTTTTTTTTTTTTTTTTTTGTAGAAAGCAACGAGGAGGAGCATTCTCGGAGCCACCATGCTGCTTCCCACAATGCTGTACCCAACCGACAGGCGCATCACATCGCCCGAGTTGCTCAGGGAAGCACAATTTAATCTAATTATTTTGACAGTGTATTAGGCTACTTGCCATTTTTTCCCCTTCCTTCACCTGAGGTTGGAAGAAAGGATAATGATACATTTTATTGTAAGTAAGCTCCCACAGGTCAAATGGAACTTCTGCCAATTAGTTCAGCGCGGGAGACATGGTAGAAACACAGCTGCCTTCATCCGTGTGGAAACTTGGAAGGGATCCGGACTGTCTGAATCATCCCTTCCTTAATGTTAATTACATCTGGACCAACAAAGGCTTTTTGCAACCCGTTTATCGTAAGAGACAACCTGAGCATTTCCACCAGAATAATTCGATCATGAGCCTGTCAATCCCCCCGTGCCTTGTCTTCCCCTTGTTATGTAGGGATAGAGCAAGGAAGATAAAAAACAAAAACAAAAACTGAGATTATCCATGCATTTACCCTCTTTTTTTAAAAAAAGAGAACCGCAGAAAAAGCAGCTAGGATTATTCAGCAGTCAGAAGAGATCCCCTGTAGAGAAATATTTCAGTCTTTGGGGATTTTTATTTGGAAGTTGGGTCAAAAGAGTCATAAAAGATATATATATCTTTTAGTCTCCCAATGGGCAGCAGAGTGTTTGCTGGCTGCCAGAAAAAATGCCTAGAAACTAGTGGATTGTGATTTCACTGAACTAGGGCTGCATAAAAATCTTGGTTTACATAGGAAGAACCTGGCTAAAGAGAAATACACATAAAGGCCTACAAAAAAGAAAGAAAACAAATACTGTACCTTTACAGGGAGGATACATGGGATGAGGGTGTGACTAACTGATGAGGACTTATAAGTCTGAAATAGATCTATCTTAGTCTCCTTAGTCTCCCAATGGGCAGCAGAGTGTTTGCTGGCTGCCAGAAAAAAAAAGCCTAGAAGTTTATGTAGGAAGAACCTGGCTAAAGAGAAATACAAATAAAGCCTACAAAAAGGAAAGAAAACATACATATACATATACATATACATATACATATACATATACATATACATATACATATACATATACATATACATATACATATACATATACATATACATATACATATACATATACATATACATATACATATACATACACATACACATACACACACACATACACACACACACACAAATAAAATCAGGCATGGTATGGAAAATGTATGTCTAGAGCTTTTTCAAATTCTTTCTACTATGCTAAAATTGCTTTACACCCTAAATGAAGGAAGTTGTATCTATTTATACTATTTTTACACTGATTTCCTTTTTTTAAAAAAAATATGCCAAATGGTTCACAGTCATCTTAATAAACACAACGCAAGTTGTTAAAAATCATGAAAAACAAACTCCTAGTCATTTGGGATTGAGGTGGAACTTTTTTTTAAAAAAAAAGATTTTTATCCCATTTTTTTTAAAAAAAATATACAGTTCAAGGTGGCTTCCATCCCTAATCCTCCTTACTCCTATTTTCCCCACAACAACAACCCTGTGCGGCAGGGGTGAAATCCAATTTTTTTTTACTACCGGTTCCGTGGGTGTGGCTTGGTGGGCGTGGCTTGGTGGGCGTGGCAGGAGAAGGATACTGCAAAATCTCCATTCCCACCCCACTCTGGGGCCAGCCAGAGGTGGTATTTGCTGATTCTCCGAACTACTCAAAATTTCTGCTAATGGTTCTCCGAATTGTTCAAAATTTCCGCTACCACTTCTCCGAACTGCTCAAAATTTCCGCTAATGGTTCTCCGAACTGCTCAAAATTTCCGCTACTGATTCTCCAGAACCTGTCAGAACCTGCTGGATTTCACCCCTGCTGTGAGGTGAGTTGGGCTGAGAAGGAGTGACCAGCCCAAGGTCACCCAGCTGTTTCTGTTTTTTCTGAACAAGGCAGTTAAAGTGTGACACTGGTTGAATTGAAATGGATTCATGACTACTAGCTTGGATTTATCTACTAGATAAATGGAGGCCCCTGGAGTGAAAGGCTGCTAGTTCTGATAGATGAAGATTACTTCTTGAATCACAGTTAGCAAACTTTAATCACAACTTCAGGTAAGCAATTGATGGCAAGAGCAATCACCTTGCTGTCAAGGCTTATGACCTCCTGTTTGAGGTAGAATGCTTGACTAGATAGGTTGTCATTTTGTGGGATACTTACCGTGGTGGCCAAAATTGTGGAAACCTTTTGGGAAAAGTGTATTTTCTAAAACCAGCTAATAACACCACTTTTTTTTGGAGTAGTACCATAAAATTATATATCAATGGAAAGATAATGTAATCAAGAATGTAATGCAATAACCTTTATGAAGGATTTGCTATTAGAATAGCAGTTACTAAAGAAGAAAAGCGAGATAAGTAGAAAAAGTAGAAGTAGAAGAAGAAAAAGTAGAAAAAACGAGATATACAAAAATTATCACCATAGAAAAAATGAGATATACAAAAATGATCACCATGTCAGTTAATACTTAGTTGGGTAACCTTTAGCATGAATGATGGCCTTACAACGTCTTCCCATGGAGTGAACCAAGTCTTTTAGTTCTGCAGCTGTTCTAATGTGAAACCAAGATTGAATGATGGCTTCTCTTAACTGGGTTTTATTGTTGGGTTTCTTCTGACTAACAAGTTTCTTTAGTCGGCTCCATAGATTTTCAACTGGGTTAAGGTCTGGGTTATTCCCAGGCCATTCCAGCAGTGGAATAGGATTATCTTGAAACTCTCCCCCCAAAAGTGGTGTTATGAGCCATCAAACCTCAAAAATACACTTTTCCAAAATGTTTCCACAATTTTGGCCACTACTGTAGTACTCTCAGCTTGCAGACATTTCATTACTAGATGGTTTTTCTTAACTTTTAAAGTAAAACTCTGTATTTTCCTGAGCTATCAATCCTTCCTGTAAGTAATTAAACAATTACTTACTGCTTACTCCTGCTGGGGAGTCATTTCTGCGTTTTCCTGTTGCTCTAATGCAGGGGTCAGCAACCTTCGGCTCTGGAGCCACATGTGGCTCTTTCACCCATCTACTGCGGCTCCCTGGCACTCAAAATATGCATCACAATTGCCAATGTGCGACACCCGCCGGTACACGATTTATTGAGCTTTTCAACCCCTGGTAGGCCAACCATGGATAAATCCAAGAAAAGAAAAGTTTCAGAAGAAAACAGAACATTTAATTCAATTACATATGCTAGTTTTTTGGCTGCTCAAGAAATAGGCACGGGAAGGGTTTTTGTGGCTCCCGGTGTTTTCTTTTCTGTGGGAAATGGGTCCAAATGGCTCTTTGAGTGTTTAAGGTTGCAAATCCCTGGTCTAATGTTCTGGACTTTAGCTCCAAAGCCCAATCCTAATGACTTTATTCCTTGATTCTGATATGTTGCCTTTTGTTTTAAAAAAGATAGGAAAAAGTAATGCCTTTATTATTATGGACGTGTCTACTTTCTTTTCTGGCTGTCTGAAGGAAACAGGCTGATCTCTTTACTGCTCATTAATGAGACTCAAGTTGAGCAGTTGAGACTGCTAACGAAACAGATAGTTGAAAGATGTTATGCTATCCAGTGCCAACAGTAGTCCTTAAATGTCACTCTTGCAGGGACAGGTCTGTGAGTCTGCATGTGTTTGCATGTGATATCTTGTGAACAGGACTGAGTTGAGAACTTGTTGCAAGCATTATTATCTCATTTTGACAAATCCTGCTTTCCTAGCCAACTTCTCTTTTTCCTTTGCACACACCTTCGTCCTTGTCAAATAGAACCTGCATTAATTGGTCCTTGATGTTCTCTGAACTTGGTTGTTTTCTTGAAGACGTTTCATTACCCAAATTAGGTAACATCGTCAGTGCTAGTAAGGAGTGAGGTTTGTGCACAGTTTATATTCAAGTGGCTGGTTGGTGGAAGTCTTGGAGTGGTCTTTGTTTTGACTGTTTACTGTTAGCTTGGTTGGCAGTTCCTTGATTGACGTAGAATAGAATACAATAGAATAGAATAGAGTAGAATAGAATAAAATAGAATAGAATAGAATAGAATAGAATAGAACAGAACAGAACAGAACAGAACAGAACAGAACAGAACAGAACAGAACAGAACAGAATAGAATAGAATAGAATTTTTTATTGGCCAAGTTTGATTGGACATACAAGGAATTTGTCTTGGGGCATGAGTCCTTAAAGATAAAGGTTCCCCTTGCACATATGTGCTACTCGTTCTCGACTCTAGGGGGCGGTGCTCATCTCCGTTTCAAAGCCGAAGAGCCAGCGCTGTCCGACAACGTCTTCGTGGTCATGTGGCCAGCATGACTAAATGCCGAAGGAACGCACGGAACGCTCTTCCCTTCCCACCAAAGGGGGTCCCTATTTTTTTCTACTTGCATTTTTTTACGTGCTTTTGAACTGCTAGGTTGGCAGAAGCTGGGACAAGTCACGGGAGCTCACCCCATTATGCGGCACTAGGGATTCGAACCGCTGAACTGCTGGCCTTTCGATCGACAAGCTCAGCGTCTTAGCCACTGAGCCACTGCGTCCCCTTTATTTATCGATAAGCAGAGAGGTAAATTTGGAAGAATTGCAAAGGGTAGAAAACTGGAACTTGCTTTGGTAGCTGCTAGCCTTTGCAGGGAAAACAGTAACTAGTGCAAAAATACAACCTGTGCTTCTCATCTTCAAATGCCACTAAAAAGAGACGAGTTGGGTTTAATGATGCTCTCGGCATTTGATGTTTTTATTGTTCACTTCTTCTGATGCAATGCTAACGCATTCTTACTCGTTATTCCAGTCCCGCTTCTTTCCCCTATGCATTCATGGCTCAATTGTATTAACACCGAGTTCATTCTGTTTTTGAGTGTATCATGATTAATTGATTATTGAAAGATGAAGAAAGAGCAGCTCATTAAAAAAAAAAAAATAGAGCCAAGAACGTAAGACTCTTCACTAACAGGTTATTTTTCTTTTGTCCGTATTTTATAACAATAATGTTAGACTGGGCACAGAAACTTAATGCTGTAAACTAGCAGAAAGAACCATGCTTCTGATAAAGAATGTATGATTGAGCTCACCCTAAACATATTAGACCAACATATCCCAGGTACCAGAACAAATGTTCTGTTGAGGTGGAGACCAGTGGTGAAATTCAATTTTTTTTTACTAATGGTTCTGTGGGCATGGCTTGGTGGGCATGGCAGGGGAAGAATACTGCAAAATCCCCATTCCCTCCCCACTCCTGGGGAAAGGATATTGCAAAATCTCCATTCCCACCCCATTCTGGGGCCAGGCAGAGTTGGTATTTGCCAGTTTACTGAACTACTCAAAATTTCCACTACCGGTTCTGCAGAACCTGTCAGAACCAGCTGGATTTCACCCCTGGTGGAGACCCTTTGAGAACTGGATGCAATGAAATTTCATTTTAATGTATGCTGATTAGTGTACATTCAAAGTGACAATAATGTTGTTCTAAGTCTAAACGCCAACAAATGGCTTCTTAATCAGTAGAATGTATTAAGAGTCTTGCATTTAAATATGTAGCAATATCAATAGCAATATCAATAGACTTATATACCACTCTGTTGTGCTTTACAGCACTCTCAGACAATTTACAATATTAGCAAATAGCCCCCAACAATCTGGGTTCTCATTTTACCGACCTCCGAAGGAGGGAAGGCTGAGTCAACCTTGAGCCGTTCAGGATTGAACCGCTGGCAATGGGCAGAATTAGCCTGCAATGCCACATTCCAACCACTGAGTCACCCCGGCTCATGTGCCTAAAGCATTATTGAAATAGCAATAGCCCTTGGACTTATATACCGCTTCACAGTGCTTTACAGCCTTCTCTAAGCTGTTTACAGAGTCGGCATCCTAACCGAATGTGGATTTTTCAGTGGTTTCTCTTTAACGAGCAAAAAAATTTGCTGGAATGAGATAATATATAAAGACCCCTGACATTGACTGGATTAAGACTGATCTGTATGTTTCCAGGGAAGTCAAGAGTGACCCTTGTTTGTCCTAGGGATGAACAGTAGGCAACTTTGTTGTCTAAATTGGGTATGTTTCTCCCCTGATAAAAGGATTAGCACTACCATCCAGCAACTAGGAAAACAACTGCCCCCAACTAGCATAAATTCTTTTTGCTTTTTGTTTAAAGCAAATGAGATAGCAGCCCGCCCCTTAAAAAAAAAAACAACAACAACCCTGTGCTTCCTCCAGGGTGTAAGCTTAATTTTCTCCTACTGTTACCTCCTTTTATTTTCTTCCTATTTCCTTTCCCTTTTCCTGGAATTTTCTTTGACTCTAATTAAGCTGGTCATAAGCCTGGTGGCCGCCAAGGCATGTTTTGGAAAGACCACATGAATAGATGGTGCTGCTCAGTAGTGGGTTGCAAATACTATTGCTACTGGTTTGCTCATGGACGCAGAAGCATGTGCAGAAGCGTCTGGGCGGGTGGGCCCAGATGTGTGGATTAGGTCTGGGTAATTTATTTGGGGGTTTGAGGAAGTTTGAGAAAGGGATTTTGCCCCCCTCCTCTGCTGTTTGCTACTTTACTTGATTAATTTCGTTTCAGCTTGGCTGTCAATTATCTAGTGGAGCCACTGCTTCTCTAACCATTGTGGATTCGGTTAATATTTTAAGGGGAAGATGGAAACAGTGTAAAGAGTAAAATATATTTTGATATAAAACATTGGGGAGGTGGAAGCGAGTTACTGGAATTAATGAGCAGAGTGTATTGGCTTCACAACTTTAGCAGAAGTTTCTCTGAAGCTCTTTTCTCTCACAAATCATCTTGAATTTTCCCCTCCGTTCCTCCCTGAAGAAAACATTGCTCCTATCTTGCTCCAATAATTTGTCACGGTGACCCACTTTTCCTGGAGAAACATGAGGGAGGATTTAGAACCATGTTAAGATGGCTCAGAGCTTACTCTACAGGTTTTTTGTGTGTGGTTGCCACTTTGAAAATGCCAGGAAATTAACTTCGGTTGGTCATGCCACCATCAACATTTGATAGTGGAGTTGGGTAGAGCTCCGGGACTTTTTTCTTTAAAAAAGAGTTTGAAGGACTACAAAATAACTAAACTAGATAGTGGGGCTTGGAATTAATGGACAGACATGGAAAATGGGAAGAACTACTACTACTATTTCTTCTTCTTCTTCTTCTTCTTCTTCTTCTTCTTCTTCTTCTTCTTCTTCTTCTTCTTCTTCTTCTTCTTCTTCTTCTTCCTCCTCCTCCTCCTCTTCTTCATCCTCCTCCTCCTCCTTCTTCCTTCTTTCTTCTTCCTTCTTCCTTCTTCCTTCTCCTCCTTCTCCTCCTTCTCCTTCTCCTTCCATATCCATCAATGGATATTGGCGATCACGTTGGCAATCCTTTTTTTGTCAACAGCCACATGAAAAAGTGTTGCTGAGTTTTGTCCAAACCAGTCCTTTAGGTTTTTGAAACCATGATGTTCCTCTTCTGCCTGGACCTCGTTTGCCTTCAATCTTTCCCTGGTAGAAAAAGTGAAGGATGCCGTATTTTTCTGGGTGTCGCATCACATGCCCAAAATATTCTAACTTTTGCTTTTTAATGGCTTTGATGATTTCCCTTTTTTGCCTGAACAGAAGCTCCTAAATGCTGCTCAGAGGTAAACTTCTTCAGAAGAAGTTGAGCTGTTCTCTGTTGGAAGATTTAAAGCTGAGGTTGGCTGGCCTTCCTTCTATTGTCATGTCTCCAAGGCATTCCATAACATAGGAACCTTTTTCTCTGTTGACCGCATGAGCAGTTGAGAGGTGGTTTGCCCCTTTCAAACTTCTCCATCACTGTGGCAGGAGAATTTGTCGGGGGAAAGAACCCTGTACAAAGATGGAAAGAAGATTTTTGTTCTGTGCTTTACTGACACATCTATGTCATCTCTTGCCATTGCTTGAAGAAACAAAGGGTGGGGGGAGGGGAAGGCTTTCACCAAAGCACAGGTAATCAGACATCAAATAGTTTGGCATATCTATCCATTTAGCAGATGCTATCAGGTTTTCCCCAAGAATCTGCAGTTTGAATGACAATCTAATTGTGCCCAGGTTGCAGGCATGAGTGCTCCGCCGAGATGTGGATGGCTCCGCCGAGATGTGGATGGCAGTTGCTTTTTGGAAAGTGCAGAAGTGTAGGCAAAGATGCACACAAAAGTGTGCGTCATTTTGAAGGAAATTAGCACCCACCTCTCTCCTAGAAGAATGAAATATTTTAGGAAATATTAAAAAGGCAGAATATTATGTTTCCCTGGATGAGAAAAGGAGAAACATGTTTTAAAGACAAAGCAGCTCCCTGCACTTCAGCTCCAGGGTGATGGGATTAAGACATGGCCCTTGGGACATGATAGGATTACCCCTCTACACATCTCACCATATGGCACCTGGGAAGATTACATCATCTATCAAGGCTCAACCAAGCCTGGGACACAGAAAGCCTACAAAGTTAGCTAAGACGCCCGTCCCATGGGAGTCTGACAACCAATCAGAATACAAGCTCAAATTCAAAGCCCAACAGAGGGTATAAATCTCTCTCTCTCTCTCTCTCTCTCTCTCTCTCTCTCTCTCTCTCTCTCTCTCTCTCTCTCTCTCTCCCTCCCTCCCTCCCTCCCTCCCTCCCTCCCTCCCTCCCCCATGTGCCTTTTTTTGCCCAGGACCTCAAAACCATGTGGTCCTGTCCACCATTAAACCATATTTTCAAGCAGTCTCCATGTTTCCAGTGTCTTTTTCCCCATTTGAACTGAACCTAGATGGACATTTTTTCCCACAATTTAAATCACATTCTGGATACAGAATCAGATTTTCTGCAATGGAAAACTTTCAATAGGAAATTGTGATTTTTGCCACTGACTAATTGGCACTGGAAAAAAGTTCTAGATCCAATCTCTACCATCTTGATTAAGAAGATGAGGAAATGGGAAAGGTTTTCGTTCAGTCAAGTCTTGGATTGTTGTGTAACTCAGGAGATATGGTTGATTTAGATAACCCGGTGTAAGGCACAATAACTTTTAGGAGGTTCAGACTTCAACACCTTTATCTACATTGTAAGAAGGCTTTAGAAATCAGATGTTTCATCTGGTCTACATGGGTCAGAATAACATGTTGATTATAATTGACTAATCTCCTTGTTTTTCAGTTCCTGAATGTTTGACTCTCTCTTTGTTGTGGGAAACCATGCACACACACAGAGAGAGAAAGAGAGAGAGAGAGAGAGCATGCTAATATCAGGATGCATTTAGAAATATAGCAATGTGTTAGTTTGCAAGAACACACTTTCAAAACTACGTTTTAAAATATACAAATGTTCATATTTGTAGATATGTGTTCCTATTTGCATAGAGGTGCCAAAACAGAACAAAAATGTGCCTGGTTTGAAAACATGAACCGATCCAACTCAGACTTTTAAGTAGACTTGCCTGTCTTGATTCCACCACCGGCTAAGTGCCCGAGCCCACTGTAACAACATTGCCAAAAAGGCATTAAGACTTGTTAACCTAATCTTGCGTAGCTTCTTCTCTGGTAATGTTGTACTACTAACTAGAGCATACAAAACATTTGTTAGACCAATTCTTGAATACAGCTCATCTGTCTGGAACCCGCACTGCATATCGGACATAAATACAATCGAGAGAGTCCAGAGATATTTTATGAGAAGAGTCCTCCATTCCTCTAACCTCAATAAAATACCTTATGCCACCAGACTTCAAATTTTGGGCTTAGACAACTTAGAACTACGCCGACTTCAGTCTGACCTAAGCATAGTACATAAAATTATCTGCCACAATGTCCTTCCTGCCAACGACTACTTCAGCTTCAACCACAACAATACACGAGCAAACAATAGATACAAACTCAAGGTAAACCACTCCAAACTTGATTGCAGAAAATATGACTTCAGCAACAGAGTGGTCAATGCCTGGAATGCACTACCTGACTCCGTTGTTTCTTCTCCAAACCCCCAAAACTTTAACCTTAAACTGTCTACTGTTGACCTCCCCCCATTCTTAAGAGGTCTGTAAGGGGCGTGCATAAGTGCACCAGCGTGCCTACCATCCTATCCTAATATTCCTTTTCACTTACTTTTTTCATGTATTCAAATTAGGTTTATACTTTTACCTGTTATCTTATACATGCTTGACAAATAATCTTATGACCTTATGACTAATTGGGGAATCTGGAAGACATGATCCAAAATATTTGGAAAAACACATAAAGATTGAGCTATAGATAAATGCAGAGAATACTAGAAGAGGCCATTAGGACATTACGCAGAAACCCCTTGTTCCATGCAGGAATCCAAAGAGAAGCATTCTAGACAGATGGCTTTAGTATAATATCCAAAAATACTGAAGCAAGAGGCAAAAAAAAAAGAAGAAGAAAAGGAAAGGAAAGAAGGAAAGGAAAGGAAAGGAAAGGAAAGGAAAGGAAAGGAAAGGAAAGGAAAGGAAAGGAAAGGAAAGGAAAGGAAAGGAAAGGAAAGGAAAGGAAAGGAAAGGAAAGGAAAGGAAAGGAAAGGAAAAAGAAAAAGAAACCCTTTTGCCAAATAAAGATCGTTGGCCTTGGCTGTGCGCATTGGAGGCAGATCATGCTTACTTTTGCTTCCTGCACTTTTATATGCACTTAAACAGATAACAGATTAACAGAGTTGGAACGGACCTTGTAGGTCATCTAGTCCAACCTCCCACCCAAGCAGGAGACCCTACACCATTTCTGACAGATGGCAGTCTGGTCTCTTCTTGAAAGCTTCCAGTGATGAAGCTCTCACAACTTCTGAAGGCAAGCTGTTCCATTGTATATAGAATAATAGAGTTGGAAGGGACTTTGTAGGTCCTACAACCCCTTGCTCAAGCAGGAGACCCTACACCATTTCTGACAAGTGTTTGTTCAGTCTCTTCTTGAAAGCTTTCAGTGATGAAGCTCCCACAACTTCTGAAGGCAACTTTTGTTCCATGGGTTGATTGTTCTCACTGTCAGAAAATTTCTCCTTATTTCTAGGTTGAAACTCTCCTTACGTACACACAGAGACCACAGCTACTATCTCTCCCAAGGAGTAAATGGAAAAATAATTTGTTCCAGTGTAAGAGGTAGAATGGCTTCTTTCTTTTTGGGTTAATGTCCTAAGTAAACATTGAATTGAATTGAATACTTTATTTGGCCAAGTGCGATTAGACATACGATGAATGGTTGCAGGAACTGGACATGGCTAGTCTGGTGAAAAGAAGAACCAGGGGAGGCCGGATTGCAGTCTTCCAATATTTGAGGGGCTGCCACAGAGAGGAAGGGGTCAAGCTACTTTCCAAAGCATCTGAAGGCCAGACAAGGAATAATGGATGGAAACTGAACAAGGAGAGATTCAAGCTGGAAATAAGGACAAATTTTCGGACAGTGAGAACAATCAACCCATGGAACAAAAGTTGCCTTCAGAAGTTGTGGGAGCTTCATCACTGAAAGCTTTCAAGAAGAGACCGAACAGACACTCCTATTCCTATTCCTATTCCTATTCCTATTCCTATTCCTATTCCTATTCCTATTCCTATTCCATCCCATCCCATCCCATCCCATCCCATCCCATCCCATCCCATCCCATCCCATCCCATCCCATCCCATCCCATCCCATCCCATCCCATCCCATCCTATTCTATTCTATTCTATTCTATTCTATTCTATTCTATTCTATTCTATTCTATTCTATTCTATTCTAATGCAACTCCTCAACTCCTAGTTGAGATACTTTTTCTTTTTATCTCTGCTGATTTTATGATCAAGAAGTGTCCTTTAAAAAGTCCTTATGTTCTTTCTTCCTTTAAAAAATTTGTTTTCTCCTTTCTCCTCCCCTCTCCTACTCCATTGACTCCTGTTAAGAAATTATAGAATTATTTGTGGGGGAAAAAATATAGGTAGAGAGCTTGTCTTGATTTCTCTCCCCCGCCCCCCTTTAAGAGAGATGCTCCTACTTCAAAGGGAGAAAATGATCTACTACTGTGATTCAAATTCTTCAGAAGCAAAGTGAGAGTAAATTTATACATTTTTTTGAATAAGGTGCAAATTAGGATGTATTTATTAAAATATGAAGATCAATTGCTTTGGATAAGAATATTCAAAAGAGGGGGGAAAGTTTAGAAAAAGGAAAGAAATAAAAGAATAAACACCCTTGGGGAGAAACAAAGCCCAAAGCAAGCTCCCTTCCTCTGCATATGACTTCAAAGAAATCATGATTGTGAAAAGTTGCAAGTGAATGAGTTACCTTCCTAGGCAGGAAACCAATCCATCTTTCCATAGCAAACATCTCTGTTTTCTCATGTACTGTACTATGGTGGTGCAGTGGTTAGAATGCAGTACTGCAGGCTAACTCACTGCTCACTCCAAGAGTTCGATTCCGAACGGATCTAGGTTGACTCAGCCTTCAGTCCTTCTGAGGTGGGTAAAATGAGGACCCAGATTGTTGGGGGCAATAGGCTGACTCTGAAAATCGCACTGTGAAGTGGTATATAACTCTAAGTGCTATGGTTATTTTCCTTCCTTCCTTCCTTCCTTCCTTCCTTCCTTCCTTCCTTCCTTCCTTCCTTCCCTCCTTCCTTCCGGGTACAGCCTTTTCCATTATGAGGGGAAACTTTTCCATACTTTTGTTTTATCAACGTTCTGCAGATCCAACAATTTGTGGTTGTAGGATCCAATCAGAGTCAGTCACCAGGACCAAAGGTTTATTCCTCCAAGCCTTTGTGGCTTTGAGTGGTTCTCCCATTGTTTTCTTCCAGGGGCGCTATTCAGCAGGTTCTGACAGGTTCTGGAGAACTGGTAGTGGAAATTTTGAGTAGTTCGGAGAACTGTTGTTATTGTTATTGTTGTTGTTATTCCAACAAGCCAGGCTGGCCTAATTTTTAAATTTTTTTAATCGTTAACTCTTAATTTTTAAATGTCCAAAACGGGTAGTTTTATTTTAATTAGAGATGGGCCAAATTATTTAATATTTCTTAAATTGTTTTTTAAATTTTATATCTATGTGTTTTATTCTGGCTGTACACCGCCCTGAGTCCTTCTGGGTGAAAGGTAGTATATTAATTAATTAATTAAATAAATAAATAAATAAATACATAAATAAATAAACTGGCAAATACCACCTCTGGCTGGCCCCAGAGTGGGGTGGGAATGAAGATTTTGCAATATCCTTACCCCTGGTGAGGGAATGGAGATTTTGCAGTATCCTTCCCCTGCCACACTCACCAAGCCACGCCCACCAAGCCACACCACACCTAGCAATCTACGCCTAGAGAACTGGTAGTAAAAAAAATTGAATTCCACCAGTGGTTTTCTCCCATTGTTTTCCACAACAAAGTTGATGTCATGTTATAATAAACAAAGGAAAAATTATTCAACATAACTCTTATTAACTTTAATTAATTTAATTAAGGCTACTATTGACTACATTTCAATGTATAATAAATGAAGTCAAACCTGAGATCTTGGCTCCTGGGATGCCTTTGAAAAACGAAGCCTAGTTCTCAACTTCAGAAAAGTTATGTTGTCTTTGTGCATGAATTAATGTTTTGTCTAAATCCACTCAGTTATGGTTCATTAAAAGAAAACAATTTAACTAACTGTAATTTAACTTGTAAGACGTAAGTGTCAGTAAACATTTCTGAGAGTTTGAATTAGTATCCCAAGATGTTTGTAGCTTCATGTAGGTTTGTAGATTCTGGGAGCTTCATGCACGCATTCAGCCTCTTCTCATGACAACTAAGTGGTAAAGCAGTAGAGATGTATCTTCTTTCCTTCCGCTGAAGCATCCTAACTTCATTCTGAAGAGAGATCATAAAGAGACCTATTGATATTTGTTTACACATGTATACTGTAGTAGCCTGTTCACAATCAAAAATCCTTAGGAATCAAAAGTTGCTACTTCAGCTCAAGTGACACGTCTTACTAGCAAGAAAGAATGCAAATGCTCCCAGATCAGCAAAGTGGGATCCATTGAATGTAATAAGTTTTATATGATAGAATTGCACTTTTGTAGTGTTAGTTGAAAAGATAGGGAGAATTCCAGCTGATTTGACGAGAGAGAGAGAGACAGACAGAGAGAGACAGAAAGAGACAGACAGATAGAGAGACAGTGACAGACAGAGAGACAGAGACAGAGAGAGACAGAGAGACAGAGGCAGACAGACAGACAGAGAGACAGAGACAGAGAGACAGAGACAGAGACAGACAGACACACACACACACACACACAGAGTGACAGAGAGATAAAGACAGACAGAGACAGAAAGACAGAGGCAGACAGAGAGACAGAGACAGAGAGACAGAGACAGAGACAGACAGACAGAGAGAGAGAGACAGAGACAGAGACAGACAGACACACACACACACAGAGACAAAGAGACAGAGAGAGACAGACAGTTACACAGAGAGAGAGACAGACACAGAGAGAGACAGAGAGAGAGAGAAACAGACAGAGGGAGAGACAGACAGACAGACACACACACACACACACACACAGAGAGACAGAGACAGACAGAGAGAGACAGAGACAGACAGAGACAGAGACTGAGTCTCATTGGGTTTGGGAAGGAAAGTAATATGCAATTTAAAAGTTTAAAAAGTTGATAAACAGATCAGTCCTAACCTGGAAGCCAAATCAAGCTGGTAATATGAAACTTGGAAATACTGAGTAGAAGAGCTGAACTCTTAAAATATTATTTCAGTGAAGAGGCATTGCAAAGGAGTTCTCCACTGTGAATCAAGAAAGTGATATGCAATGGAGGCAATTATAAATAAATATACCTATTACCTTCAATAAAGGAAAACTTGGGGCCATGTTATAATAACAAAGAATCCAAAGTTGTGTTTAGTGTCTTGAGAAAAAAAATGCAGCCCCTGATCATCTCCCATTTCAAGAGAAGATATGCAAACTTGTTTCTGATGGTCTCAGTGGCAGCTGCGAAGAACAACAGGCTTCAGGTGACAATTTTTCTTCCTTTTTTTCTCCCCTCCAACATTGTGAAACCTTGTCTTTCTCCCCTACTGGGAAATTTTTAAAATGAAATGCTGCCTTTTCCCCTGCAAACAAAACTTTTCTTCTCCCCAACCATTATTTAAAGAAAACGGGAAACTCGTTTCATTTTTTTTTCCCTCCCCAAAATGCTGAAATGCGGTTGACATTTCATATGAAAATGTCAATCTGATGTGACAATTGTCATTTTGCTTTGAATGAAAAAAAAAAAGTTTCATTTTGACAATTTCCAACCCACACATTCTGGAACCTTTCATTCCCTGGCATTATTTCTCTATATTGGTCTCTGAACTCATTCGCTGTTTGAGAAGCCCAGCTGTGAGAATTTCTCTCCCTCCCTCTCTCTTCTTTACTAGTGAATAATCATCCAGGAAAGTGCATCCTTTTTGGGGGAATGGAGGGTATGGTAGGCATTGAGAAAAAGATAGATTGCAAGTAACTGTAGAGGTAATGGAGTCCTTTGTACTAGTGTTAAACCAGAAAACCATCCTCTGATTCTGAATTCATAAGGAGCAGCACATAAAAACCGCATAGGTACATTTTACAGGAAAGGCTCCCTCTTTTTCAGGGATCTATATATTTATTTACAGAATTTATGAGGCCACTCCACTCACAATGAGCAGGTCCAGAGGTATTTCATGAGAAGAGTCCTCCAACTATTTGGCTCACGATAGAATCCCTTATGCCACCAGGCTCGAAATTTTGGGCCTGGACAACCTGGAACTATGCCGCCTATGATCTGACCCAGGGGTGAAATCCAAATTTTTTTTACTACTGGTTCTGTATTAGAATACTATAATAACAGAATTGGAAGGGACCTTGGAGGTCTTCTACTCCAAACCCCTGCTTTGGCAGGAAACCCTACAGCACTTCAGACAAATGGTTGTCCAATCTCTTCTTAACAACTTCCAGTGTTGGAGAATTCACAACTTCTGGAGGCAAGTTGTTCCACTGATTAATTGTTCTCACTGTCAGGAAATTTCTCCTTAGTCCTAAATTGCTTCTCTCCTTGATTAGTTTCCACCCATTGTTTCTTAATCCTGCCTTCTGGTGCTTTGGAGAATAGGTTGACTCCCTCTTCTTTGTGGCAGCCCTTGAGATATTGGAAGACTGCTATCATGTCACCAGGGTTGGGTTCTACTTACCTTTACTACCGGTTCGCAGCGGAGCCGCACGCTCTTCTGCGCAAGCGCAGAAGCTTCTGCGCATGTGCAGAAGCATTTTGATGACGTCGGGGTCAGTGGGCAGAGCCTCCCACCAGTTTTACTACCGGTTCTATAGAACCTGTGTGAGCCAGGGGCAACCCACCACTGCATGTCACCCTTAGTCCTTCTTTTCATTAAACTAGACATACCCAGCCCTTCAAAATGTCCGCATTTGTTCCATGCAAATTCTGTGCTAGAATTCTTTCTAAACCTATTTTTACTTATCTGAATAGTTAATAACTGATACAGATCTGCTTTGACGGGTTGGTTTAACTGCCCTTAGACAATTAATAGTTGCATTGCTATGGCTATTTTGTTGGAGTGAGAGTTTGGGGAAAATTATTATTCTGCTTGTAAACTGCCCAGAGTCACTTTTTGTGAGATGGATGGCTATATAAATTTGCATAATAATCCTAGTGTTAAAAGACTTTTAAACTGTATAATTTCTGCGTGTGTGTTAGTGGACCTTGATAGATGCACATCAAGGTCAACTTGTGGTGTTAATGCTATCTTTCTTGAATTCCTCAAACTTCATACATTATATCATTATATTTAATTTGGTTTTAGCATAACTGTTTAGAATATTATCCTTTCAAAGTTATTATCTCTGTTGCTTCAGCCATCATGTTAAGGGAAGTTAGAATTGATGTAATAGGGATATACCACGAGATGAAGAAATAGTCAAGAAGATACTAGATTGTGCAGAAATGGATAGACTGACATTGAAAATTAAACAGAAAGAGGATGTAGAATATTATCAATCATGGAATTTATCTTACCAATGGTTCAAAAAAAGGGGTGGAGACCAGAGGTGGGCTTCAAAAATTTTGGCAAGGGGTTCTCTGCCGGTTGCTGAGTGGGCATGGCCATGGTGGGCGTGGCCTAGTCAGCCTCTTGCACCATGGAGGGGGGCATTTTTGCCCTCCCCGGGCTCCCAAGGCTTTCTTTGAGCCTCCGGGAGGGCAAAAAACGGCCTCCCCAGGCTCCAGAGGCCTTCCCAAACTTCTGGTAGGCTCATTTTTCACCCTCCCCAAGCCTCCGTGCACGCCCTGCACTTACCTGCATCCAAAATGAACCACATGGTGACTCCTTGGAGGGGCGGGCTGTGGTGGGAGGGGCCAGCCAGGAGTGGGATTTGGAGGTTCTCCGAGCTCCACAGAATCTTAGCTAGAGGTTCTCCCGAACCCCTGCGAACCCCCAACAGCCCACCCCTGGTGGAGACTTAAGAACGTAATTTGTATTTTAAGCAAATGAAATAACCAAACAACATGATGTTTATTAAGCACTAAGAAATATATTTAATAGAAAATAAATTTTTTAAAAAAAGAATTGATGTAATGGTATCTTGGTCTTTCTCCAGGGTGTCATTTCCTACCAGTGAATTATGTGCCTGATTTTGAATTTCTTTTGGGTGATAGACCCCCCAAAACTTTTGTCTTCTGTCATTATCTATAATGACAGAATTCCATTTCCTATGGGGATGAAATCCAGCAGGTTCTGACAGGTTCTGGAGAACCAGTAGCGGAAATTTTGAGCAGTTCAAAGAACCGGCAAATACCACCTTTGGCTGGCCCCAGAGTGGGACAGGAATGGAGATTCTTGCAATATCCTTCCCCCAGGAGTGAAGAGGGAATGGGGATCTTGCAGTATCCTTCCCCTGCCACGCCCACTAAGCCACGCCACGCCCACCAAGCCATGCCCACAGAACCAGTAATAAAAAAATTTGGATTTAACCACTGATTTCCTATCTTCTCTCTCTTTTCTGCTTTGCCCTTGGTGGTGGGGGTGAGGATATCTAAACCTTAATGTGAGATCGCTGAAGGTGAGGTTAACTAGGTTCTATTAATTTGCCTCAATGTAGCTTCAAAATTAAAGGTTGTGGACCTTCCTCTGAAAAGGCAAACTTTCTTGTTTTCTTTCCATCTGCTGGTGCAGACAATTTCACACTCAAGAGGTGAAGACGGTGGACTTGACTTCAGAGAACTTTGGTTAAGAAACCCACCTTAATTACCGCAGTTTGAAGAGCTGTCATAAGCACTGAGAACCTAAGCCTAAAATAGAATCATGTTGGGGGGGTGGGAAGCATAAGCAGAAGGTGGAATTAGAACAAATAAACATTCTCTAGAGTGACTAAAGAAATTAATTAAATGTTTAAGGTCTTGACAAATGAGCTCAAGTTTGCTTAGAATAAGTGAGAGTGAATACACTGACTCATGTTAGTTAACTCAATTTGTTTAGCTTAATGGCTGGATGGTAATAGACTAGAATTAGGGTAGGGTAGGGTAGGGTAGGGTAGGGTAGGGTAGGGTAGAATAGAATAGAATAGAATAGAATAAAATAGAATAGAATAGAATAGAATAGAATAGAATTCTGTATTGGCCAAGTGTGATTAGACACACAAGAAATTTGTCTTTGCTGCATAGGCTCTCAGTGTACATAAAAGAAAAGGTACATTCATCAAGAATCATAAGGTACAACACTTAATGATAGTCATAGGGAACAAATAAGCAATCAAATCATATTAGGATACAGTCAATATAAATCATAAGGATACAAGCAACAAAGTTACAGTCATACAGTCATAAGTGGAAGGAGATGGATGATGGGAATGATGAGAAGATTAATAGTAGTGCAGACTTAGTAAATAGTTTGACAGTGTTGAGAGAATTATTTGTTTAGCAGAGTGATAGGGATAGAAAATAGCATATTACTATGCAGACTCATAAGCCTACTGTGAATAGATGAGTTGTTGGATTGGATCGTAGGGTAATTAATGCAACTAGGTGAGTAGTACTGGTTTAGCTACTTACACAATGCTAATCACTGGCTGGACATTAGCAATAAAGGGAATCATATAAAGTGAGCTAAAATATACCCTTATTAATAGAGAACTGGCTCTTCAAATTGAAAAGACAAATTTATGACCCCAATTACTCAACAGATTGAGGAACTGACATTCTTATGACTTACAAATGAGTTGCTTATAGATGTAGATTAATTATGGACAATTATAGTGAAATATAGGCATCCTTTAAGAAATGTGTTATGTAAAATTTTAGATATTCATATATATGAGAAACTCTTACATGTATAATTTTTGCTTCCTTCCTTCCTTCCTTCCTTCCTTCCTTCCTTCCTTCCTTCCATGTACCCCCATCAGATCAAGAAAGTCTCTGCCTCTGGACTTAAATGCAAAGACACAATATACAAGAAAAATGGGATGGGGAGGGATGAGGAAAAACAAAGAAATAAAGTGAATAGAAACATGTGATACTACTTGCTTAAAATTAGCACTTCCTGCTCTTCTACCTGGTTCACCTTTTGAAGGCATTTGCAAGGCAGCACGAGAGAGTAGCTCTCCTTCTCTCAGACCTGTTTTTAAAGCATCATTAAAACGTAAGTTGTGAGGTTTTTAGTTACTCATTTGCTCACACTACATTTGTTTTGACTGTTCGTTTTAATGGCTTTTGTGTGTGACTCCGTTTTCATTTGGTTCTTGCCACAGGTGGCAGCAGGGATGAAAAAAAAAGATTTGTTTTCCTCTCTCTATATTTAGTCATCCACCAAAGCTCTTCAACCAAGGAATGGGCAATAGTAATGAACATAGTCTACTACAGCTTATTGTTCTTGGCTAGGAAGGCTGTTTTTTTTTTAAAAAAGGAACAACAATGATAAAAGAATTACCTGAACATCAGGATATATTTGCATGAAGGACTGTGTTAGGGCTAAATTATGTGGAAATAAAGCAGAAAATATAAAATTGCATAGGGAAAATGTGTGCATTTGTGTAATGGTGCTATAAATGATTATAAGCTATAACTACTACTGTCGTAGAGACTATGAATACAGTCCAACCTCCAAGCCTGACTTTAATATGGCTAGGCTTTCCTCTATTGGTCTTTTGTGAGGATGTGAAGGCCTGGCTAGGTGGCTCAGTGGCTAAGACACTGAGCTTGTCAATCAGAAAGGTCGGCAGTTTGACGGTTCAATTCCCTAGTACAGGTCTCCTGCGTTAGCAGGGGTTGGACTAGATGACCTCCAAGGTCCCTTTAATTTAATTTAATTTAATTAATTAAATTTATATGCCGCCCCTCTCCGAAGACTCCAACTCTGTTACTATTACTGGATGTTCCCTCAGGAATGGGGTTAGGGCATTAATACCAGAGATCTAGCATGGATGTTTGGGTTTCCCGATTTTGTATTTTATGGAGCCCCAATGAAGTTTTAGATGGCGTTTTGTTTCAATGTAGTTCTTTGTATTTATTTTGCTTGCAGCAAATCCTGGAATTTCTGAGGTAGATGGGCAGCCATTTAAAGGGAGTGGTGCGGTGGCCTAAAAGTGGAGCTCTTGCTTCACACTCAGGTGTCTGTGAGTTCGATCCTAGGTAGAGAAATATCAGCCTCTACCTAGGATTGAACTCACAGACACCTGAGCACACTGGGCACACTGAGAATATATCTGCTGAACAAAACTCTGCATTGGCGATAGGAAGGACATCTGGCCATTAAACACTCTGCTAGCTCTATTTAGTTGCCCAAACTCCATCCCACAAGGGATTATGGGGTCATTAAATGAAGAAGAAGATGATGATGATTGGCAGTCATCTAAACTGGATGAATGGATGGATCGATGGATGGCTGGCTGGCTACAAAGTGTTGCTCCATGATTATATTTCAGTAACTGCTTTTTAAAATCTCAAATTCTTGTGGCATTGTCTTCACTCATCCCCAGCCCACAGCTGAGGGACAGCTGAGTCGTCTTTAGTTTTCCAGCTTTAAAGTTGCGTTTTCACCTGAAAAGACCGAATTTGAGACCAAACGCAAAGCAATGTAGTTACGATTTAAGCGTTACGGAATGATTTTGTTTTAAACGGCAGGGTGCTGGGGATGACTTATTGTGATAAAAGAAGGACAAGCAGAAAAGAAAAAAATCTGCCTCCAACTTGGAAGAAAATCAGTCCACGATTTTGCTTTTTTCCCCCAAAATGGTCATGTTAGTAACTACTATAATTTCATAAACAAAGGCCACGACTGGATCCACGACTGTGGTTTGTTAAATGGCAGCCAATTCTCATTTCCCCCAATTTCTTTGAAAAAGCATAAGAAGAGCTGAGATGGCGCAGTGGTTAGAGTGCAATACTGCAGGCTATTTCAGCTGACTGCTAGCTGCATTTCGGCAGTTTGAATCTCACTGGCTCAAGGTTGACTCAGCCTTCCATCCTTCCGAGGTCGGTAAAATGAGGACCCAAATTGTTGGGGGCAATATGCCAACTCTGTAAACCGCTTAAAGAGGACTGTAAAGAACTGTGAAGTGGTATATAAGTGTAAGTAGTATAGCTACTCCCCTTCCTTCCTTCCTTCCTTCCTTCCTTCCTTCCTTCCTTCCTTCCTTCCTTCCTTCCCTCCCTCCCTCCCTCCCTCCCTCCCTCCCTCCCTCCCTCCCAGTGGTTAGAATATAGTGTTGCAGGCTAATTCTGCCCATTGCCAGCAGTTCGATCTTGACTGGCTCAAAGTCGACACAGCCTTTCATCCTTCCGAGGTCGGTAAAATGAGGACCCAGATTGTTGGGGGCAATAGGCTGACTCTGTAAACCGCTTAGAGAGGGCTGAAAAAGCACTATGAAGTGGTATATAAGTCTAAGTGCTATTGCTATTGCTAAGAAGTAGAAGATTGGGGGTCCATACAAATATATGATGAAAAGCCAAACAATCTTTTTTTTTTTAATGAAGAGGTGGGCAGCCCAGTTATGTTGAAAGGTGATTGTGGCAGAGATTGGGAGACCTGTAGTCCTCAACTTACAACAGTTCATTACAACCGTTCAAAGTTACAACACCACTGAAAAATGTGACTTAGGACCATTTTTTCCATGGTTGCAATCTTTGTGGCATCCCCAAGATCATGTGATCCCAAAAAAATTTCACTTAATAACTAACAAAAGGTCATAAAATGGGTCGCAAAACCCACTTGACAAAGGTCTCACTTGACAACAGAAATGTGATGTCTCTGTTGTGGCCATAAGTGGAGGACTACCTGTATTCCAACAAGTTGGTTAGATTCCCTAACTCCTCCTATTCATTAGCATTATAAATATGAACCGCCAGGCAAAGCCCCCCCTTTTTCCCCCTTCTGTAAATCAGCGAAGACATAATGACAATGTTTTGGAAGTTGCACTCAATTGACAGAGCGGCTGCTCAATCTCCAAGCTTTACATAGCCTCCCCCTTAAAGTGCTGTTATTTCTTTTATAGATAGACTCATAAATTACTCCTGGTACACAATATGCGTGGGAGACTGCTTGCATCTCACAGCATGGGACTCAGACCTGAGTATTCAAATAGTGGTAGACAGCTGGAGCACAATCTGTGTAAAGGCGCACTCAGTGCCTCCAGGTCTATTAAATACAAACTTCGAAAGCATCTATGGAGAACGTTATATCTTTGCATTACCCTAGTGGATGCTGTAAAGCATTGGAGCAGGGCTCTTTGGAAGGATAAATGCGGCAACTTGGCAAACGGGAAGGATTTAATTTGTTGGATTGGGAGAGCCTTCACCGCTTTGTGGACAAGGCTTCTAAAATTGATGGGCCGGGCTTCTAAAAATTCGACGCTTGCACCTCTCCCTGGTTGAAAGGTAACTACTCAGTCTTAGAGAGTGATTGCAGAAGAGGATTGCAATTATACCCGTCAAAGGCTCAGATGTAGAGGAATAAAGCAGGGGTGAAATTCAGCAGGTTCTGGAGAACTGGTAGTGGAAATCGTGAGTAGTTCGGAGAACTGGCAAATATCACCTCTGGCTGGCTCCAGAGTGTGGAGGGAATGGGGATTTTGCAGTATCCTTCCCCTGGAGTGGGGAGGGAATGGGGATTTTGCAGTATCCTTCCCCTGGAGTGGGGAGGAATGGAGATTTTGCAGTATCCTTCCCCTGCCACGCCCACCAAGCCACACCACGCCCACCAAGCCACGCACACAGAACCGGTAGTAAAAAAAAAATAATTTCACCACTGGAATAAAGGGCCTGTTAAAAGAATAACTGCTCTTCTTGTGAGTAGGACCCTTGGAAAACTTGGTGAATAAATTGCAAAGGAGACCTTTCAGGCTATAAAAGTTCCAGTTCAGATTTTCTGTTGCTAAGCAATGTTTGAAACCAACTTCCAACATTCTACCAGATCCCCAATCTGAGATCCATCCTGGATCTTACTTCTTTCTGGACTCCTGCACCTTGATTTCGATTTCACGCAGGTTTCTAATCTCTGTAATTCTGCTTTTTGGCTCAGCTGGCAAGCCTTTTAATTAGCCTTTACACGAGGCTCTGATCAAAACTGGGATGTGTAGACAAATCTTGAATTGTTTATCCTCTCTGGTCAATGGGGGACCTTTCAATCTATAATAAGATTTACGGAATGATTGGTACCATTTTTGAGGAATAATGTGCACTTGTAAATATGAAAACCATTTCTTGCCTGAGAAGAAACTACAGATAAATTTAAATTTAAGTTCTTCTTTCTCCTCCTCCTCCTCCTCCTTCTCCTCCTCCTCCTTCTTCTTCTTCCCCTTCTCCTCCTCCTCATTATTATTATTATTATTATTATTATTATTATTATTATTATTATTATTATTATTATTATTATTATTATCTTCTGTTGTAATTGTAGTTTACATTATTTTTGGTCAGTTCAGTTTTAAATTCTAATGGAGGGGCATAAAAATGACAAGAATAAATAAACCAATAAGCAACCAAGTGTATAACCCTCAATGACACTGCCATCTCTGACTGCCAAGCTCATCTTAACTGAATATATAAGTAGCAAGGTGTATGTTGATTCATCCTTCCCTGATATACCCTAATAAATTTTAAGTTTGCAAAATGTGGGGTTAGAGCAGGGGTGGGTTCTACTTACCTTTATACCGGTTTGCAATGAGGCCGTGTGCATGCGCAGAAGCGTTCTAATGACATTGGGATCGGTGGGCGGAGCCTCCCGCTTGTTTTACTACCAGTTATATAGAACTGGTGCGAACGGGGGCAACCCAGCACTGGCCTTGCACAGATCGCTGATGACAACATCCGGGGCGGTGGGCAGGGCCTCCCACCGGTTTTACTACCAGTTCTTGCGAACCGGTCCACACCAGGGGGCAGCCCACCACTGGGTTAGGGGACTTACTTCTCCTGGATCTATAATATAAAGGGCATTTTTCTCCCGGTGTTCTTCTATAGATGTACTAGAACATTTCCTAGATATTCCCTTTACGTTGTGATAAAGTTCCAATGAGATAGCTTTAGTCATCTGTCCGATTTGATTAATGTGATATAATACAGTATGCCTGGGAAAATGTGACAATGTTTCAGTGTCTCCCTGTTAAATGGAAACTGATTATGATGGTTGAATATGGAAGCAAGCTGGAGGCTGACAGTCCCAGATGGAAATGTTCAATAAATGTCTTTGGTTTGTAGCTGGGGTTCCAGATAAAGCCAAGAGGTTATGATGAAACTCCATCAAAAGTCTCATGCCCTGTTCCTGAGCCAGGAACCAGGACATATTTTTTTCCCTCAGTTGTTCTGGAGCAAGCAAAAAAGCCAAGAAAAATGTGTCATCGATAGCAATGGAGCCCACAGGATGTAACTGAGTAAATGACGATATGAAGCAGGGGCGATATCAGAATAGTTGACACCCTACAGTTAATCTCAGCAACTAGCTTGAGAAGAACCAAGTTGCTTTGAGGATGAATCAAGCTTGGCGAAGCAAGCAGAAAACTCCCAAAACTTTAACCTAAGACTGTCTACTGTTGACCTCACCCCTTTCCTAAGAGGTCTGTAAGGGGCGTGCATAAGAGCACCAGCATGCCTACCGTCCCTGTCCTAATGTTCCCTTTAATTGTATTCATTTTATGTATTCATTTCATGCTTATACTTATATATATTATTTAATATATACTCGACAAAATAAAAAAATAGAAAAAAAACAAAAAATAAAATAAGACTTCCAAATGCGCCTTCTTAGATGGTTCCAGCACAACGGGAAGAATTATCTGACTTTCTTCTGCAGTTTAAAGGCATACAGTTGCTAGGAGAATTCCCATCAAGAGAAGGGAAATATTTATAAGGTTAGTGGAACTGGGGTAAACAAACTGACTGCAGCATCTCTGCCTCCTGCCAATCAAGGGGAGAAAGATGTCAAACTAAGTCGGCAGTGCAGCTGTGCCACACAGAAGGTCAGCTTCAAAGAGAAAAGTAAATTCAAGACCTCACATTTGTAGCCTTTCAAAAAAAAAGAAGGATATACAAATTGTCCTTTATTCCAGCTTTGTAGCATGGAGCCCTCCGCTCGTCTCGCTGAACATCATGATACTTCAAGAAAAATTGAAGACCTGGTTGTTGAATTGTTGCACTTATTCCAGCAAGCTCCAAACTTACTTTTCCCTCCCTGTGCTGAATAAATTGAGTTATCCAGTCAAATAGGAAAGAAAGCATCTTGTTGTGGTCCTCCAGCAGCCCGCAGAGCTAGCAGTGGAGTTGGACAGTGAGGAGGCTGGAGAGGACCATGGTCCAGTCCTGGAGCCTGGGAAGGCCCGGACGAGGACTCTGCCTCGGAGGTAGAGATGGGGCTAGGGCCATCAGGGAGTAATGCACGGACTCCGGAGCCTCCAGAGTCGGACAGCAGAGGGGCAGAGTAACAGGAGGAGCCTGTTCCTAGTGCACACATGCACAGAGCTGCCAGAAGGCAAGAGCAGCTAAAGCAAAAAGGACGACTCAGGAGTAAGGCCAGGAGATGATTTGCCCCTGCCATAAGGCTTAAAAGAGCAGCAAAGGCTCATGGGCTCTTTGTAGGAAAACAACATTGCTAAATCGGTTTCCAGTTGGCGTCTCTTGTTTCTGAACTTCGTGGGGCTTTGCCAAGAAAGGCCTTTGGTACGGTGCCAAAGAAGAAAATGGTTTGTGATAAGCCCGAAGGACTTTTTCTGAAGGATTTGTTTTGGAATTAATTTGGACTAAGCTGGGAATGAAGTAATTCCCAGCTGTTATAATAAAATAGTTTTGTTTGAGACTAATTGCGTCCTGTAATGACTAAGTGACCCTAGGTCACAACACATCTGCTAAGTTAGGAATTGGAATGCATAGGCAAAACCACAACTATGCAGAGTAGAGCTTGTCGAGGCAGACTGGGAAAAATGTGACTTTGCATCTTAACTGTAATGGAAACATAGCGACTTAAAAGACCTAAATTGAAGGTGTCATTTTCTGTCAGTTCCATTTTAATATAGCACAAAACGCACACCAATGTTTGTAGGATGAAAATGTCTCCATATTTTTTTCCAACATACCCATGGATTCCGAATTCAATAGGATTCTAAGTAAAATGTATCACAGTAATCCAATTCTAAGCAAAAGTAGAGTCGGTGCACTTAATGTTTGCAGCTACTGTCTCTTTCACTTGTAAAAATCTTTTAATGTTGTTTGAATTGTTTGTGTGGCATATCAGCAATGCTAAAAAGACGGAAGAAGTTTGTTTTTTGTTTTTTTAAAAAAATCTCTAAGGATGGCTCAGTGGCTAAGACGCTGAGCTTGTCGATCGAAAGGTCGGCAGTTCAGTGGTTTGAATCCCTAGCGCCGCATAATGGGGTGAGTTCCCGTTACTTGTCCCAGCTTCTCTCAATCTAGCAGTTCAAAAGCATGTAAATAATGCAAGTAGAAAAAATAGGAACCACCTTTGGTGGGAAGGTAACAGCGTTCCATGTGCCTGTAGCATTTAGTGATGCTGGCCACATGACCACGGAGACGTCTTCGGACAGCGCTGGCTCTTTGGCTTTGAAACAGAGATGAGCACCGCCCCCTAGAGTCGGGAACGACTAGCACATATGTGCGAGGGGAACCTTTACCTTTAAGGACTCATATTTTCACCATACACCGTCAAGAGGTATATCAAGCTATTTAGCCTTATGCCTTCCCTGAATAAAATAAGCAGGACCTTAATTACTATCAAGAAATGCCATCCAATAAAAGAAATTCTGTTTATGCAAACAATGTGAGGTTTTGGTCAGTTTTATCTTCCAAACTCACTATATTTCTCAAGAGCTTCGTTTTACTTAAATCATATTATTTAGAGCTTATTCCTGAATTTTTAATCTCAAGGTAATGAGAAAAGACAATACTGTTTGAAATATTAGTGTCTTAATTTTAAGAACACTGTCTTACTGATGTTGCAGTAACTCACTGTGTTTTTCAAAATCTTAATTGAAACGTACTGCTCTTAAAAGATACATTAGTATGTCTTGATTATTAATTACTTGGATATTATTTTGTAATGCTAACATGATGAATTATTATTGGAACTAGTGGTTGCTTAATTTAGATAATGTGAATATTATCTAAGGCTAATGCTTATGTTGGTATAAGGATGTGTTGCTTAATTAGATTCTAATTTTTACTTTGAAATATTGAAGGGCATGACACTAAAAATAGAACTTGGTAGCCTTTTATGACTGTTTATAATGTTTTAAAAATCTATTTTTGCTGCAAGTATTCTATTTAACCAATAAGGAATGAGCATAATTATATCCAGGAATGAAGAAAATGGATATCCAATCTCCCGATATTAGAAGAAATCTCCAAAAGGTGAATTAGAAAAAAAAATATATATTTCTCCTTTACTTGGAGGATTGGAAAGATCTGAGATGCCATTTCTATCTTCCATTATCTCATAGCTAAGCATCACTGGCTAAGCCATCCAGTTGGACAACAAATTTATATATTGTATGATGGGTTTAATTCCATTTTGTAATAGTGACCTCCTTGGAGCAGGAAATATATTGTTCTTGGGCTATGCTTTCCTGCTCATTCTTCTGAGCTATTGATTTTCAGATACCAAATGGATTATTGTTCTACTCTTTAAGGCTTAACCCTTTTATAAAAAAAAGAGCTGTAGATATATTATTTTATGAAAGAACATAGGGAAGATCAATACAAGGACAAGGAGAAATGTACAGAGATAACTCTTCAGCTTCCTCGTTATCCTTTTATTATGCCTTATCTAGGGTGGGCTCATACATCATTTAGCTTTGAGGCTGAAGTTGAGGTTATCTACATCCCGTTGGAAGCAGCCATCTTCCAAACTTCCGTCTTAATTTGTCTTCATTTGCAGATAGAAAATATCTCTGGTTCTGTCTCCAAGCAAAACCCATAGTTGCAGTTATACATCATGCTTAACCTGGTTAAGGAATGAATCCCATTTCTGAATTTTCCAATTATAAACTACACAAATGGACTCGGTTTTTAAACAATACGTTCAATCCTCCAACAGGAGTAGACAATACCAAGAAGTTAACATCCGTGGAATATAAGGGACATTCTTCTGGGCCAGATTAGGGGCTGATGATGATGATGATGTTGATGACTATGATGATGATGATGATGATATCCATTCAGTCAAGTTTGACTCTCAGCAATTCTATGGACCAGATCTCTCCATATCTTCTGATCTTGCACTACTTCTTTGAATTGTGCTATGTTTTGGCTGGGGTCAGCTGTAATAGTATCCAGTCACTGTGCTCTTTGGCAGCCTGGTTTCTTTTTACCACTAACTATTCCAGCATGACATGGCCAAAATAAGGGAGACACCATTTTGTGATTTTTTTTTCTCCTTCCAGTGACATGTCTAGTCACTGGACTCGCTGGTTGGTCCCTTTTGTTGTCCAAGGAATACGCAGGAGCCTTCTCCAGCACCACAGCTAAAACAAGTCGGTTTTCTTCCTGTGTTGCTTTTTTAAAATCCAACTTTCACAACCATAAGGTAGCTATGGAGAACGCAATAGAACAGACATTTGTCAGGCTGGTGTCTTTGCTTTTCCACGTTTGGCTCATAGGGGCTGAATGAGGTCCAAAATTAAGAACTGGCTGTTGCAGTAGGAGCAGTTCCCTCCTTTCATTTTTTTTTTCAAACAGTGCTTTTCAATTGCAATTGGTGCTATCATATGATCAGCAAAGCTGTCTATCTGGATTAATTCTCCTGCCTGTAGAGTTGATTTATGTGAGCTTGTAATGCTCGGGGCTTTCTCTGGATGATTTTAAATAACTGATTGAGAGTAAGGCTGGATATGATTCTAATGCAGTGCCACTGAAAAGTCTATAGGTTTGCATGAGCAATAGCACTTAACAGACCACTGCTGATCCATAATTTTGAGCAAACTCGGTGACATATTTTAATTAAGAAAATGTTTGAGGGTTAACATCTGGTTCAATGACATTGGTGTTCTTGCCCGCATATCCTTTGTTATATTTCTCAGATTGTAGAAGGTTGATTTCTAAAGATCTAAGTGCCCGAGCCCACTGTAACAACATTGCCAAAAAGGCATGAAGAGTTGTTAACCTCATTTTGCGTAGCTTCTTCTCTGGTACTTTTGTACTACTAACTAGAGCATACAAAACATTTGCTAGACCAATTCTTGAATACAGCTCATCTGTCTGGAACCCACACTGCATATCGGACATAAATACAATCGAGAGAATCCAGAGATATTTTACGAGAAGAGTCCTCCATTCCGTTAACCAGAATAAAATATCTTATGCCACCAGACTCCAAATTTTGGGCTTAAGATAACTTAGAACTACACCGACTTCAGTCTGACCTAAGCATAGTACATAAAATTATAATAATAAAATATCTTATGCCACCAGACTCCAAATTTTGGGCTTAAGATAACTTAGAACTACACCGACTTCAGTCTGACCTAAGCATAGTACATAAAATTATCTGCCACAATGTCCTTCCTGTCAATGACTACTTCAGCTTCAACCAGAACAATACAAGCAAATAATAGATACAAACTCAAGGTAAACGGTTCCAAACTCGATTGCAGAAAACATGACTTCAGTAACAGAGTGGTCAATGCCTGGAATGCACTACCTGACTCTGTAGTTTCTTCCCCAAACCCCCAAAACTTTAACCTTAAACTGTCTACTGTTGACCTCACCCCATTCCTAAGATGTCTGTAAGGGGCATGCGTAAGTGCACCAGCGTGCCTACCATCCCTGTCCTAATATTCCTTTTCATTTATTCTTTTCATGTATTCAAATTATGTGTATACTTTTACCTGTTATCTTATATATGCTTGACAAATAAACTTATAACATGACTAATTGGGGAATCTGGAAGACGTGATCCAAAACATTTGGCAAAACACATAAAGATTGAGCTATAGATAAATGCAGAGAATACTAGAAGAGGCCTTTAGGACATTAAGCAAAAACCTCCTGTTCCATGCAGGAATCCAAAGGGAAGCATTCTAGACAGATGGCTTTAGTGTAACATCCAAAAATACTGATGCAAGAGGCAAAATATGTATTCAAATTATGTTTATACTTTTACCAGTTACCTTATATATGCTTGACAAATAAACTTATAATTATGATTATGATTGATGAGCTGCTGCCTACCTTAGTTTGATCCCTCCGAGTCTAGTTGGATGGCATCTTCCAGAATTTGTTCATCAAAATCAAATTCCATTCTAGCTAAGATTTACAGCAGTTGAAGTTCAACCAATTTGGAGGCATCAGGCTGGAGAAAGTTAATATAATCCTGTGTTCAGTTCATGGGTTTGCAAGACGAGCAGCTATATCTGTCAATTAGATATCTGATTTTAAATAGATGTTCAGCAAAAAATGTTGCAGATACTGAGTGGACAATCTTTGGGTGACTGTCAGCAAACATACAGTAGCACTTGGAACAGAAGGATGTCCATATGATGCAGGTCTTCAGATGCATCCCGTCTCAAAACGGCAAGAAAGTGTGGCCTATTTTCTATGATTGTAAATAAGAAAAGACTTTGAGAAATGCTAAAGGGGACTTAGTGGCTCACTAGTAGCTAAATCCTGCCATAGGTAAGTGACTTTTGGCTTCTTACATGCCCTCTTCAACTATTCTTAGCTCAGGGGTGAAATCCAGCAGGTTCTGATAGGTTCCGGAGAACCGGTAGTGGAAATTTTGAGTGGTTCGGAGAACCAGTAGCGGAAATTTTGAGTAGTTTGGAGAACTGGCAAATACCACCTCTGGTTGGCCCCAGAGTGGGGTGGGAATGGAGATTTAGCAATATCCTTCCCCCAGGAGTGGGGAGGGAATGAGGATTTTGTAGTATCCTTCCCCTGCCATGCCCACCAAGCCACACCACGCCCACCAAGCCATGCCCACAGAACCAGTAGTAAAAAAAAATTGGATTTCACCACTGTCTTAGCTCATCCTGTGAGGCAAGGAGAATAATAGCACTTGAAATTTGGGATGCAAAGATTCTGGGACTTGAAGGTCTTCTCCATCAAACTGCAATATTGTCATTAAGCATGGTTTTTTTGCTGAATAGCCATAATCAGAAAAAGCCGAAGTAGACATGTGATGTTCAGCTCCACCCTGAATGTCGCTCTCCTGTTGTTGCTAAACAGAATGCAAGTGTCACTCCCTGGAAAGTGTGAAAATTGCAGAAACAACATATTTGATGGTGCAACAAGCAATCCTCCACATCGGGGTATTATTAATATTATTATTCTGCAGCTGCTGCCTTTGAGCATTACACTTCATCCCTCTGAAAGCTGCAGCTCAGAACAAACGTTGACAAGAAAAAGATGAAGGCTGGGGTGGGATGGGATGGGAAGAGAGAGCGAGAGAGACTCCATTCAGTAACACGGAATAGGGCTATGATAGCTAACAGCGTCTAACTATCCATCAATGCTTCTATCTGTCAGCTATAAAAATGTCATCTCCAGAGGGTTATTTATTACAAGTGCTGAATTTAAACAGAGCTCTTGTTGAGAAGGTAGTCTTGCCCAGATTAACTTGACTGCAGGGAGAAACCAGTACAACCAAATTTAGTTTTGCCTGAAAGCTAGTCCTCTTCCACACAGAAAATCATTTCTCGGCAAAACATTCTAACGTGGTGTAGTAAATTAGCAATTTTCTAGGCGAAAAAAAAAAATTCCCAAGCTGTTGTTGCACAGCCTTGTTTGGGAACAGGTGATGATTTCATTTGCTTCGTTTTAGTTTTTTTTTTTCTTCCTGAAACTCACCTATATTTGCAAATTGCTTCAAAAACTGAATGGGACCGCTTTTGCGCTTAGCTTTTAAATGTCTAGGGGATGTGGTGGCTCAGTGGATTAGACGCTGAGCTTGTCGATTGAAAGGTCAGCATTTGGCGGTTCGAATCTCTAGTGCCGCGTAACGGGGTGAGCTTCCGTTACTTGTCCCAGCTTCTGCCAACCTAGCAGTTTGAAAGCACGTAAAAAAATGCAAGTAGAAAAAATAGGGACCGCCTTTGGTGGGAAAGTAACAGCATTCTGTGCACGTTTGGTGTTGAGTCATGCTGGCCACATGACCATGGAGACATCTTTGGACAGCGCTGGCTCTTTGGCTTTGAAATGGAGATGAGCACTGCCCCCTAGAGTCGGGAACGACTAGCACATATGTGCGAGGAGAATCTTTACCATTACCATTACCTTTAAATGTCTGGATTGGACTCATTGGATGCAACAAACCAGATTTGGACTGCCTAATTCTGTCTTGTTTTTCTGTTAAAACTGAATGAGTGGTCTGTCCACTCTAGTATGGGGATAGACAACTGGATAGAAAAACATATCCCTTGATATACTTAGGAAAGAGATATAAGGCTAAACATGTAAGATACATTTACTTTTGGTGAAGTGTCTCTGTTCTTACTCCTCGTTTTAGCTGAAGCGCAGTTTAATGTAATGGAAAACACATTTTAAGGCTATTATTTTCACTGAAATATCACCGAACCCTTTGCAAAAGTGTTAGTTGGTATATACCGTATTTTTCAGAGTATAAGATGCTCCAGACTATAAGGCACACCTACTTTTTTTGGTGAGGAAAACAAGAAAAAGAAATCTGCCTCTGCCTGTAGCAATGATAGCTGATTTCTGATTCTTCCACAGAGAGTGTTCCAGGTTTAATCCTTGGTATCTGTAGTTAAAAGAAACACTGATTAAAAGAATTAAAAGAAACTATATACATGATTAGGTTAGGTGAGACTAATCTTCGGATTAATAAAATAGTTGTTGTGACCCAGGCCCAAGTAAGTAGTAGGAAAATCAGTCAGTGAAAAAACAAACAAACTTTATTCGAACAGCTGAGAATTACTTCATTCCCAGCATCTTTCAACTAAATTAAAGCAAATTCCTCCCAACACAAATTCCTCAGTCCTATCGCAAACCTTGGTCCAATTAGGCAAACTGCCAAAGGCCTTTCTTGGCAAACATTCAGAAGTCACAGATACAAAAATAAATGCAAGATGTAGATGTAGAAGGCGATGAAGCTACCAACGTTGTTTTCCGACAAAGAGCCCAAACGCTGTTGCTGGTCTGTTTTAAGCCTTATGGGAGGGGCCAATCATCTCTTGACCCTACTCCTGAATTGTCCTGTTCGCTTGAGCTGCTCTTGCCTTCTGGCAGCTCTTCTCATGCGTGCATTAGGAACAGGCTCCTCCTGTTCCTCTGCCTCACTTCTGTCAGCCTCTGGAGGCTCCGAAGTCCGCACCTCACTCCCCGATGGCCCTGGCCGTATCTCTGCCTCTGATGCAGAGCCCTCATCCGGGCCTTCCCCATCCTCCAGGACTGGCCCATGTTCTTCCTCAGCTTCATCGCTGTCCAAATCCTCTGCCAGCTCTGCAGGCTGCTGGCAGACCACAACAGGTATCTGTAGTTAAAAGAAACACTGATTAAAAGAATTAAAAGAAACTATATACATGATTAGGTTAGGTGGGACTAATCTTCGGATTAATAAAATAGCTTCCTTCCTTCCCAAGACAAGTCGTCTTTGGGAGATGATTTTGCTAGAATGCCTGCTTTAAAAATGACCTGATCTATGCCGTGCGGTTGCTAAAATCCTTTAATAATTTATGACTGAGATCCTGGAAGTGAAGAAGGATACTTAAAATATTCTTAGCGTGTCTCTTTTGCACACAAAAAATAGAAAAGGAGAGAGAACAGAAGCCCGGACCAACAAAATGGCAACCTTGTGCGTGTGTGTGTGTGTCTGTGTGTGTGTGTGTGAGAGAGAGATGTGTGTATTTAAATTCTGTATGAGGCAATCTTTGGTTTTACAGGCATTTGAAATATGTTTTGGGATGGACTCTAACCATATTGCCTACAGGCCTTTTCTCTGTGGATGAGAAGGAGATCTCATTTCAGATCTCATTTACAAGTTACAGCATCAGCCGTGGTGCATGTTAAATGTGAGATCAGGAGGAACTGAGTCAATGCCCTTCAAACATTCTGTAAGATCGTTGTTGAGGTGCCTTGCTTGCACGATTCCATTTGGAGCTATAGCCCGTGAGCTATCTCACTTGCCAAGAATCAAAGTTAATGAAGGTGAAATAGCAGCCTTCTGTAACGAAGAAACTGTAAGATCCGACAAAGGGAACGTATCAAAGCGATTGCGGTGACATAATTCTAGGGAACAAGACACTGCACATGCTCCAGCTTGATGTTATTTTCCCATTTTATGCCTTCCTTGTGACTTGTATTGGCATTCTCGTATAGCATTTACCTCTTGGGGGAATCGTTTTAATATTCGTGGTTTGAATTTGGTTTCATGGTTTTATCTTTTTTTATTGCAAACTGCCAAGAGACCCTGGTAGTTGGCCGCATAGTAATAATACTCTAATGCGCTTCAAATGCTACAATGAAATATGGTATTGTATATAGTTCTGCTGGGGTGCACTTCAGACATCTCACTGATGCCAGATTTTAACCATGTGCAGGCATTTCAATACCTTTCTAACATAGAGGATTATCTTATTAGCCCCCGTCTTGCTTTCCATTGGTTAGGCCTCTTGTGCTGAGTATTTTTCCCAGTTGCAATGTATGGCTGTGAAAGTTGGACCATAAGGAAGGCTGAGCGCCAAAGAATTGAGGCCTTTGAATGATGGTGCTGGAGAAGACTCCTGCGAGTCCCTTGGACTGCAAGACGATCAAACCAGTCAGTTCTAGAGGAGATCAACCCTGATTGCTCTTTAGAAGGCCAGATCCTGAAGATGAAACTCAAATACTTTGGCCACCTAATGAGAAGGAAGGACTCGCTGGAGAAGAGCCTGGGAAACATTGAGCAAAAGAAAAGAAATGGACAACGGAGAACGAGGTGGCTGGATGGAATCACTGAAGTAATCAATGTGAGCTTAAATGGACTCAAGAGGATGGTAGAAGACGGGAAGGAAAGTTGTCCATGGAATCATGCTGGGCCAGACACGACTTAGCAACTAACAACAATAACAAGCTGAGTATACGCCAGCCTTCCTTATATATGGAATCGGACAATATCGTCCAAGTATTGAGTTCTAGTCCTACTGGGTGACTTTTGGCCAGTCTCTTTTTCTCAGCCCTGGGAAGAGAGCAACGGCAAACCGCTTCTGAAAATGTTGCCAAGAAAACTTCAGGGATTTATGCAGGTGGTTGCCAGGAGTCAAGACTTGAAGAATTTTGTTAGTCGTGCTGGCTGTGAACTCTGGAAGTTGTAATCCAATCTATTTAGAAAGTAGAAGGTGGATGAAAATGTTCTCATATATGATTAGTTATGCAAAGAAACCTGTCTCTTTTTCATTTAGTTGTGCTGCATACTGGACTCCGGTGGCTCACAACAATTAACATTAACCCTTGTGGCTTCCTCTGTAGAGAATGGTAAATGTAATTCACATGCCTAACAGGAAAAAGAAAATGTAATGGGCTGAGAGAATAATCTTGAGAAACAAGAGGAAGAGCTGAGCTCAGACAACAGTCCCAGAGAAATCTGAGTCCAAAGCAGGAATGTAATTTCAGACAATATTTCAGATTTGACTCTACCTGGTTTTCTTCAGGATAAAGGCTGGGAGGGGAGAGTCATATTCAGAGCTGTAAGATTCTTAACCTTATAATAAAAATAGTTTTAGTATATTTATAATTTTGCTGTTCAGGTCTGGACTACCTTGAAGGGATGACAAAAATAGCATTTGTATTTCCTTTTTTCTACTTTCATTGATTTCTTAATTCATTTTTTTTTAAAAAATAATTTTTATTACAATTTTCCTTTACACAACTCTAGTACAGAATCAACAGACTGTGTCATTTTTATATATTTCAGATCAACATTCTGTACAATATATATATTATATACATTCAATATCTAATCCTCAATAGCCTTATGTATATTTCCAATTTTTATTTCTATTATTTATCCAGGTATACCTTTTTTCCCAAACCGCGTAAAATTCCGAATCATCTTTTTCTTTTAGTTCTAGGGTAAGTTTATCCATTTTGGCACATTCATATATCTTCTGAATGATCAATCCCTCTGGTGATGTACTGCGTTCCTTCCAGTATTGCGCGAACACAATTCTTGCCGCTGTTAATATGTGTAGAATCAAATATCTTATCTTTCTATCAAATTTTGTTTTAAGTATTCCCAGGAGAAATGTTTCTGGGTTTAGTTCTATTTGACATTTTATTAGTTCTTGTAGTCATCCTTGTATCTTAGTCCAGGACTTTTTCGCTTCAGGACATAGCCACCAAGCATGAAGGAAGGTACCTTGATGTTGGTTACATTTCCAACATTTTGGGCTTTGATTCAAATACATTTTAGCCAGCCTTGCTGGGGCCAGGTGCCAACGGTCTAGCATTTTATACTGATTTTCCTTATAAGCAGCAGATTTTGTTATAGTGTAATTTTTGTTCCAAATTCTTTCCCAATCCTCTAAATCTATATTATGCCCTATGTTTTTAGCCCATGCAATCATCAGTTCTTTCACCACCTCCTCTATTCTATCAAATTCTAATAGATAATTGTATATTTTGGATATTAATTTTCCTTCGGGGCCTATCCACAATTTGTCTAGTTGTTTTGGTTCCATGTCAATTCTGTATTCTTCCACGTCTTTCTTGTATCTAGATTGCAGTTGTAAATATGGCCACCAATCAATAGATATTCCCTGTTCCTTTAGTCGCTCATTTTTCATCTCTTCTTATTTCATTCATTTGCTTCTTTACTGCTAATTTCAGTCAATGACCCAACTAATGTCAGTTATATAGGATCAGGGTAATATGCTACGTTGCAAGTCAAGGTTTATTACTCAAGCTTAAAGTTCAATACTAAATTGTCACTAGATAATGGTCAACAGAATTGAAGAGGGGTTGATCTTAGACTATCTGTGGGAACATAATGTCTCTAAGCTGATGACGTGCTTAACTCTGCCCTCCTATAGCTTTTCTCCTATAGCGAAGGTTCTTCTGCCTCAATCTGATGACTCCATGGGAAATAGTGCAACATGTTCTGTCAACTAAACAACTATCCTTGATTAGTCTAATTGTTTAGGCAATTGAAAAAGACATACTGTATACGCTATCACCTTCCTATTGATTTTCAGAGGATCCAGCTGTTTTAACTTGTGTTTTTTGGTCTTGTACTCAATCATCCTCTTACCTTCTTAGTCTCCAAGCCTGTCAATTTTCAGTAAATATGATGAAGATTCATGTTGTTTAGACCAGCTGACATCTGTTGCTTTTATCGTCCATTTTCTTACTTCGTTGTCTGTCACTTGTTAAAATTGTACCTTGTTGGAATCAATGTCCCCAAAGCAAAGCAGTGAGGGAAAAAAGGGTCAAAGAATTGAAAGGACAGAATCAGGCCATGTTTCCCCTCAACAGTATATCCTACAGTTTGTGAAGCATTTCTACATGACATAATTTGATGATGGCACACATGAACAGCATTACCATCGGGAAGGAGATATAGAAGTATAGCCAGCTGCACAAACAGGCTGAAGAACAGTTTTTATCCGTGGGTTGTCAGACTCCTGAATGAGAAATAACATCGTAACTACATAGTATGATGGACTGCAGGGCTGGCGCAATGTGTAACACTGGTGTAATAGGACTCAGTGTTTTGTTAATATGATTTATTGGGTTAGGGATTTTCTGTCTTCACTGTGAGTTGTATTGTGTTGTTGGGGGTGCACTGAGGGAGCTCAACCAATCTCATTGTACATACGTTGTGCACTGACAATAAAGATTTGAATTTAAACATTTGAATTATCTCAGGATGACTTCATTTTGTTCCCCATTGAACAAGTCACTTCCCTTGCAGCTGCCGGGTAATTTGCATAAGCCTAGATGTCCATGCCTTTAAAATTTGCTATCAGTCCCATTAATTGGTTAAAGACAGCAATTAATTCACTGATCAAGGCATAATTTAGCTAATTGCACTAATTGATCCACCAATCACTCTATTAATTAGTTAAAAGCTTTCATCCTTTCAGCATTTCTTTTACCCAAATTTCAAAAGCTTGCAACAGAGGGATGCTACTTTGATCTTTCTGTGTGTGTGTGTGTGTTTTTTTTTAAAGGATGGTGAAAGAACTAACATGACTACAAAAGAAAAGATTGCCAAAAAAAAAAAAATGTAATGGCCAGGGAGAAAATAATTCTTCAATCAGGAGTTAAATAGTGCATTGGAACTGTCTTTATTTTAAATGCAAGGCTGTGGCCTCTTTCTGTGCCTTTTCAATGATTTGGCCTAATCTAGACCTAAGCATCCCATGTAAGATTTTTGACATTACTCAAATTATGCAGGAAGAAATGACACGGCACTAACGTAACACTAAAAGTGTCTCTCCAATTGTCCTTTGGGTCTAGAGTGTTTTTGTATGCGTGCATTTAAATTGCCATAATGATTTGAGCTTTTTTTTTTTAATTAAACAAAATGCTTTTAAATGCCTTATCATTGCGCTATTATATTTGTATATTTAAGTAATTAATTTCAATGTCACATTTTTCATCTTTATTTTTTAACAATCCCAAAGAGAGGACACACAGTTCCATGAAATGTTTAAAGAAACTTAATGGAGAATAATTAACATGGCTACTTTTTTAAAAAAAACAATAAGCCACACAATAAGATATATATTTAGAACCCCTCAAGAATCTATGAACACAGAGAAGTGATGCCATTTGAAGGAAAACACAAAGCAGTACAGGACCAGTTACACAGAATTCTAGCCTCAAGTCTCAGCCTCAACTGGAAGGAAATTCAGTAAATGCTTTGCTTGCATTTAAAATACCCTCTCTCCGGTGATTATTTTTTTTTCTTTGCTATTTATCTCCTATATCTTTTTGATATGCCTTCTCTTGGTAGAGGAAATGGGGTATAATTCGATTATATTAGTTAATAAACATCCTGTATTATAATTTCATGGCTTCCCTGACTTGAATATTCATTACTCAGAATATTCTAAAACGTCTCCTGCCTTTTAAAGACTGAATTTTTTTCGTCTTTGCGTTCTCTTTGCTATGTTGGTCAAACAAGGGGTGAAATCCAGCAGGTTCTGACAGGTTCTGGAGAACTGGTAGCGGAAATTTGAGCAGTTCGGAGAACCGGCAAATACCACCTCTGGCTGGCCTCAGAATGGAGATTTTGCAATATCCTTCCCCCAGGAATGGGGTGGGAATGGGGATTTTGCAGTATCCTTACCGTGGAGTGGAGAGGGAATGGGGATTTTGCAATATCCTTCCCCCAGGAGTGGGGCTGGAATGGGGATTTTGCAGTATCCTTCCCCCAGGAGTGGAGTGGAAATGGAGATTTTGCAGTATCCTTCCCCCAGGAGTGGGGAGGGAATGGGGATTTTGCAGTATCCTTCCCCTGCCATACCCACCAAGTCACGCCCACCAAGCCACGCCCACAGAACCGGTAGTTAAAAAAAAAATGAATTTCACCACTGGATCTGCCCATCTCACCTTTAGCTGTCATTCTTTCAGACAACATGGCTAATGGTCAGAGAAAAATGGGATTTTGTGGTCTTAAGAATTCTAGGAGGATTGATGTAGAATTGAGACTAGATCCTATTTCCTAGGTAAGCTAGACACCTCTGGGAAAAAATATATCTATATATTTTTTATATATATATATCTTTTTATAAATATATATATATATCTTTTCACCACCAAATATGACTATTCTTCAGTAGCAGGTTCAACTGTCATAGTATTTCTGAGGTAATATACCTCTAGGACAGTGATGGCGAACCATTTCGAAAAGGGAGCGTGTCAGTGCGCAATTTTTGGAGCCGCCAACCCAGAAGAGGAGCTGCCCAGGATGCATGCCCACACCAGTGGTGAGATTCAAATTTTTTTACTACTGGTTCTGTGAGTGTGGCTTGGTGGGCATGGCTTGATGGGCATGGCAGGGGAAGGATACTGTAAAATCTCCATTCCCACCCTACTCCAGGGGAAGGATACTGCAAAATCCCCATTTCCTCTCGATCAGCTGGGACTCGGGAGGCAGAGAATAGATGGAGTCGGGGCCAGTCAGAGGTGGTATTTACCGGTTCTCTGAACTACTCAAAATTTCCACTACCAGTTCTCTAGAATTGGTCCGAACCTGCTGAAACCCACCTCTGGCGCACACCTGAAAATGACCTTCTGGTTTCTGCTACTGAACTTCCACTTTCAGCCAGCTACTCTTCTGGGTTTTTGGCATGCATGCACACGCAATGATAAGCTGACCATTGTGCATGCTCACGCAAGAAAACGGAAGACCAGCTCTCCTAGTTTCCGGCATTGCCGCTTGCAAAAAGACCAGCTGATCGTCACACGCACATGCACGCCAGAAACCCAGAAGAGAACGGGCCCCACCGTGTGTGCCAGGTGACATGGCTCCTCATGCCACTTTGGGCACTTGTGCCATAGGTTCACCATCTTCGGCCGAAGAGGTTGTAGGAAAAAAAAAAAAAGCCTTTTAAAGCCTCTGGCGATCCCAGCTGAGTTGCCTGATCGTCAGAGGCTTTTAAACTTCTTAAAGTTGTAGAAAAAAATGCTTTTAAAAGTTGAAAGAAATGGCCTCGCCCACCCAGTCACATTACCCCCACTAAGCCACACCCACAAAATAAGCCACGCCCACAGAACCATTAGTAAAAAAATTTAGAACCCACCCCTGGTGGAAATCTTATGCCATACTTTTTTTGGTTATTCTCTCTCTGGAATGTCAGAAGATATATATTTGTGGGGTCCTTGGTGCTCTCTGAGCTTGTTTGTTTTCTTGCAGGCAGTTCAAGACCCAACTATGTACCATCATCAGTATTAGAAGGGAGTGGAGTTTGCTCTCTGTTTATATGCAAGTGTCTTGCTGTATAAGTGTTGGTGTCAGTGGTCTGACGGTTCTTTGATTAGGCTGTTTACTATTCGAGATACTGTTTATCTCAGTTGGTAGTTCCTTGGTTGCGGTATTGTTTACTGCTGACATATATATTCCATTTTAAAGATCTACCATGGTAGAGAGCACGATGTCTATCTGTCCTTGCTTCTGTTATTCTATCCTGAACGTATCTTTCCAAGCTGCCTAATTTTGGGCTACTATTTGTTGTTATTTGCGTTACAATTACTAATAATAATTCACTTTGAGTAATTTTATTTCAAGTTATGTCTTTTTTTTTTCAAGTGTTGTTAATAATAATTACAGGTTTTATGTAGTTTCCAGATATACTAAAAGCTGACCATTTGGCCAGGTATTTTGGGAAAAGCCATCTACCTCCAACCATGATTTCTTTTGTAACCTTAGTCCAGAATCAAACAATCATCCAACAATGTATTGCATTTATTCATTTCACCCCAGTTTTGCTATTTTTTTTTTAAATTGCTGGTCATTGACTGAGTACATTTTACTGATTGATTGACCTTAATCCAGAAAGAAATGTAAAAAGATTCAATATGGCCAATTTCTTTTCCTTCTCTCAAACTTAACCACCAA